>OY744548.1:61682601-61770101 GCA_963556195.1 Sepiola atlantica
TGGCTTTTCAAACCCCACTTTCACAACCCGAGCTTGGGTCACATCTTACTTGTGGGAGTAAGATAAAACTGGCCTTGTGCCTAACTCCTGGGCAGGAGTAAATAAAATCCCTTTTAAAAATATTTTCGTTAAACCAAAACAAGAGTAGATATAAATAGATAGTGAAATGGCCCTTGGGTAATGTTAGTTTATGATGAAACTTTGTCTTTCTATCTCTTTATCTCTCTGCCTTCCCTCCTCTCATTCCCACTCTCATTCTCTCTCTCGCGATATATATATATATATATATATATATATATATATATATATATATATATATATATATATATATATATATATATATATATACCGTATTTCTTAATTGGGAGAGTTTCTAAGCAGAGTCTTTAATTATTAATGCAAAAGTTAAATTAACTAGATACTTAATAAGAGCATGATATTTATTAATATTAAACAAAACGTTACAACAACATCCGGACCAAGGTTTCAGATCCGAGAAAATCGGACTTTCATCAGCTATACGACTCCGCTGATTAAGGTCCGATTTTCTCGGATCTGAAACCTTGGTCCGGATGTTGTTGTAACTTTTTGTTTAATATATATATTTTGTTTAATATATATATATATATATATATATATATATATATATATATATATATATATATATATATCATGATATTTCTGAGAGTACTAAATTATATTATCGCAAGCATGAAGGGAAACGAACTTTATCGTTCATGATTAAAATCTTATCAAGAAAAAAAAGCCAGCCGACCGGTTTCGCCGTCTCATTACAAAGGATGTATCGAGGGATTTAAATAAAGGGGGTAACACGAGAGAGAGAATACAGAATATAAAATAGCGTTATGGTACATGTACAATGGGGGATGCATCTTAGAGACTGATCGCATCTAGTCGCAATAGACATTCCCTTTTTTTACAAAGTGATGGAAGTTTAAGACGAACGTGGATCGTCTCCAAGATTTTTAGGTAATATGACGAGTGAGCATGACTGAGAATGGTGAAGGAATCCATGATAAAAGTCCTACCGAACGGCGGGTTTTTAAGTAAATGGTCTGTAATGGAAGACCTGTATGTATTGTTTTGAACGTCTGTTGACCGGAAGGTTCCACTCCTAATCTTATTCGGAATGTGTTGTGAGCTGGCTTTTTTTTTCTTGATTAACTTTTAATCATATTTTGTGATTTCGGCTTGTTCAAATTTGAAGGCATGCCCATGTTCCGAATTTGAACAAGCCGAAATCACAAAATACATCCACAACAAATCTCGGCGAAGATTGTTGGAAACTGCACACATAACCGCCTCCACCACCATCAAGCAACGAAATGGCTTCTTTAACCTATCATCCTTAATAACCAAGATCATCCTTACTGAACAAAAACTCATGCCAGATAATAGATAACATGTATTTTTATCTCTGACCTTAATGACACTCTCCCACTTACTCACACTCATCCTCTTTCTCCATGAATCTTTACTTTTTCTAACTCATTCCTTTTTTCCCTTACATTTTAACACAGCAAGCCGATGAAATATTCTCATTTTCCAAATATTTAAAATATTTCATACCCTATCTCAACAAATCTCCCCTCTCTCCCTCACCCATTCCCCCATCTCAACCACTTATTTCGTACCCTCACTCTTCCATACCTCCCATTCTCAAATCTCCTCATTTTCTCAAATTCCTCTCTAAGACCGTAAATTTTGCCCATCCACCAAAATCACAGTCCCCCTCCTTCTCTACCCACCCTCCAATTATCTGCATACACCCCCAAACAAACATTCCAACTTATTTTCCCCTTCAGTCTTGACCGCCGCCACCTGTTCAAATACCTCCTTCCTCCCTCTCCACCACCTCTCAACTCCCCCACTCATAGCCATCCACATTATTCCTGCTCATCCCCCACCTCTTTCTCTTACTACCAGCCACAGTATCGTTGATCGCCCCCATCTTTCCACTTCTTCCCCACTCATTCTCATAAACATTTATTTTTCATTCCTCACCAAGCACGAACGTCCACCTTACTGTTTTCTCCAGTAGTGACTTCTCTTCTCTTCCTGTTTCCTATAATGTCAACCCTATATGTGTTTGTACTTGCATGACATTTTTCTTTATATTATCATCCTGATGAAGTCTTATAAATAAAGACGAAACGTCGATGTACACATAAAAAAACATCCATTTTTTGGTTTTCCTTTTTCATTTTCCCATTATGTCGGGTTACCTTCATCCTTCTCATCCCATATATATATATACATACACATATATATATATACATATATATATATATATATGTATATATATATGTATATATATATATATATACATATATATATATATATATATATATATATATTCTTAAAATATGTATATTTAGGCAGCGTGTTCTCTGTAATACAAATGTTGTTTAATACCAGGCAACATATGTATACTTATTCTTGTGTGCGTCCTTTCTATTTGTCAAATCAGGATCTTTGTTTCGGTGAGAATGGTCGAGGAGGTAAACAATGCATGTATACACTACCTGCGCCATAACTCAGCAGATTACTAATCAGAATTCTTGGTCACAGTCACAACTTCGAAACATCTAAGTAGAAAACACCACAATATTAGAACATACCAATAATAAAATAACACTCTATATATTAGAAGCCTGATGAACACCAAAATGTTTGTATGTTACGATATTTTTTTCTTACTGTTAATCAGTCTGTATCTCTTTGTCTGTCTGTCTGTCTGTCTGTCTGTCTGTCTCTCTCTCTCTCTCTCTCTCTCTTATTACATAACATTGTAGTCTTAAATGTAATGTTTGAGTATTATTATTATCATTATTATTATTATTATTATTTATTTATCTAATTCTCTCTATATATATATTTAAATATATATATATATTTATATACATATATATATATATATATATATATATATATATATATATATATATATATATATATATATATATCGTACATGTATTGTATTAGTTTCTGTAAATGTAAATCCGTAGAAACTCAAGTGTTTATAAAAAAATCTTGGTCTTATGAGGTTGACTTTCTTGGAAAAGTGATACCGAAACATGTATGCACATATGTAACCAATAATGTTTGTATGAATAAAAAATTATACTTATATATATATATATATATATATATATATATATATATATATATATATATATATTAGTGAAATAAAAACTGAATTGTTTTTACATTTTTTTGGGGGGTAGTGGTCCTTTGATAAGTATCACTGGAGAGTCATGCCTTTAATAAGTGGTCTGTTGTTTAATCTCGAAACAGATACATGGTAAACAGCTGATCATCCCGGTTTAATATTTCACAATTTAAATTAAAGGTTCCCTGTTTTTGGTTCACCGTTAAATACTTGTATCATCTTCCGTATTTGAAACTTTTCCAGTGGTACGTGTGCGATAATTTGGACTTAGTTATTATCCATGGCAATTAAAACTGCATTTTCTTTCTTTGTTTAAAATAACTCAAAGCTTCTTTAGACTATATATATATATATATATATATATATATATATATATATATATATATATATATATATATATATATATATATATAGTACTTCATGTATCCACATAAAATATTATAAGGGGATATAATTTTTTATGTATCAGTTTTCAGTATTTACTTCAACAGTGCTCGATACGTAAGTAGAGCTAGGTAGTAAGCAATGAAAATATATATGGCAATCAAGCTACACAGATGCTATCGTGTTTCATCCCCGGGGGGGAATCGTTAAGCATTAAGCCTAACGATTCCCCCGGGGATGAAACACGGTAGCCTCTGTGTAGCTTGATTGCCATATATATTTTCATTGCTTACTATATATATATATATATATATATATATATCTATATATATAGATATATATATATAAAGAACAAGTAAATAAACCTATAGTGTCTCGCTTTAAAGTAGAACTTATCATAAAAGAATTGATGCTCGATATACAAGATAGAGCAATTATATAGGCAATTAAAAGATGAGAATAAAACTTGTAAAAATATAATATCTTTTACATCATCACTTTATCTCTCTGTCTCTCTCTCTCTCTGTCTCTCTCTCTCTCTCTCTCTCTCTCTCTATATATATATATATATATACTTATAATTTATTTAGATACTCTATTTACATATTTCAGCAATGGAACCGCGGTTTCATCCAAAAGGGCAGATTTAGAAATCTTTAGTAAATCTCCGTGCCCAGTGGAATCATCGGCGAGCTGAAATGATTGTAGACACGCCCGACAGGGAATGGCGTCACCAATGACAGAAAAACAAAAATTGTTGACGCCATTCCCTGTCGGGCGTGTCTACAATCATTTCAGCTTGCCGATGATTCCGTTGGGCACGGAGATTTACTAAAGATGTCTAAATCTGCCCTTTTGGATGAAACCGCAGTACATTGCTGAATATGTAATATACAGTATCTAAAAAAATATATATATTAGCTCTCGATCGAGCACTTTATATATTTCTTTTCATATACAACCTGACACACACTCTCTCTCTCTCTCTATATATATATATATATATATATATGTATATATATGTATATATATATGTATATATATGTATATATATATGTATATATATGTATATATATATATATATATATATGTATATATATGTATATATATATATATATATATATATATATATATATTCATGTACACACATTCATATGAAGGTTGGTACAAACACTTTCATATTTTGTCATAGAAGTTTGATGAATGCAATTTTAACGTTTAATCTTATATTAGTGCAAACACGTGTCCATAGGAGGTAAAAGATTATAATCCCAAAAGTACATTCTCAGAGTATGGTTTCAATCAACATTAACTATTAAAACATCATACTTGGTATTTCATTGTTTGCTAAGAAATAATTTTAAATGTATTTCAACACGTGGGTTTTGTTTTAATTCAGCTGAATAAAATAAGAATTAATATTTACCATTTTTAAACGCATGGATGTCGCTTCATTTGCCATATATAAAACAGTTTTAGAAAACATGACCTATCTAAATTTCATCAGATCATTTCAATTTCGGTCGACCGCGCTTATCTAAAAGTAAGAAAGGATTGTATCCGTCAAGGAAAACGCTTGAAATATGATTCAACACCGAGAAATCTCAACAATTTATTTTATAGTGAGATGAAAACTGCGTTGTTTTTTTGTTTATTACAGGCAATACATTTTTACTTGCGGGGGCATATGCGTTGGCTTTGTTGTGCATTTAAAGCTGTATATTTTCATGGAATATGTGTGGTTAATTACGAGTTTGTTGTTAGATTATTTACGACCGCTTTGCTTTTTGACTTCGTTGAGGCATATTCTGATTGCTCTGCGCTCGGACATCTTGAACAAGCATGCAATTTAGCGTATTGTAAACACTTGTATTATTTTTGCTTTATTTTTACAGACCGCGTTCTTTAATAACGTTTATGTTTGCTCTTTTTGTATAGACAGCTTCAGTGCGAATTGTTGGTTTGTTATATATTCATGACTGATCAAATATGAAACATTGATAAAGATTAAATATTAACATCGATCAGTAAAACAATTTTGAGTTGTGCTAAATACGGACTAATATTTGTCATAAATCATTGAACTACACAGATTAAAGTAACTTGTATTAAAAGATAACAAAACGTAGACTAAATTATGTTACTGAATTAACATTGTTTAATTGTATGGTTTTATACGGCATACACACTCATGTACCTAGCTAGACACAACTTACAAACACACATATTGCGATTCGTGATATGTATACACAAGTTTGTATTCGCATACAATGGTGTACATCAACGCACACATAGATACAGGCAACACAAACGCACTCAAATCGGAAATACAATTTGTATTTGCAAAAACACGAACGCATATCTGCCATAAATTGCTGAGAAAACATATTTAAGTAAGTAGATTGTACAGGGTGGCGTAAAAGTCACGCATTAGTTTGTACCAGTAACAACTTTCACATTTAATCAAATGTTCTCCTTATTTCTCAGAATATTACAGATATAAACATTGATAATTTATCATGGAAAAATATAGCACTGAACCACGAACCAACATTATCGAACTTTACTTCGGAAACCATCGTTCAATAACCTAAACCCAAATAGCCTACTTGAAATGTAGTTTCTATCACCTAAACAAACCAATGCGCGACTTTTGCACCACCCTGTATTACAAATTTATTAGAGTCAAATAACTGATAATCGATTTGTAGTACTTTATATATAAGTTATGTGCGTGTGGAAAATGGACATAATGGTGAAATGTGAGTTGAAATGTGACTCACTTCGTTCATCTCCTTAAACAAGTCGGTGTATATTTGTATATTCAGTGGAGAAATAAAATAGGAATGTTGGTAAAAAAAGGGAAACGCTAGTAAAAAGTCGATCACGAATGGCAGTATCACACTTTCCCTGCAAACGGATAAGTGCACATCTTACAGACACATAAATGATGACATCCTCGCGGCGGACGAGGCAAGTCAATTGAATTATCTGAGACATGACAACTGATCAACGCATATTGACCTGGAATAAAGTCGCACAAAATAGTACGGTTTCACACGGCATATACAATCATTTACGTCTATAGACACAGCTACACTGATCCTAGTGTCTAATTCGTGCTCTGTATGGATGAGTTTACAACCGTATACACAGTTCTATATTACAGCATACATATATAGCGACCACACACACAAGACTAGTTATATACTAGGCGGTGGAACTGTTGAGAGACAGTCACACAATACTGATGCTACAGAGATAAGCTCGGTCGAAGAAGGCTGACAGATGCGAAGACTGAACCAGGTACAGAACACAAATCACACTTTTGAAGCTTTGATTCATGTAGAATCAGGTTGGTGGATGTTGGGATAAAAACAGAGGCATTGTTGTTAAAGAAAAAAATTAACATAAAATATTATCTCCCTTTTTTACTTCAAAGTTCTGCTATTTGATTCATCTTTCTCCCACAAGGTAAGATGTGACACAAGGTCGGGAAAGTGGGATTTGAAAAAACTGCGCTCGAAAATGTGAGCACTGTGGCCATAAAAAATTGTCTGGGCAGCCCCGTCGGCATTCCCCGGTAGGACGCCTTAGGCGATTAGCAATAAACTAACCCCTTCTCAAAGGGTGAGAAGGCAAAGCCTGGGAGGGTGCACATCCTAGAACTGCACAGGACAAACCGATAGACCGGCGTAAATCAAGACCCGAAGGCCCAGACAATACCGGTCTATGGGGTGTGGTATCCATCGGAACAGATACCAACCCGTGGTTTGCTGTTATTTTAGTAAATGAATTCATATATAAAAATAACTGTCTCATTATGCTGGTGTCCTGACATATAAAATTGTAAAATTAACACCGGTTCAAGATCTAAAAAAAATGTATGAAATATATTTTATAGTTAATCCTTTGATGGCAATATCTACATTTGTTTCAGTAAATCGAATGACATCGATAAAGATGTAAATAGTGTAAAATATTTAATCCAAAATATCTATTTTCCAATCACATCTGAATAATAATCATATAAACACACCCACACGCAGAATATAATGAAATAAATTAAAATCACGCCTCTACATACAAATAATCTCCCGCCAATTTATCGTGTGTGCAAAGCCGTTGCAATTTGAGTTTGAAAAAAAGATTGGGTTCTGTGGTTCGATCCCAGCGACCGGTTTGAATAATTATTGTCTAAACTGACGAGTCCCGTAAGGATGAAACGTATACGTATGTAGATTAAATACACATACACACACACACACACATATATATATATATATATATATATATACAGGGTGATTCATAAGTCACTTAGCTATTTATTTTTGAAATTCTAAAGTTAAAAAATACGGTAACACAGAACAGAAAGTGTATTCAACAAATTCATTCATGAGAGTTTGAAATTACAGCAAGTTTTTTAAAATGCTCACATTCGTTCTGCATGCATAATATAAATATTAGCTAAAAAAAAAAATCAAGCCTTCAAAAACCATGTATTAGATGCGAGTAATTAAATCAAAAGATAAGGTAATATAAATATTAGCTAAAAAAAAAAATCAAGATGAATAAAAAAAACGGAAGGTATTTTGAAATATTTTATTAAATGTTTCGAAATATTTTTATTTTTCTTTTGATTTAATTACTCGCATCTAATACATGGTTTTTGAAGGCTTGTTTGCCTCTATATTTATATTACCTTACAAAAAAGATGCTTTATAAAATGAACTTTCCTAATTTATAACTCGCAGCGACCATGCGCATTCAAGTTCTATTCTATTTAAAACAGACATTTTCAACAATAGTCCACAACACCGGACGTGACACTTCACCAACACCAGGAAGTAAATTATGGAAAAAAAAGGTTATACCTTTATTTGTCTTGGCTCTGATGAAGCTTGTTTTTGTCAAGCGAAATATTAGCTAAAAAAAAAAATCAAGATGAAGAAAAAAAACGGAAGGTATTTTGAAATATTTTATTAAATGTTTCGAAATATTTTTATTTTTCTTTTGATTTAATTACTCGCATCTAATACATGGTTTTTGAAGGCTTGTTTGCCTCTATATTTATATTACCATATATATATATATATATATATATATATATATATATATATATATATATATATATATATATATATATATATATATAGTCCCGGAAGTTTTTCAACCATTACAACTATATGAATAAACAACATTTTAGTCCCAAATCGTTCGGTGGAAAATCACCTTTCGGGAATCATTTACGACGCTCAGCAGAGTAAAAACGCTAAAAAAAACAAATATACAATATATAAAAGTAAGTGTATGCTGTAAAAGTTATTTTCTAACTTGCCTGTGGCATTTGTTTGTATTTTTAGACCGTTACAACTGCTATTTATTAGAAATCAATAGTTTTGTCACCGCAACTTGGGGGAAAAAATGGCCGATTTGGGGGGGGGGGGGTTACTAACGAATGCACTTAGAGCGGCCATATTGAATTTTGTGAAAACGGTGGGAAAAAAAACAAGAATTTATAATACGTAAAAATAAAAACAAATTACATAGGTAAGTAGAAAAATATCTATTCTCGTCGTAGGTCAACTTCACTTGTTGCAAATTTATGTTTTTAAACCCTTTCTCGTTCTTTTTTTGGACCCCGTTCGCGCCTCTGCTGAGCGTCGTAACATATACCCCACATTTCTTGTACGTCAATTTACTTTCTACAGTTACTATATAAGTTTGCTTCCAAGAATTTACGCTAGTCCCAACATTATTTAAGGGAATCATCAGTTCTTTAACATGAACAACTTTTTAGGGAATTTAAACAACAAGACAGTATTTTATCTCATTGATTCTTGTCTTCCATGTCGATTGTATGAGGATAAAATACAGGATATATCAAAGTTAATGTCACCATGTCTGTATTTTTCGTTATAGTATCAAATATGTAACCTCGACGAATTTAAGGCCTAAACGTTGGGCTTCACGATGTGTGAAATAGGAGTATGTTTGGATTAGTCGGGGATGTATTTTCGTTGCCTATCTGCCGCATGCACAGTTGTGCCACCATGTGTGATGTTTCATACCGTTGTGCCACCATGTGTGATGTTTCATATTTAAATTGTGATGTTTGAAATAGGAGTATGTTTGGATTAGTCGGGGATGTATTTTCGTTGCCTATCTGCCGCATGCACAGTTGTGCCACCATGTGTGATGTTTCATACTGTTGTGCAACCATGTGTGATGTTTCATATTTAAATTGTGATGTTTGAAATAGGAGTATGTTTGGATTAGTCGGGGATGTATTTTCGTTGCCTATCTGCCGCATGCACAGTTGTGCCACCATGTGTGATGTTTCATACTGTTGTGCCACCATGTGTGATGTTTCATATTTAAATTGTGATGTTTGAAATAGGAGTATGTTTGGATTAGTCGGGGATGTATTTTCGTTGCCTATCTGCCGCATGCACAGTTGTGCCACCATGTGTGATGTTTCATACTGTTGTGCCACCATGTGTGATGTTTCATATTTAAATTGTGATATGTGAAATAGGAGTATGTTTGGATTAGTCGGGGATGTATTTTCGTTGCCTATCTGCCGCATGCACAGTTGTGCCACCATGTGTGATGTTTAATACTGTTGTGCCACCATGTGTGATGTTTCATATTTAAATTGTGATGTTTGAAATAGGAGTATGTTCGGATTAGTCGGGGATGTATTTTCGTTGCCTATCTGCCGCATGCACAGTTGTGCCACCATGTGTGATGTTTCATACTGTTGTGCCACCATGTGTGATGTTTCATATTTAAACTGTGATGTTTGAAATAGGAGTATGTTTGGATTAGTTGGGGCTGTATTTTCGTTGCCTATCTGCCGCATGCACAGTTGTGCCACCATGTGTGATGTTTCATACTGTTGTGCCACCATGTGTGATGTTTCATATTTAAACTGTGATGTTTGAAATAGGAGTATGTTTAGATTAGTCGGGGCTGTATTTTCGTTGCCTATCTGCCGCATGCACTATTGTGCCACCATGTGTGATGTTTCATACTGTTGTGCCACCATTTGTGATGTTTCATATTTAAATTGTGATGTTTGAAATAGGAGTATGTTTGGATTAGTCGGGGATGTATTTTCGTTGCCTATCTGCCGCATCCACTGTTGATGCCACCATGTGTGATGTTTCATACTGTTGTGCCACCATGTGTGATGTTTCATATTTAAATTGTGATGTTTGAAATAGGAGTATGTTTGGATTAGTCGGGGATGTATTTTCGTTGCCTATCTGCCGCATGCACAGTTGTGCCACCATGTGTGATGTTTCATACTGTTGTGCCACCATGTGTGATGTTTCATATTTAAATTGTGATGTTTGAAATAGGAGTATGTTCGGATTAGTCGGGGATGTATTTTCGTTGCCTATCTGCCGCATGCACTGTTGTGCCACCATGTGTGATGTTTCATACTGTTGTGCCACCATGTGTGATGTTTCATATTTAAATTGTGATGTTTGAAATAGGAGTATGTTCGGATTAGTCGGGGATGTATTTTCGTTGCCTATCTGCCGCATGCACAGTTGTGCCACCATGTGTGATGTTTCATACTGTTGTGCCACCATGTGTGATGTTTCATATTTAAATTGTGATGTTTGAAATAGGAGTATGTTTGGATTAGTCGGGGATGTATGTTCGTTGCCTATCTGCCGCATGCACAGTTGTGCCACCATGTGTGATGTTTCATACTGTTGTGCCACCATGTGTGATGTTTCATATTTAAATTGTGATGTTTGAAATAGGAGTATGTTTGGATTAGTCGGGGATGTATTTTCGTTGCCTATCTGCCGCATGCACTGTTGTGCCACCATGTGTGATGTTTCATACTGTTGTGCCACCATGTGTGATGTTTCATATTTAAATTGTGATGTTTGAAATAGGAGTATGTTCGGATTAGTCGGGGATGTATTTTCGTTGCCTATCTGCCGCATGCACAGTTGTGCCACCATGTGTGATGTTTCATACTGTTGTGCCACCATTTGTGATGTTTCATATTTAAATTGTGATGTTTGAAATAGGAGTATGTTTGGATTAGTCGGGGATGTATTTTCGTTGCCTATCTGCCGCATGCACAGTTGTGCCACCATGTGTGATGTTTCATACTGTTGTGCCACCATGTGTGATGTTTCATATTTAAATTGTGATGTTTGAAATAGGAGTATGTTTGGATTAGTCGGGGATGTATTTTCGTTGCCTATCTGCCGCATGCACTGTTGTGCCACCATGTGTGATGTTTCATACTGTTGTGCCACCATGTGTGATGTTTCATATTTAAATTGTGATGTTTGAAATAGGAGTATGTTTGGATTAGTCGGGGATGTATTTTCGTTGCCTATCTGCCGCATGCACTGTTGTGCCACCATGTGTGATATTTCATACTGTTGTGCCACCATGTGTGATGTTACATACTGTTGTGCCACCATGTGTGATGTTTCATATTTAAATTGTTTCCTTGTTGGTCGCTTTTGTTATTCATGTACAAGTATCTATGTGTTAATGTTGTAGTCGTGAAGTTGTTGCGTTGTTGAGGATGCCGTTGAATTTTTTCCCATAGAAAGTCTATTATCGTATTTATATATAATTGCGCGTGGAGTAAATCATTGATGTATTATTGAAAAATAAGCTGCAGGGTTCTTATTAGTTTATGCGGATATTTAAGCGCAACTATTCTGTCAATGTAACGATTGCGATATTTTTTTCCTGTAATAGTGTAGGCAGCTGGCGAAGAAAAACATTTGTATTATCTTTTGAGGGTACTGGTCCTGTGATTGTTTTCATGTGGACTGTATGAAGAAAAAAATTCATCTTATACCATAAAAAAGGCCGTGAAGACATAATGTATATCTGGTGATACCAGATCAGGCTGCTCTGTGGCTCCCTGAGACGAAATTCACCTACATTGAAGTTTTTTGTTTTTTTTGTTTGTAAAACTTAATTATGTTCTACAAAACCAAAAACAAAAACAACAGCCCCTCTCCCTTTCTCCCTCCCCTTTTTTATTTTATTTTTCCTACCCTACTCCCGGTCCTGGATATGACCTTAAACTACATCCGATGGTGAGATCCGGCTTACGGACTTTGGGGAATGTGAAGCCTCCTCTTAATTACCATTGCTCCCAGGTCCACCCTGACCCGGAGTGGTAGTACCTGTTAGGGTCCCAACTATGGGTTAAATAGAAACAGATTTAACAACCAAACCAAACACTATCAATAAATATTTGAACATATAAAGAACTTGAAGCATAAAAACTTTCACCAAAATGACTGCATTCGGCATTAAATAACCTGAAAAGGGTTGATATGCCGTAAAACAAGACAACCAAACTAAACACCATGAATAAATATTTGAAGATATAAACAACTTGAAGCATAAAAACTTTCACCAAAATGACTGCATTCGGCATTAAATAACCTGAAAAGGGTTGATGTGCCGTAAAACAAAACAACCAAACAACCATAATGTATATAAAAGATAAAATAGAAACACAATTAGACGCAGAAAGTAGAAATCAACGTCTACATAAAAAGTTACGATATGAAATTTGTTTTGAAACGGCATGAGAAAAGAAAAGAAGACGCGAAACGTGATTTTT
Organism: Sepiola atlantica; assembly: GCA_963556195.1. NCBI lineage: Eukaryota > Metazoa > Mollusca > Cephalopoda > Sepiida > Sepiolidae > Sepiola > Sepiola atlantica. The sequence goes on from OY744548.1 coordinate 61,695,810, forward strand.
CGGTACGCGCGTAACAATTTGAAAACATATGCGGCGCGTGCAAAAAGTAATATAATTCAGCAAAGAAAAGAAAGAGAAAAAGAAAAAAAAGAAAAAGTTGTACCATGGATAAACTACAGTTAACATAACTAGTACATAACGGTCATCGGAGTGTGCTATGCAGTGGCGAAGTATTTTGCATTGTTGGAGTGCGATTTATGGCCAAATGTTCGGTTTAGCAATAAGAGCCAAGCCTAAAACTTATGTTATATAGTGATTAAAAGAAAAGATTAACCCACTTTCGATTCAGTTGCGGAGTCAGAGAACATATCTAGTTTTGAGGAGAGTACGGGTTTAAAGGTCGAAATTTTGAATAAAATTGATCTGCATATAAACTGCGAGTTATGGTATTATTGTGTCTGAGGTCCTGTTTATGTTCGTAAATATAAGATTTTGTATTTCTGGTAAACGTGAGGCATATTTTATTAGATGGATGTCGTCTAGGGAAAAATTGTCATTAGATAGTGAACGGGGAGGTATTTAGTGTTCAGTAAATCTTTACGTGTCTTTTTCATATGCATATATATACATATATATATATATATATATATCTTTTCATATACATACATTTATATATATATATATATATATATATATATATATACATTTTGACAGATTCTCTGCACAGACGGAGTTTTCCTCTTGTGTTTATTATTTTTGACAAAGGGATGTTTTTTCCCCGAACTATTAAATAAATGATTTTTAGAATCATCCGAACATCACACACACAGCTAACACCACACTTGCTATTATGTAAGATTTTAAGAAAGAATAAATAGTAAGTCACATTTCGAATTCGATTTATTATTTTAGTTCCTTCCAGCTTACATCTTACCCGGAATTTGAATTGCCCACAGCCTTTTAAAAAATAATATATATATATATATATATATATATATATATATATATATATATATATATATATATATAGAGAGAGAGAGAGAGAGAGAGAGAAAAAAAAAGAGAAATGGAGAGAAATAGATAGATTGGTATAAATATAAATATCAGTATGCATATATATATATATATATATATATATATGTTCATGAATGTATATATATATATATATCTATATCTATATATATATATATATATATATATATATATATATATATATATAGGATCAAAATAAACCAAAGTGAAAACGTTTAGTAGATGGAACCTATTGTGAAAAGGATTAGCTCAATATACGAGATAGAGCAATAGTAGAGATAGAAGAAAAAAGAGTGATAAATATGTGACGATTGTCCAAATTTATTTCAAATTTTAATTGTTCAATGCAAGGTGTATTCAGTAATAAACTAGTGTTTATTATTCTTTCCTTAAGCCAAGGCTTTTCAAAGATCGAAATCTAATCTGAACAATTGAAATTTGAAATAAATTTGGACAATCGTCACATATTTATCACTCTTTTTTCTTCTATCTCTCTCTCTCTCTCTCTCTCTCTCTCTCTCTCTCTCTATCTATATATATATATATATATATATATATATATATATATATATATATATATATAATAAAGTGATGAACTGCATAAATTTTATTAACGTTTAATAAAACCGTTAGAATTCTATGTGAATCATCAGCGACTAACGAAATGAAAACAATTCGAATAATTTAATTCTTCACAGACATTATTTTGTTATATATCAGACAAATATGTTTTCTATGGTGGATAACTGTTCAGCATCAATGTCCTTTACTTTTTGGTCAATTCACACTTGTTTTTTTATTTTTTTTATTTGTTCGATTTTATTAGGCAACACTGAAAACCGAGTTAAACTTGTACTACATTAAATGGATATAGAGAATCAATTGGATTTAGCTATAGATTTCTAAGGAACCGTTCGTTGTACAGTCTAAGGTGTTGTGTACCGATGTTTAATTCATTTCATTGTAGATTATTGCTTTCCTTATTTCCGTCGTTTTTATTACCAGCAGAATTTGACATGATATTTTCACGATAACGTAGCGCGATTAAGAATTTAATTAGCCAATAGTTGGATGTATCCCTTTCCGATAGAGTGTCACAATCGGGATTGCATCGCTGATAATCCGTGCTTTGGAGATGAAATTGGATTCCTTGAGCTGACGCCAATTATCCCCCTCTCGTATCCTTTTTGACGCTGCCAACTAATCGAACCGCCAATGGATTTTATCGAAGCCGCAATTACTAAGCATTAATGTTTCATTTCCAATCCATCTCATCACAAAACGACGATTTGATGAAGTGATGAAAATGTCTGATCAATATAAGGTGTATCTGAACGTAGTTGATAGCACTACTGTTGTGCGTGGATTTTATTTTTAAAAATAGAGGCACAGAATCTATCAATCGGAAAGCAGTCGTTATGGAATTAAAACAAGCCGCGCATGCGTGGTCCCCCTCTGTATGTGACGAGTGTAAAATGTAATAAATTTGGGCAATTTGGTGCATTTTTGATCCCGCTTTGACCCCCTGGGGGCGCGAACCAGAATATTTCTGATGTCAAGGATGCTCATTTTATATCCAGAACAATTGCCTCTACATTTTGGCCAAGTTTCAGAAAAATTGAATAGATGGATCAAACGTTATGGGAGAAAAGGGTCATTTATTGCCATTTATGGGGGCATTTCTAAAATCGGAAAATGTCACTTTCTAACCTGACAAAACTTACAACTTCATGCAAAATTTCAGAGAAATTCAATGGATGGTTGCGGAGAAAAATCCGGACGGACACACACACGGACACACACACGGACGGAAATGCCTCAAAACATAGGTCTCCCAATTTTTTTTTAATCGGGGGACCAAAAAAGTGTCTCTTTTGCTCGAAGTAGTACCGGTAACGTACATGGCTTGAAGTGTCAAACCTGAATTTAACAATATAAACGATGCGCTTGTATATTTTGGTACGAAGATTCCTTCTACCATGTTTATTCGCTATTCAAAATTGGCCGTGTGGTTAACGCGTCGGATTTGAGTTGTAAAATACTCGTGATCCGGTGTTTCGAATCGCATGACCGGTAGTGAATAGTCATACCTCTGTGCTGATGAGTCCTGATTATTTAAGGACGAAACGTATACGTGCATAGATAATAAACAATAACAAATATGTATTATTATTTGTCGCTCCTGGATACAGTAGAGCACTGTAAGTGTAGTATTTACACAGCATGACGTCACTAGCTTTAAATGCATCGTTCCTTCTATTAAGAAAGTAGCAAGCTCTGACGTTAAGCCGTCGATAACGTGTTAAAATTATCAATGTTTATTTGCTATTTTAAATTGGCCGTGTGGTTAACGTGTCGGAGTTGAGTTGTAAAATACTCGTGATCCGGGGTTTCGAATCGCATGACCGGTAGTGAATGGTCATATATCTATGCTGATGAGTCCCAATTATTTAAGGACGACACGTATACGTACATAGATAATAAAGAATAATATATATATATATATATATATATATATATATATATACATATATATATATATAATGTTATTGCAAGTTTTTATCAATGATTACAAATATATTACACCATGCAAATCTAATCTCTACAATCAAAAGATTATTCGTTAACGAATTAAAAAAAACATTAAGCAGGTCCTAATTAATAATCACTTTCCCAATTATATTGTAGACAAACAAATAAAATTAAAGATTATAAACTTTGGCAATACTAATAATAAGCAGCTCAATATTCTTTCACTACATAAATCTATTCTACTGTAACCAAATGCCTCCGCACTTTAAATTAGATAAAAAAAAGTTATTAAAATATAATACATAGCTACTTATCCCCTATCAACTTTTCTAATTAACTAAGATTCATCGTTTATTACAAAAAAAGAAAACATTGTTTAATTTGTAACTACATTAAAAATAACACTTCTCAGACACAAAATACATTAGGAAAAACCAACGTAATACACCAGTTTCAATGGTACATAGGAGAATGTATTCGCGACTATAATACTAAAACAATCTCTCACATCGGTTTCACAACAACATCACTGTCTTAAATATTAACCGTACATCTCTCTGACATTAGCTCTATTTGCCAACACCTAAAAAAAAAACATCACTGCCTTCCTTCTCAATATAGCCACCTACTAGTTAACAATACTAAACTAATACACCGCGATACCAACACCTAAAGATTAAACATTCTTGAAGCTCTCTACATAAAAACTAAACATCCCACAATCAATAATGTAAATTACGAAACTAGTCACAATATTTTAAAGTGTCTAGCATAGTAATTAACGTTACCAAATTCTTAGCCATAAGGCAATTTTACGTTTGAATCGTGAACGCGCTCAGAACGTAATCAAATTCTTAACAGTGAAGCAATCAAACTTTTGAATCTTGCACGCCTTTAGACGTAATCACGCTTTTATGTAACATCTCAATATTATAGACGCTAATGTTAAGTTGTAAATGACTGGTCGTTATACTAATTAAAACAAGCCGCGCATTCGTGGTCCCCCTCTGTATGTGACTCGATGTGAGGAGTGTAAAATACAATAAATTTGGGCAATTTGGGGCATTTTTGACCCCCATTGTACCCCCTGGGGGCGCGAACCGGAATTTTTCTGAGGTCAAGGATATCCATTTTATATCCAGAACAATTGCCTCTACATTTTGGCCAAGTTCCAGAAAAATTTAATGGATGGATCAAACGTTATGGGAGAAAAGAGTCATTTTTTGCACATTTGGGGGCTTTTGACACCCTGGGAGCGCGAACAAGATTTTTTCCAAGGTCAGCGATATATATTTTCTTTTAGGAACAATTGCCTCGATATTTTGGCCAAGTTTCAGAGAAATTGAATGGATGGATGAAAAGTTATGGGGCAAAAAAATGTCATTTTCGGCCATTTCGGGGCTTTCGACCCTTTGGGGGGCTAACCAGATTTTTTTTCAAAAATCGGAGAATGTCACTTTCTAACCTGACAAAAGTAACAACTTCTTGCAAAATTTCAGAGAAATTCAATGGATGGTTGCGGAGGAAAATCCGGACGAACGGACGGACGGACGGACGGACGGACGGACGGACGGACGGACGGACGGACGGACGGACGGACGGACGGACAGACGGATGGACGGACGGACGAACGGACGGAAATTCCTAATAAGTCAACAGTAAAGACATACCGTACACTGGCCGAATGACGGTGTTTGTAATGACGTATCATAACAAACACCCACTAATAAAAATAGGAGTCCATGCATGGGAGTATGGTATCATTACAACAGAACAGATGGTACATGACTTTCTTCCCAGATGGAGGATATAATTATGAAAGGATTGTATCATGGGGACGGAATATATACTATACTGGCTATAAAAGAGGTAATACCTGGGAGGATCGTCTCAAAAAGGTAAAAGGTAATTCGGGTGACTATGGTAGCATGACAAGAGAACATATAGTTCACTACATCCTATCTCCTTAAAAAGGTAGGTCATTCCCTAAAAGACGGTCTTATGACAACGGAACTAATATTACACTAGCCACCCCACTTTAAATACAATAATAGATAAATTAACTTTTTTCTTGTTAATCTATTTAGAAATTCCTTGCCATGAAAAAACATATTTTCGTAGTTTTTTGGCTTTTTGTCTTTTTGGCAAAAAGTGTAGAATCTGTTTTACTCTCCCCAGCGAGATCAGATCTTTTATTTGTCAAAATGATGTAAGCACTCTACTTAGTTGATAGGAGTATATGCATATATATATATATATATATATATATATATATATATATATATATATATATATATGTGTATAAATATTTATATAGTTATGATTAATTGTTATGAAAATCAAATTCAAGAGCAAAATAAAGCTAAATATTAAACCTTTTACACAGATTATTCAAAATTTGAGATAGAATCCAAAACATTCTTCTAGAAACACGTGTTAGTTTTCTTTGCTTTGAAACTGAGATTACACTACTCACACTTCCCACACTTCCCACCAGAGGCAGTTTAGTTACATTAGTAATTCCACGTTTTATATTTTGTACATTGAGAATAAATATTTGCAAAGTTACAACGGCAAATAACTATTTCGTATAATCTATTTTTATACTAATATGCCACCACTTAGTAAGATCAAAAGCCACTCGAGGGTGTATGAGATTATTAGCTGGATGCTTTAGTATTCTATGAGAGGGTTGAAAACGATAAACGAAAAGAACAAAATGTTATAGTTTAAGAAGCCGACTGGACAAACATTTATTCAAATTAAACTTGAAAGTAACTGTGTTGCAGACTGAAGGGAAGCAGTCCGGTAGCAATGTGATTTATGATAGATTATTTAAAGGAAATAATGTTCATGGAAACTACGTTTGGTTTTCGGTACACAGAGGAAGGAAGCAATGGATGTTGCTGTGGCGGTATATAGTCAAGTTATTGTTGTGAATGTTTTATAAGATGGTTCTAGATATTAGAGATTAGTCGAGCATCGACCATGCAAATAGCGATTAAGTAGAAAAAGACTAGCAATGACTCTTTTGTGAACAGGAGGATGTAGACAATCGTAGAGATCATGCTAACACTAAATTGCGAAGTTGAGTTTACACTTTGGTAAAGGAAGAAAAAGACAGAGAGAGAGAGACAGAGAAAGATAGATAGATAGATGACGAGAGAGAGAGAGACAGACAGAGAAAGCTATATATATAGATGAAGAGAGAGAGACAGAGAGATAAAGATAGATAGATAGATGAAGAAAGAGAGAGAGAAAGATATATAGATAGATAGATGAAGAGAGAGAGACAGAGAAAGATAGATATATAGATGAAGAGAGAGAGAGACAGAGAAAGATAGATGGATAGATCAAGAGAGAGAGACAGAGACAGAGAAATATAGATAGATAGATGAAGACAGAAAGAGACAGAGTAAGATAGATAGATAGATGAAGAGAGAGAGAGAGAGAGAGAAAGATAGATAGATAGATTAAGAGAGATAGAGAAAGATAGATAGATGAAGAGAGAGAGAGAGAGATACAGAGAAAGATAGATAGATAGATGAAGAGAGAGAGAGAGAGAAAGATAGATATATGAAGAGAGAGAGAGAGAGAGAGACAGAGAAAGATAGATTGATAGATGAAGAAAGAGAGAGAGAGACAGACAAAGATAGATAGATGAAGAGAGAGAGAGAGAGAGAGAGACAAATATAGATAGATAGATAGATGAAGAGAGAGAGAGGGAGAGAGAAAGATAGATTGATAGATGAAGAGAGAGAGAAAGAGAGAGAGAAAGAGAGAGACGCTATGGACGGCGCCCCCTATATGTGTCAGTCGTACTCCATCGAGATTCATTAAAAATATATATAGAAGGTAATGATATAATCAGCTCTCAAAGTTCAAAAGTGAAGCTCAATATTTAAAATAGTCAATAGATCTTATAAAGTATACAATTTAAAATTATATCAGTCAATTATTTAATAACAATGTCGGAACAAAATAGTTTTTGCACATTTTTAATCAACCAGTCCCTTTTCATCCGAAAGTCGAAAATAATACACACCCGATGTTAATCCGAAGATAATCCCAGAAAATGAACGAACAGAGTTCATTAGACATAACGTGTTAAACACAGACGTATTGCCCAGCATGATCAGTCAAAACAAGTTAAAAAAAACAAGTAAAAAAGCATTCTAAAATGTTAAACGTATCAATCCAAAAGAGTTTACCAAGTTAATAATCCGAAAATCATAGTAAAAGATTGAACTACCGGTTACCACCCTCAATTACCGGTAAAAAGATTTAAGGTTGAATAGTACTATTCAAGAGTTTACCAAGTTAATAATCCAGAAATAAAAGTACAAGATTGAACTACCGGTTACCACCCTCAATTACCGGTTAAAAGATAAAAGGTTGAAGAGTACTATTCAAGAGTTTACCAAGTTAATAATCCGAAAATCAAAGTAAAAGATTAAACTACCGGTTACACCCTCAATTACCGGTAAAAAGAAAAAAGGGTGAAGAGTACTCTTCAAGAGTTTACCAAGTTAATAATCCTAAAATCAAAGTACAAGATTGAACTACCGGTTAACACCTTAAATTACAAGTAAAACGATAAAAGGTTTAAGAGTACTATTCAAGAGTTTACCAAGTTAATAATCCGAAAATCAAAGTACAAGATTGAACTACCGGTTAACACCCTCAATTACCGGTAAAAAGATAAAAGGTTGAAGAGTAGTATTCAAGAGTTTACCAAGTTAATAATCCGGAAATCAGAGTAAAAGATTGAACTACCAGTTACACCCTCAATTACCGGTAAAAAGATAAACGGTTGAAGAGTACTATTCAAAAGTTTACCAAGTAAATAATCATAAAATCAAAGTACAAGATTGAACTACCGGTTAACACCCTCAATTACCGGTTAAAAGATAAAAGGTTTACGAGTACTATTCAAGAGTTTACCAAGTTAATAATCCTAAAATTAAAGTACAAGATTTGAACTACCGGTTTACACCCTCAATTACCGGTAAAAAGATAAAAGGTTGAAGAGTACTATTCAAGAGGTTACCAAGTTAATAATCCGAAAATCAAAGTAAAAAATTGAACTACCGGTTACACCCTAAATTACCGGTAAAAAGATGAACGGTTGAAGAGTACTATTCAAGAGTTTACCAAGTTAATAATCCGAAAATCAAAGTAAAAGCTTTAACTACCGGTTTGCAACCTCAATTACCGGTACAAAGATAAAAGGTTGAAGAGTACTATTCAAGAGTTTACCAAGTTAATAATCCGGAAATCAGAGTAAAAGATTGAACTACCAGTTACACCCTCAATTATCGGTAAAAAGATAAACGGTTGAAGAGTACTATTCAAAAGTTTACCAAGTTAATAATCCTAAAATCAAAGTTCAAGATTGAACTACCGGTTAACACCCTCAATTACCGGTTAAAAGATAAAAGGTTTACGAGTACTATTCAAGAGTTTACCAAGTTAATAATCCGAAAATCAAAGTACATAATTGAACTACCGGTTAACACCCTCAATTACCGGTAAAAAGATAAAAGGTTGAAGAGTACTATTCAATAGTTTATCAAGTAAATAATCCGAAAATCAAAGTACAAGATTTGAACTACCGGTTCACACCCTCAATTACCGGTAAAAAGATAAAAGGTTGAAGAGTACTATTCAAGAGTTTACCAAGTTAATAATCCGAAAATCAAAGTAAAAGATTTAACTACCGGTTACACCCTTAATTACCGGTAAAAAGATACAAGGTTGAAGAGTACTATTCAAGAGTTTACCAAGTTAATAATCCGAAAATCAATATACAAGATTGAACTACCGGTTAACACGCTTAATTACCGGTAAAAAGATGAAAGGTTGAAGAGTACTATTCAAGAGTTTACCAAGTTAATAATCCGAAAATCAAAGTAAAAGCTTGAACTACCGGTTAACACCCTCAATTACCGGTACAAAGATAAAAGGTTGAAGAGTACTATTCAAGAGTTTACCAAGTTTATAATCCGAAAATCAAAGTACAAGATTGAATTACCAGTTACACCCTCAATTACCGGTAAAAAGATAAACGGTTGAAGAGTACTATTCAAGAGTTTACCAAGTTAATAATCCGAAAATAAAAGTACAAGATTGAACTACCGGTTAACACCCTCAATTACCGGTGAAAAGATGAAAGGTTTACGAGTACTATTCAAGAGTTTACCAAGTTAATAATCCTAAAATCAAAGTACAAGATTGAACTACCGGTAAACACCCTCAATTACCGGTAAAAAGATAAAAGGTTGAAAAGTACTATTCAAGAGTTTAGCAAGTTAATAATCCGAAAATCAAAGTACAAGATTTGAACTAACGGTTTACACCCTCAATTACCGGTAAAAAGATAAAAGGTTGAAGAGTACTATTCAAGAGGTTACCAAGTTAATAATCCGAAAATCAATGTAACAGATTGAACTACCGGTTACACCCTCAATTACCGGTAAAAAGACAAAAGGTTGAAGAGTACTATTCAAAAGTTTACCAAGTTAATAATCCGAAAATCAAAGTAAAAGATTGAACTACCGGTTACACCCTCAATTACCGGTAAAAAGATAACAGGTTGAAGAGTACCATTTAAGAGTTTACCAAGTTAATAATCCTAAAATCAAAGTAAAAGATTGAAATACCGGTTACACCCTCAATTACCGGTAAAAAGATAAAAGGTTGAAGAGTACTATTCAAGAGTTTACCAAGTTAATAATCCGAAAATCAAAGTAAAAGATTGAACTACCGGTTAAAACCCTCAATTACCGGTAAAAAGATAAAAGGTTGAAGAGTACTATTCAAGAGTTTACAAAGTTAATAATCCGGAAATCAGAGTAAAAGATTGAACTACCAGTTACACCCTACATTACCGGTACAAAGATAAACGGTTGAAGAGTACTATTCAAAAGTTTACCAAGTTAATAATCCTAAAATCAAAGTACAAGATTGAACTACCGGTTAACACCCTCAATTACCGGTTAAAAGATAAAAGGTTTACGAGTACTATTCAAGAGTTTACCAAGTTATTAATCCGAAAATGAAAGTACAAAATTGAACTACCGGTTTACACCCTCAATTACAGTTAAAAAGGTAACACGTTGAAGAGTACTATTCAACCGTTTACCAAGTTAATAATCCGAAAATAAAAGTACAAGATTTGAACTACCGGTTTACACCCTAAATTACCGGTAAAAAGATAAAAGGTTTACGAGTACTATTCAAGAGTTTACCAAGTTAATAATCCGAAAATCAAAGTACAAGATTGAACTACCGGTTAACACCCTCAATTACCGGTAAAATAGGTAAAACGTTGAAGAGTACTATTCAACCGTTTACCAAGTTAATAATCCGAAAATAAAAGTACAAGATTTGAACTACCGGTTTACACCCTCAATTACTGGTAAAAAGATAAAAGGTTGAAGAGTACTATTCAAGAGTTTACCAAGTTAATAATCCGAAAATCAAAGTAAAAGATTGAACTACCGGTTATACCCTAAATTACCGGTAAAAAGATACAAGGTAAGAGTACTATTCAAGAGTTTACCAAGTTAATAATCCGAAAATCAATATACAAGATTCAACTACCGGTTAACACCCTCAATTACCGGTAAAAAGATTGAAAGTTGAAGAGTACTATTCAAGAGTTTACCAAGTTAATAATTTGAAAATCAAAGTAAAAGCTTGAACTACCAGTTAACACCCTCAATTACCGGTACAAAGATAAAAGGTTGAAGAGTACTATTCAAGAGTTTACCAAGTTAATAATCCGGAAATCAGAGTTAAAGATTGAAATACCGGTTACACCCTCAATTACCGGTAAAATGATAAACGGTTCAAGAGTACTATTCAAGAGTTTATCAAGTTAATAATCCGGAAATCAGAGTAAAAGATTGATCTACCAGTTACACTCTCAATTACCGGTAAAAATATAAACGGTTGAAGAGTATTATTCAAAAGTTTACCAAGTTAATAATCCGAAAATCAAAGTACAAGATTGAACTACCGGTTTACACCCTCAATTACCGGTAAAAAGATAAAAGGTTTACGAGTACTATTCAAGAGTTTACCAAGTTAATAATCCGAAAATCAAAGTACAAGATTGTACTACCGGTTAACACCCTCAATTACTAGTAAAAAGGTAAAACGTTGAAGAGTACTATTCAACCGTTTACCAAGTTAATAATCCGAAAATAAAAGTACAAGATTTGAACTACCGGTTTACACCCTCAATTACTGGTAAAAAGATAAAAGGTTGAAGAGTACTATTCAAGAGTTTACCAAGTTAATAATCCGAAAATCAAAGTAAAAGATTGAACTACCGGTTATACCCTAAATTACCAGTAAAAAGATACAAGGTTGAAGAGTACTATTCAAGAGTTTACCAAGTTAATAATCCGAAAATCAAAGAAAAAGATTGAACTACCGGTTACACCCTTAATTACCGGTAAAAAGATACAAGGTTGAAGAGTACTATTAAAGAGTTTAACAAGTTAATAATCGGAAAATCAATATACAAGATTGAACTACCGGTTAACACCCTCAATTACCGGTAAAAAGATGAAAGGTTGAAGAGTACTATTCAAGAGTTTACCAAGTTAATAATCCGAAAATCAAAGTAAAAGCTTGAACTACCGGTTTACACCCTCAATTACCGGTACAAAGATAAACGGTTTAAGCGTACTATTCAAGAGTTTACCAAGTTAATAATCCTAAAATCAAAGTACAAGATTGAACTACCGGTTAACACCCTCAATTACCGGTAAAAAGATGAAAGGTTTACGTGTACTATCAAAAAGTTTACCAAGTTAATAATCCTAAAATCAAAGTACAAGATTGAACTACCGGTAAACACCCTCAATTACCGGTAAAAAGATAAAAGGTCGAAGAGTACTATTCAAGAGTTTACCAAGTTAATAATCCGAAAATCAGAGTAAAAGATTGAACTACCAGTTACACCCTCAATTACCGGTACAAAGATAAACGGTTGAAGAGTACTATTCAAAAGTTTACCAAGTTAATAATCCTAAAATCAAAGTACAAGATTGAACTACCGGTTAACACCCTCAATTACCGGTTAAAAGATAAAAGGTTTACGAGTACTATTCAAGAGTTTACCAAGTTATTAATCCGAAAATGAAAGTACAAGATTGAACTACCGGTTGACACCCTCAATTACAGTTAAAAAGGTAACACGTTGAAGAGTACTATTCAACCGTTTACCAAGTTAATAATCCGAAAATAAAAGTACAAGATTTGAACTACCGGTTTACACCCTAAATTACCGGTAAAAAGATAAAAGGTTTACGAGTACTATTCAAGAGTTTACCAAGTTAATAATCCGAAAATCAAAGTACAAGATTGAACTACCGGTTAACACCTTCAATTACCGGTAAAAAAGGTAAAACGTTGAAGAGTACTATTCAACCATTTACCAAGTTAATAATCCGAAAATAAAAGTACAAGATTTGAACTACCGGTTTACACCCTCAATTACTGGTAAAAAGATAAAAGGTTGAAGAGTACTATTCAAGAGTTTACCAAGTTAATAATCCGAAAATCAAAGTAAAAGATTGAACTACCGGTTATACCCTAAATTACCAGTAAAAAGATACAAGGTTGAAGAGTACTATTCAAGAGTTTACCAAGTTAATAATCCGAAAATCAATATACAAAATTGAACTACCGGTTAACACCCTCAATTACCGGTAAAAAGATTGAAAGTTGAAGAGTACTATTCAAGAGTTTACCAAGTTAATAATCCAAAAATCAAAGTAAAAGCTTGAACTACCGGTTTACACCCTCAATTACCGGTACAAAGATAAAAGGTTGAAGAGTACTATTCAAGAGTTTACCAAGTTTATAATCCGAAAATCAAAGTACAAGATTGAACTACCAGTTACACTCTCAATTACCGGTAAAAAGATAAACGGTTGAAGCGTACTATTCAAGAGTTTACAAATTTAATAATCCTAAAATCAAAGTACAAGATTGAACTACCGGTTAACACCCTCAATTACCGGTAAAAAGATGAAAGGTTTACGAGTACTATTCAAAAGTTTACCAAGTTACAAATCCTAAAATCAAAGTACAAGATTGAACTACCGGTAAACACCCTCAATTACCGGTAAAAAGATAAAAGGTTGAAGAGTACTATTCAAGAGTTTACCAAGTTAATAATCCGAAAATCTAAGTAATAGATTGAAATACCGGTTACACTTTCAATTAACGGTAAAAAGATAAAAGGTTGAAGAGTACTATTCAAGAGTTTACCAAGTTAATAATCCGAAAATCAAAGTAAAAGATTGAACTACCGGTTAACACCCACAATTACCGGTAAAAAGATAAAAGGTTGAAGAGTACTATTCAAGAGTTTACCAAGTTAATAATCCGGAAATCAGAGTAAAAGATTGAACTACCAGTTACACCCTCAATTACCGGTAAAAAGATAAACGGTTGAAGAGTACTATTCAAAAGTTTACCAAGTTAATAATCCTAAAATCAAAGTACAAGATTGAACTACCGGTTAACACCCTCAATTACCGGTTAAAAGATAAATCGTTTACGAGTACTATTCAAGAGTTTACCAAGTTATTAATCCGAAAATGAAAGTACAAGATTGAACTACCGGTTAACACCCTCAATTACAGGTAAAAAGGTAAAACGTTGAAGAGTACTATTCAACCGTTTACCAAGTTAATAATCCGAAAATAAAAGTACAAGATTTGAACTACCGGTTTACACCATCAATTACAGGTAAAAAAATAAAAGGTTTACGAGTACTATTCAAGAGTTTACCAAGTTAATAATCCGAAAATCAAAGTACAAGATTGAACTACCGGTTAACACCCTAAATTACCGGTCAAAAGGTAAAACGTTGAAGAGTACTATTCAACCGTTTACCAAGTTAATAATCCGAAAATAAAAGTACAAGATTTGAACTACCGGTTTACACCCTCAATTACTGGTTAAAAGATAAAAAGTTGAAGAGTACTATTCAAGAGTTTACCAAGTTAATAATCCGAAAATCAAAGTAAAAGATTGAACTACCGGTTATACCCTAAATTACCGGTAAAAAGATACAAGGTTGAAGAGTACTATTCAAGTGTTTACCAAGTTAATAATAAAAAAATAAAAGTACAAGATTCAACTATTGGTTAACACCCTCAATTACCGGAAAAAAGATTGAAAGTTGAAGAGTACTATTCAAGAGTTAACCAAGTCAATAATCCGAAAATCAAAGTACAAGATTGAACTACCGGTTAACACCCTCTATTACCGGTACAAAGATAAAAGGTTGAAGAGTACTATTCAAGAGTTTACCAAGTTAATAATCCGGAAATCAGAGTTAAAGATTGAAATACCAGTTACACCCTCAATTACCGGTAAAAAGATAAACGGTTGAAGAGTACTATTCAAGAGTTTATCAAGTTAATAATCCGGAAATCAGAGTAAAAGATTGCACTACCAGTTACACCCTCAATTACCGGTAAAAATATAAACGGTTGAAGAGTATTATTCAAAAGTTAACCAAGTTAATAATCCGAAAATCAAAGTACAAGATTGAACTACCGGTTTACACCCTCAATTACCGGTAAAAAGATAAAAGGTTTACGAGTACTATTCAAGAGTTTACCAAGTTAATAATCCGAAAATCAAAGTAAAAGATTGAACTACCGGTTAACACCCTCAATTACCGGTAAAAAGGTAAAACGTTGCAGAGTACTATTCAACCGTTTACCAAGTTAATAATCCGAAAATAAAAGTACAAGATTTGAACTACCGGTTTACACCCTCAATTACTGGTAAAAAGATAAAAGGTTGAAGAGTACTATTCAAGAGTTTACCAAGTTAATAATCCGAAAATCAAAGTAAAAGATTGAACTACCGGTTATACCCTAAATTACCGGTAAAAAGATACAAGGTTGAAGAGTACTATTACAGAGTTTACCAAGTTAATAATCCGAAAATCAATATACAAGATTGAACTACCGGTTAACACCCTCAATTACCGGTAAAAAGATTGAAAGTTGAAGAGTACTATTCAAGAGTTTACCAAGTTAATAATCCGAAAATCAAAGTAAAAGCTTGAACTACCGGTTAACACCCTCTATTACCGGTACAAAGATAACAGGTTGAAGAGTACTATTCAAGAGTTTACCAAGTTAATAATCCGGAAATCAGAGTTAAAGATTGAAATGCCAGTTACACCCTCAATTACCGGTAAAAAGATAAACGGTTGAAGAGTACTATTCAAGAGTTTATCAAGTTAATAATCCGGAAATCAGAGTAAAAGATTGAACTACCAGTTACACCCTCAATTACCGGTAAAAATATAAAAGGTTTTCGAGTACTATTCAAGAGTTTACCAAGTTAATAATCCGAAAATAAAAGTACAAGATTTGAACTACCGGTTTACACCATTCCTTACTGGTAAAAAGATAAAAGGTTGAAGAGTACTATTCAAGAGTTTACCAAGTTAATAATCCGAAAATCAAAGTAAAAGATTGAACTACCGGTTATACCCTAAATTTCCAGTAAAAAGATACAAGGTTGAAGAGTACTATTCAAGAGTTTACCAAGTTAATAATCCGAAAATCAATATACAAGATTGAACTACCAGTTACACCCTCAATTACCGGTAAAAATATAAACGGTTGAAGAGTATTATTCAAAAGTTTACCAAGTTAATAATCCGAAAATCAAAGTACAAGACTGAACTACCGGTTAACACCCTCAATTACTGGTAAAAAGGTAAAACGTTGAAGAGTACTATTCAACCGTTTACCAAGTTAATAATCCGAAAATAAAAGTACAAGATTTGAACTACCGGTTTACACCCTTCCTTACTGGTAAAAAGATAAAAGGTTGAAGAGTACTATTCAAGAGTTTACCAAGTTAATAATCCGAAAATCAAAGTAAAAGATTGAACTACCGGGTATACCCTAAATTTCCAGTAAAAAGATACAAGGTTGAAGAGTACTATTCAAGAGTTTACCAAGTTAATAATTCGAAAATCAATATACAAGATTGAACTACCGGTTAACACCCTCAATTACCGGTAAAAAGATTGAAAGTTGAAGAGTACTATTCAAGAGTTTACCAAGTTAATAATCCAAAAATCAAAGTAAAAGCTTGAACTACCAGTTACACCCTCAATTACCGGTACAAATATAAAAGGTTGAAGAGTACTATTCAAGAGTTTACCAAGTTTATAATCCGAAAATCAAAGTACAAGATTGAACTACCAGTTACACCCTAAATTACCGGTAAAAAGATAAACGGTTGAAGCGTACTATTCAAGAGTTTACCAAGTTAATAATCCGAAAATCAAAGTACAAGATTGAACTACCGGTTAACACCCTCAAGTACCGGTAAAAAGATGAAAGGTTTACGAGTACTATTCAAAAGTTTACCAAGTTAATAATCCTAAAATCAAAGTACAAGATTGAACTACCGGTAAACACCCTCAATTACCGGTAAAAAGATAAAAGGTTGAAGAGTACTATTCAAGAGTTTACCAAGTTAATAATCCGAAAATCAAAGTAAAAAATTGAACTACCGGTTACACCCTCAATTACCGGTAAAAAGATAACAGGTTGAAGAGTACTATTCAATAGTTTACCAAGTTAATAATCCGAAAATCAAAGTAAAAGATTGAAATACCGGTTACACCCTCAATTACCGGTAAAAAGATAAAAGGTTGAAGAGTACTATTCAAGAGTTTACCAAGTTAATGATCCGAAAATCAAAGTAAAAGCTTGAACTACCGGTTACCACCCTCAATTACCGGTACAAAGATAAAAAGTTGAAGAGTACTATTCAAGAGTTTACCAAGTTTATAATCCGAAAATCAAAGTACAAGATTGAACTACCAATTACACCCTCAATTACCGGTAAAAAGATAAACGGTTGAAGAGTACTATTCAAGAGTTTACCAAGTTAATAATCCGGAAATCAGAGTTAAAGATTGAAATGCCAGTTACACCCTCAATTACCGGTAAAAAGATAAACGGTTGAAGAGTACTATTCAAGAGTTTATCAAGTTAATAATCCGGAAATCAGAGTAAAAGATTGAACTACCAGTTACACCCTCAATTACCGGTAAAAATATAAAAGGTTTTCGAGTACTATTCAAGAGTTTACCAAGTTAATAATCCGAAAATAAAAGTACAAGATTTGAACTACCGGTTTACACCCTTCCTTACTGGTAAAAAGATAAAAGGTTGAAGAGTACTATTCAAGAGTTTACCAAGTTAATAATCCGAAAATCAAAGTAAAAGATTGAACTACCGGTTATACCCTAAATTTCCAGTAAAAAGATACAAGGTTGAAGAGTACTATTCAAGAGTTTACCAAGTTAATAATCCGAAAATCAATATACAAGATTGAACTACCAGTTACACCCTCAATTACCGGTAAAAATATAAACGGTTGAAGAGTATTATTCAAAAGTTTACCAAGTTAATAATCCGAAAATCAAAGTACAAGACTGAACTACCGGTTAACACCCTCAATTACTGGTAAAAAGGTAAAACGTTGAAGAGTACTATTCAACCGTTTACCAAGTTAATAATCCGAAAATAAAAGTACAAGATTTGAACTACCGGTTTACACCCTTCCTTACTGGTAAAAAGATAAAAGGTTGAAGAGTACTATTCAAGAGTTTACCAAGTTAATAATCCGAAAATCAAAGTAAAAGATTGAACTACCGGGTATACCCTAAATTTCCAGTAAAAAGATACAAGGTTGAAGAGTACTATTCAAGAGTTTACCAAGTTAATAATCCGAAAATCAATATACAAGATTGAACTACCGGTTAACACCCTCAATTACCGGTAAAAAGATTGAAAGTTGAAGAGTACTATTCAAGAGTTTACCAAGTTAATAATCCAAAAATCAAAGTAAAAGCTTGAACTACCAATTACACCCTCAATTACCGGTACAAATATAAAAGGTTGAAGAGTACTATTCAAGAGTTTACCAAGTTTATAATCCGAAAATCAAAGTACAAGATTGAACTACCAGTTACACCCTAAATTACCGGTAAAAAGATTGAAAGTTGAAGAGTACTATTCAAGAGTTTACCAAGTTAATAATCCAAAAATCAAAGTAAAAGCTTGAACTACCAGTTACACCCTCAATTACCGGTACAAATATAAAAGGTTGAAGAGTACTATTCAAGAGTTTACCAAGTTTATAATCCGAAAATCAAAGTACAAGATTGAACTACCAGTTACACCCTAAATTACCGGTAAAAAGATAAACGGTTGAAGCGTACTATTCAAGAGTTTACCAAGTTAATAATCCGAAAATCAAAGTACAAGATTGAACTACCGGTTAACACCCTCAAGTACCGGTAAAAAGATGAAAGGTTTACGAGTACTATTCAAAAGTTTACCAAGTTAATAATCCTAAAATCAAAGTACAAGATTGAACTACCGGTAAACACCCTCAATTACCGGTAAAAAGATAAAAGGTTGAAGAGTACTATTCAAGAGTTTACCAAGTTAATAATCCGAAAATCAAAGTAAAAAATTGAACTACCGGTTACACCCTCAATTACCGGTAAAAAGATAACAGGTTGAAGAGTACTATTCAATAGTTTACCAAGTTAATAATCCGAAAATCAAAGTAAAAGATTGAAATACCGGTTACACCCTCAATTACCGGTAAAAAGATAAAAGGTTGAAGAGTACTATTCAAGAGTTTACCAAGTTAATGATCCGAAAATCAAAGTAAAAGCTTGAACTACCGGTTACCACCCTCAATTACCGGTACAAAGATAAAAAGTTGAAGAGTACTATTCAAGAGTTTACCAAGTTTATAATCCGAAAATCAAAGTACAAGATTGAACTACCAATTACACCCTCAATTACCGGTAAAAAGATAAACGGTTGAAGAGTACTATTCAAGAGTTTACCAAGTTAATAATCCGGAAATCAGAGTTAAAGATTGAAATGCCAGTTACACCCTCAATTACCGGTAAAAAGATAAACGGTTGAAGAGTACTATTCAAGAGTTTATCAAGTTAATAATCCGGAAATCAGAGTAAAAGATTGAACTACCAGTTACACCCTCAATTACCGGTAAAAATATAAAAGGTTTTCGAGTACTATTCAAGAGTTTACCAAGTTAATAATCCGAAAATAAAAGTACAAGATTTGAACTACCGGTTTACACCCTTCCTTACTGGTAAAAAGATAAAAGGTTGAAGAGTACTATTCAAGAGTTTACCAAGTTAATAATCCGAAAATCAAAGTAAAAGATTGAACTACCGGTTATACCCTAAATTTCCAGTAAAAAGATACAAGGTTGAAGAGTACTATTCAAGAGTTTACCAAGTTAATAATCCGAAAATCAATATACAAGATTGAACTACCAGTTACACCCTCAATTACCGGTAAAAATATAAACGGTTGAAGAGTATTATTCAAAAGTTTACCAAGTTAATAATCCGAAAATCAAAGTACAAGACTGAACTACCGGTTAACACCCTCAATTACTGGTAAAAAGGTAAAACGTTGAAGAGTACTATTCAACCGTTTACCAAGTTAATAATCCGAAAATAAAAGTACAAGATTTGAACTACCGGTTTACACCCTTCCTTACTGGTAAAAAGATAAAAGGTTGAAGAGTACTATTCAAGAGTTTACCAAGTTAATAATCCGAAAATCAAAGTAAAAGATTGAACTACCGGGTATACCCTAAATTTCCAGTAAAAAGATACAAGGTTGAAGAGTACTATTCAAGAGTTTACCAAGTTAATAATCCGAAAATCAATATACAAGATTGAACTACCGGTTAACACCCTCAATTACCGGTAAAAAGATTGAAAGTTGAAGAGTACTATTCAAGAGTTTACCAAGTTAATAATCCAAAAATCAAAGTAAAAGCTTGAACTACCAGTTACACCCTCAATTACCGGTACAAATATAAAAGGTTGAAGAGTACTATTCAAGAGTTTACCAAGTTTATAATCCGAAAATCAAAGTACAAGATTGAACTACCAGTTACACCCTAAATTACCGGTAAAAAGATAAACGGTTGAAGCGTACTATTCAAGAGTTTACCAAGTTAATAATCCGAAAATCAAAGTACAAGATTGAACTACCGGTTAACACCCTCAAGTACCGGTAAAAAGATGAAAGGTTTACGAGTACTATTCAAAAGTTTACCAAGTTAATAATCCTAAAATCAAAGTACAAGATTGAACTACCGGTAAACACCCTCAATTACCGGTAAAAAGATAAAAGGTTGAAGAGTACTATTCAAGAGTTTACCAAGTTAATAATCCGAAAATCAAAGTAAAAAATTGAACTACCGGTTACACCCTCAATTACCGGTAAAAAGATAACAGGTTGAAGAGTACTATTCAATAGTTTACCAAGTTAATAATCCGAAAATCAAAGTAAAAGATTGAAATACCGGTTACACCCTCAATTACCGGTAAAAAGATAAAAGGTTGAAGAGTACTATTCAAGAGTTTACCAAGTTAATGATCCGAAAATCAAAGTAAAAGCTTGAACTACCGGTTACCACCCTCAATTACCGGTACAAAGATAAAAAGTTGAAGAGTACTATTCAAGAGTTTACCAAGTTTATAATCCGAAAATCAAAGTACAAGATTGAACTACCAATTACACCCTCAATTACCGGTAAAAAGATAAACGGTTGAAGAGTACTATTCAAGAGTTTACCAAGTTAATAATCCGGAAATCAGAGTTAAAGATTGAAATGCCAGTTACACCCTCAATTACCGGTAAAAAGATAAACGGTTGAAGAGTACTATTCAAGAGTTTATCAAGTTAATAATCCGGAAATCAGAGTAAAAGATTGAACTACCAGTTACACCCTCAATTACCGGTAAAAATATAAAAGGTTTTCGAGTACTATTCAAGAGTTTACCAAGTTAATAATCCGAAAATAAAAGTACAAGATTTGAACTACCGGTTTACACCCTTCCTTACTGGTAAAAAGATAAAAGGTTGAAGAGTACTATTCAAGAGTTTACCAAGTTAATAATCCGAAAATCAAAGTAAAAGATTGAACTACCGGTTATACCCTAAATTTCCAGTAAAAAGATACAAGGTTGAAGAGTACTATTCAAGAGTTTACCAAGTTAATAATCCGAAAATCAATATACAAGATTGAACTACCAGTTACACCCTCAATTACCGGTAAAAATATAAACGGTTGAAGAGTATTATTCAAAAGTTTACCAAGTTAATAATCCGAAAATCAAAGTACAAGACTGAACTACCGGTTAACACCCTCAATTACTGGTAAAAAGGTAAAACGTTGAAGAGTACTATTCAACCGTTTACCAAGTTAATAATCCGAAAATAAAAGTACAAGATTTGAACTACCGGTTTACACCCTTCCTTACTGGTAAAAAGATAAAAGGTTGAAGAGTACTATTCAAGAGTTTACCAAGTTAATAATCCGAAAATCAAAGTAAAAGATTGAACTACCGGGTATACCCTAAATTTCCAGTAAAAAGATACAAGGTTGAAGAGTACTATTCAAGAGTTTACCAAGTTAATAATCCGAAAATCAATATACAAGATTGAACTACCGGTTAACACCCTCAATTACCGGTAAAAAGATTGAAAGTTGAAGAGTACTATTCAAGAGTTTACCAAGTTAATAATCCAAAAATCAAAGTAAAAGCTTGAACTACCAGTTACACCCTCAATTACCGGTACAAATATAAAAGGTTGAAGAGTACTATTCAAGAGTTTACCAAGTTTATAATCCGAAAATCAAAGTACAAGATTGAACTACCAGTTACACCCTAAATTACCGGTAAAAAGATAAACGGTTGAAGCGTACTATTCAAGAGTTTACCAAGTTAATAATCCGAACATCAAAGTACAAGATTGAACTACCGGTTAACACCCTCAAGTACCGGTAAAAAGATGAATAGTTTACGAGTACTATTCAAAAGTTTACCAAGTTAATAATCCTAAAATCAAAGTACAAGATTGAACTACCGGTAAAAACCCTCAATTACCGGTAAAAAGATAAAAGGTTGAAGAGTACTATTCAAGAGTTTACCAAGTTAATAATCCGAAAATCAAAGTAAAAAATTGAACTACCGGTTACACCCTCAATTACCGGTAAAAAGATAACAGGTTGAAGAGTACTATTCAATAGTTTACCAAGTTAATAATCCGAAAATCAAAGTAAAAGATTGAAATACCGGTTACACCCTCAATTACCGGTAAAAAGATAAAAGGTTGAAGAGTACTATTCAAGAGTTTACCAAGTTAATGATCCGAAAATCAAAGTAAAAGCTTGAAATACCGGTTACCACCCTCAATTACCGGTACAAAGATAAAAAGTTGAAGAGTACTATTCAAGAGTTTACCAAGTTTATAATCCGAAAATCAAAGTACAAGATTGAACTACCAATTACACCCTCAATTACCGGTAAAAAGATAAACGGTTGAAGAGTACTATTCAAGAGTTTACCAAGTTAATAATCATGAAATAAAAGTACTAGATTGAACTACTGGTTAACACCCTCAATTACCGGTAAAAAGATGAAAGGTTTACGAGTACTATTCAAGAGTTAACCAAGTTAATAATCTGAAAATCAAAATACAAGATTGAACTACCGGTAACCACTTTCAATTACCGGTAAAAAGATAAAAGGTTGAAGAGTACTATTCAAGAGTTTACCAAGTTAATAATCCGAAAATCAAAGTACAAGATTTTAACTACCGGTTAACACCCTCAATTACCGGTAAAAAGATAAAAGGTTGAAGAGTACTATTCAAGAGTTTACCAAGTTTATAATCCTAAAATTAAAGTAAAAGATTGAACTACCTTTTACACACTCAATTATCGGTAAAAAGATACAAGGTTGAAGAGTACTATTCAAGAGTTTACCAAGTTAATAATCCGAAAATCAAAGTAAAAGATTGAAATACCGGTTACACCCTCAATTACCGGTAAAAAGATGAAAGGTTGAAGAGTACTATTCAAGAGTTTACCAAGTTAATAATGCGAAAATACAGGTAAAAGATTGAACTACCGGTTAACATCCTCAATTACCGGTAAAAAGATAAAAGGTTGAAAAGTACTATTTAAGAGTTTACCAAGTTAATAATCCGGAAATCAGAGTAAAAGATTGAACTACCAGTTACACCCTCAATTACCGGTAAAAAGATAACGGTTGAAGAGTACTATTCAAAAGTTTACCAAGTTAATAATCCTAAAATCAATATACAAGATTGAACTACCGGTTAACACCCTCAATTACCGGTAAAAAGATAAAAGGTTTACGAGTACTATTCAAGAGTTTACCAAGTTATTAATCCGAAAATGAAAGTACAAGATTGAACTACCGGTTAACACCCTCAATTACAGGTAAAAAGGTAAAACGTTGAAGAGTACAATTCAACCGTTTACCAAGTTAATAATGCGAAAATAAAAGTAGAAGATTTGAACTACCGGTTTACACCCTCAATTACCGGTAAAAAGATAAAAGTTTTACGAGTACTATTCAAGAGTTTACCAAGTTAACAATCCGAAAATCAAAGTACAAGATTGAACTACCGGTTAACACCCTAAATTACCGGTAAAAAGGTAAAACGTTGAAAAGTACTATTCAACCGTTTACCAAGTTAATAATCCGAAAATAAAAGTACAAGATTTGAACTACCGGTTTACACCCTCAATTACTGGTAAAATAATTAACGGTTGAAGAGTACTATTCAAGAGTTTACCAAGTTAATAATCCGAAAATCAAAGTAAAAGATTGAACTACCGGTTATACTCTAAATTACCGGTAAAAAGATACAAGGTTGAAGAGCACTATTCAAGAGTTTACCAAGTTAATAATCCGAAAATCAATATACAAGATTGAACTACCGGTTAACACCCTCAATTACCGATAAAAAGATGGAAAGTTGAAGAGTACTATTCAAGAGTTTACCAAGTTAGTAATCCGAAAATCAAAGTAAAAGCTTGAACTACCGGTTAACACCCTCAATTACCGGTACAAAGATAAAAGGTTGAAGAGTACTATTCAAGAGTTTACAAGTTAATAATCCGGAAATCAGAGTCAAAGATTGAAATAGCAGTTACACCCTCAATTACCGGTAAAAAGATAAACGGTTGAAGAGTACTATTCAAGAGTTTATCAAGTTAATAATCCGGAAATCAGAGTAAAAGATTGAACTACCAGTTACACCCTCAATTACCGGTAAAAATATAAACGGTTGAAGAGTATTATTCAAAAGTGTACCATGTTAATAATCCGAAAATCAAAGTACAAGATTGAACTACCGGTTTACACCCTCAATTATTGGTAAAAAGATAAAAGGTTGAAGAGTACTATTCAAGAGTTTACCAAGTTAATAATCCGAAAATCAAAGTACAAGATTTGAACTACCGGTTTTCACCCTCAATTACCGGTAAAAAGATAAAAGGTTGAAGAGTACTATTCAAGAGTTTACCAACTTAATAATCCGAAAATCAAAGTAAAAGATTGAACTACCGGTTACACCCTCAATTACCGGTAAAAAGATAACAGGTTGAAGAGTACTATTCAAGAGTTTACCAAGTTAATAATCCGAAAATCAAAGTAAAAGATAAAATACCGGTTACACCCTCAATTACCGGTAAAAAGATAAAAGGTTGAAGAGTACTATTCAAGAGTTTACCAAGTTAACAATCCGAAAATCAAAGTAAAAGCTTGAACTACCGGTTACCACCCTCAATTACCCGTACAAAGATAAAAGGTTGAAGAGTACTATTCAAGAGTTAACCAAGTTTATAATCCGAAAATCAAAGTACAAGATTGAACTACCAATTACACCCTCAATTACCGGTAAAAAGATAAACGGTTGAAGAGTACTATTCAAGAGTTTACCAAGTTAATAATCATAAAATTAAAGTACTAGATTGAACTACTGGTTAACACCCTCAATTACCGGTAAAAAGATGAAAGGTTTACGAGTACTATTCAAGAGTTTACCAAGTTAATAATCTGAAAATCAAAATACAAGATTGAAATACCGGTAAACACCCTCAATTACCGGTAAAAAGATAAAAGGTTGAAGAGTACTATTCAAGAGTTTACTAAGTTAATAATCCGAAAATCAAAGTACAAGATTTGAACTACCGGTTAACACCCTCAATTACCGGTAAAAAGATAAAAGGTTGAAGAGTACTATTCAAGAGTTTACCAAGTTAATAATCCTAAAATTAAAGTAAAAGATTGAAATACCGGTTACACCCTCAATTATCGGTAAAAAGATACAAGGTTGAAGAGTACTATTCAAGAGTTTACCAAGTTAATAATCCGAAAATCAAAATAAAAGATTGAAATACCGGTTACACCCTCAATTACCGGTAAAAAGATGAAAGGTTGAAGAGTACTATTCAAGAGTTTACCAAGTTAATAATCCGAACATACAGGTAAAAGATTGAACAACCGGTTAACACCCTCAATTACCGGTAAAAAGATAAAAGGTTGAAAAGTACTATTTAAGAGTTTACCAAGTTAATAATCCGGAAATCAGAGTAAAAGATTGAACTACCAGTTACACCCTCAATTACCGGTAAAAAGATAACGGTTGAAGAGTACTATTAAAAAGTTCACCAAGTTAATAATCCTAAAATCAAAGTTCAAGATTGAACTACCGGTTAACACTCTCAATTACCGGTTAAAAGATAAAAGGTTTACGAGTACTATTCAAGAGTTTACCAAGTTAATAATCCGAAAATCAATATACAAGATTTGAACTACCGGTTTACACCATCAATTACCGGTAAAAAGATACAAGGTTGAAGAGTACTATTCAAGAGTTTACCAAGTTAATAATCTGAAAATAAAAGTACAAGATTGAACTACCGGTTAACACCCGCAATTACCGGTAAAAAGATGAAAGGTTTACGAGTACTATTCAAAAGTTTACCAAGTTAATAATCCGAAAATAAAAGTACAAGATTGCACTACCGGTTAACACCCCTGATTACCGGTAAAAAGATAAAAGGTGTAAGAGTGCTATTCACGAGTTTACCAAGTTAATAATCCGAAAATCAATATACAAGATTGAACTGCAGGTTAACACCCCTAATTATCGGTAAAAAGATACAAGGTTGAAGAGTACTATTCAAGAGTTTACCAAGTTTATAATCCTAAAATCAAAGTAAAAGATTGAACTACCGGTTACACCCTAAATTACCGGTAAAAAGATACAAGGTTTAAGAGTACTATTCAAGAGTTTACCAAGTTAATAATCTGAAAAATAAAAGTACAAGATTGAAATACCAGTTACACCCTCAATCACCGGTAAAAAGATAAAAGGTGTAAAGGTGCTATTCACGAGTTTACCAAGTTAATAATCCGAAAATCAATATACAAGATTGAACTGCAGGTTAAAACCGTCAATTATCGGTAAAAAGATAAACGGTTGAAGAGTACTATTCAAGAGTTTACCAAGTTAATAATCCGAAAATCAAAGTACAAGATTGAACTACCGGTTACACCCTAAATTACCGGTAAAAAGATACAAGGTTTAAGAGTACTATTCAAGAGTTTACCAAGTTAATAATCCGAAAATAAAAGTACAAGATTGAACTACCGGTTAGCACCCTCAATTACCGGTAAAAAGATACAAGGTTGAAGAGTACTATTCAAGAGTTTACCAAGTTAATTATCCGAAAATAAAAGTACAAGATTGAACTACCGGTTAACACGCTCAATTACCGGTAAAAAGTGAAAGGTTGAAGAGTACTATTCAAGAGTTTACTAAGTTAATAATCCGAAAATAAAAGTACAAGATGGAACTACCGGTTAACACCCTTGATTACCGGTAAAAAGATAAAAGGTGTAAGAGTGCTATTCACGAGTTTACCAAGTTAATAATCCGAAAATCAATATACAGGATTGAACTGCAGGTTAAAACCCTCAATTATCGGTAAAAAGATAAACGGTTGAAGAGTACTATTCAAGGGTTTACCAAGTTAATAATCCTAAAATCAAAGTAAAAGATTTAACTACCGGTTACACCCTAAATTACCGGTAAAAAGATACAAGGTTGAAGAGTACTATTCAAGAGTTTACCAAGTTAATAATCCGAAAATTAAAGTACAAGATTGAACTAGCGGTTAACACCCTCAATTACCGGTAAAAAGATGAAAGGTTGAAGAGTACTATTCAAGAGTTTACCAAGTTAATAATCCGAAAATAAAAGTACAAGATTGAACTACCGGTAAACACCCTCAATTACCGGTAAAAAGATAAAAGGTGTAAGAGTGCTATTCACGAGTTTACCAAGTTAATAATCCGAAAATCAATATACAAGATTGAACTGCAGGTTAACACCCTCAATTATCGGTTAAAAGATAAACGGTTGAAGAGTACTATTCAAGAGTTTACCAAGTTAATAATCCGAAAATCAAAGTACAAGATTGAACTACCGGTTACATCCTAAATTACCGGTAAAAAGATACAAGGTTTAAGAGTACTATTCAAGAGTTTATTAAGTTAATGATCCGAAAATCAAAGTACAAGATTGAACTTCCGATTAACACCCTCAATTACCGGTAAAAAGATAAAAGGTTGGAGAGTACTATTCAAGAGTTTACCAAGTCAACAATCCGAAAATCAAAGTAAAAGATTGAACTACCGGTTACACCTTAAATTACCGGTAAAAAGATACAAGGTTGAAGAGTGCTATTCAAGAGTTTACCAAGTTAATAATCCGAAAATCAAAGTACAAGATTGAACTACCGATTAACACCCTCAATTACCGGTAAAAAGATAAAAGGTTGAAGAGTACTATTCAAGAGTTTACCAAGTTAATAATCCGAAAATCAAAGTAAAAGATTGAACTACCGGTTACACCCTTAATTACCGGTAAAAAGATAAAAGGTTGAAGAGTACTATTCAAGAGTTTACCAAGTTAATAATCCGAAAATCAATATACAAGATTGAACTACCGGTTAACACCCTCAATTACCGGTAAAAAGATGAAAGGTTGAAGAGTACTATTCAAGAGTTTACCAAGTTAATAATCCGAAAATAAAAGTACAAGATTGAAGTACCGGTTAACACCCTCAAATACCGGTAAAAATATAAAAGGTGTAAGAGTGCTATTCACGAGTTTACCAAGTTAATAATCCGAAAATCAAAGTACAAGATTAAACTACAGGTTAACACCCTCAATTACCGGTAAAAAGATACAAGGTTGAAGAGTACTATTCAAGAGTTTACCAAGTTAATAATCCGAAAATCAAAGAACAAGATTGAACTACCGATTAACACCCTCAATTACCGGTATAAAGATAAAAGGTGTAAGAGTGCTATTCACGGGTTTACTAAGTTAATAAATCGGAAAATCAAAGTACAAGATTGGACTACCGGTTAACACCCTCAATTACCGGTAAAAAGATAAACGGTTGAATAGTACTATTCAAGAGTTTACCAAGTTAATAATCCGAAGATCAAAGTAAAAGATTGAACTACCGGTTACACCCTCAATTACCGGTAAAAAGATAAAAGGTTGAAGAGTACTATTCAAGAGTAACTATGATATATATATGAGATCACATAATAAGTCTGATACATTCTAGAATAATAGAATGATTGAATTATTATTCCAGCGACCATAGAAACACATTTTCTGTAAATCTACCAATGGAGGAAAATTCAAACCCAGCAGCGTATAAAAGTACGACGCTTACTTAAAGAGTGATTCTTTTATTTCTTTTTTTTTTTCAAGTGCTGACTCTAATTTAAATCAATTAGTCTCAGCGTTTTTTTTGTTTAATTCAATTTTATTTTCACTTGTAAAATTATGTAGCTATCAATTGAGGAATTCGGGCAAACATGCCTATCACATATATATGCTAAAACGAAAGTGTATTCCAAATACCACAACATATTCTTACAAAGGTCCGTAAAAGGGCGGTCACGTTCTGCTCCACCTTGGGGGATTTGAACATGACGAAGCCAGCATTGTGTCTGCTTATCCGTAATCCATATAATTATAAATATTAAGCTGGATTTTAAAAATCTTTTCTTTAATAATCGAGCACTCTGCGTGGGGTCTCTCCTACTAATCATACAAATATATATATATATATATATATATATATATATATATATATATATATATGAACAAATTTTTTGTGGTACAAAATTTTATAATACTTTTAAATATAATAAACGGAGTCATAGCGAACGAGGCACTATTACAAGAAAAAAAAGGAGAGGAAATATTAAATAATATTTAATCGTCGATTTAAAACGAATAAAACGATCGACTAAAATTGACAGAATAAATGCTAAGTCCCTAGGTAAGGTATTGTCAATTCTAGTCGATCGTGTTATTCGTTTTAAATGGACGATTAAATATTATTTAATATTTCCTCTCCTTTTTGTTCTTGTAATAGAGCCTCGTTCGCTATGACTCCGTTTATTATATTTAAAAGCAATATATATATATATATATATATATATATATATATATTTATAGATACACTGACCACATAAAATGTATATTATTGCAAACAGGTTTTTATTCCCAGGGCACCACAGAAAAAAAAATAAAATCGATCTGCAAACAAAACATCTATACAAGAGGGTAAACTCATATATCGGAGTTTTGAGTCCCTACGTTTTTTTCTCAAATCCCCATTAATAAGCATTCCCTTTAAAATAAAGAGAACTATATATTACATTATCAATTCAACTTACACCGTTTCAAATAAACTGTTCAAATTCACACACATTGAAACTTAACAAACATATACGTTGTTCTTGAACTGAACTAGATATAAACAATTATGTGCCCAGTAATAAATATCTAAGTAAACAGATTGGTATATATTTGTCTGTATGCATGCATATATATATATATATATATATATATATATATATATATATATATATATATATATATTTAGGCAAACATTATTAAATAACACGGAGTGGTTTTGTTTGATGCGACTTTTTTTATTTTTTCAATTTTCCGAATTGCCCATCTAATGTTTCGGTCAAATTGATATAAATATGATCCATGGCTTTCTTGTTCCATTCTTATTTCTTTTTTGCAAGTACTTTCGATTTGAATCGTCAAATCATCTTCAGGTGGTATTAGTTGTAGTGTCTTTACAGTTGTGCTCATTTTT
Organism: Sepiola atlantica; assembly: GCA_963556195.1. Classification (NCBI taxonomy): domain Eukaryota; kingdom Metazoa; phylum Mollusca; class Cephalopoda; order Sepiida; family Sepiolidae; genus Sepiola; species Sepiola atlantica. The sequence goes on from OY744548.1 coordinate 61,726,485, forward strand.
TAATTATAACGGCAAGTAGTTTATAACTTGAAAAACGTCTGTAAAGTTGAAATGTACATGAGAGCGTGATGGCGTTTAACACATGTGAGAGATTTAAAGTTTGACTGTTTGAACCGTTAAGAAATTGATGACGTTAAATAAAGTGCATACAATTCAAACGCATAACTACCTAATGGCTAAGAATGTGGTAATGTTAATTATTATGCTAAACACTTTAAAATGTTGCGACTAGTTTCATAATTGACATTATTAATTGTGGGATGTTTAGTTTTTATGTAGAGGGCTTCGAGTATTTTTAATTTTTTGATATTGGTATCATGGTGTATTATTTTGGTATTGTTAACAAGGATGTTTCTATATTGGTAAGGGGGGCAATTATGTTTTTTTAGGTGTTGGCATATAGAGCTAGTGTCGGAGAGATGTAGGGTGAGTCTTCGGGATAGTGTTGTGGAAGTGAAGATATATATATATAGTGTGTGTGTCAGGTTGTATATTAAAAGAAATCAAATAAAGTGTTAGATCATATAAAGGAGCTAATATAATTTATTTAAACACTGTATATTTCATACTTCAGAAATGTATCGCGGTTTCATCCAAATGGGCAGATTAGATTTTGCCCTTTTTGATGAAACCGCGGTACATTTCTGAAATATGTAATATACAGTATTTAAATGAATTATATATATATATATATATATATATATATATATATATATATATATATATATATGTATGTGTGTGTCCATGTTTATATATGTGTGTGTGTACATGTATATTTATTAATTAACAGACAAACTTGCAAAACACACCATTTACATTTTCAATAAAGTTTCCTAAAAGCAGATTGGCTATCAGACCAAACCCCCACCTACAGCAGATAATTGGATGTATCTCGTGAAAATGTTTTCGTTTAATTTCGTTCTTTTTTGTTCATTTTCTCATACATACTGGAATTGTATGACATATGCAACGCGCCGTCGTTTATTTGTTTATTCATTCTCATTTTTTTTATTTTACTATTATTATTTTTCTCACATTTGTTCGCTTATGATTTTTGCGTTGACTCATTACACATATAAACACCTCCCGAAACAGTTTTTCATGGTAAACAACTGATGATCCCTTAAAATAGTGTTAGAAACTAACTAATATAATAACTGTAAAAAATAAATTGACTTACATGAGTGATTTTCCACTGGAAGACTTGAGACTATAAGTTTTTTTGTTTATTTTATATAATTTTTTTTTTTATATATAGTTTTAATGGTTGGGAAACTTCCGAGACTATATATATATATATATATATATATATATATATATATATATATATATATATATATATATATATATATATATATATATATATGAATATATATATATATATATATATATAAATGAATATTAAAAGGAATATTACTTAATGAATCATCAAGTAGTTCAAACAGGGATGGTATGAATACGCTCTTTTTTCTTTAACCCATGAGTTTTCAAAAATGCAAGAAGAGATAATAGTGATAAATGAGTGACATCATATTACTGTTTGCACAGATTCTAAAATATTAAAAATAAAATACACGGATCTTTTGAGCAAAGAGAATGAAATTCGATATTAAAATGTAACATGTCCCAAAATAGGTACATCTAGGATATCATAATTGTTCAGTAGAAATAGCAAAAAGTCCTCCAAAAATTGGAATAATGAAATACACCCGTTCAGATAATATTGAGATTTATTTCTGATGTAAAAAGTTTAATGGCAATTCGTGATACAAGTATATGATTCTTCAAAAAACTTTAAAACATCAGTAAACCATTTGGCAGCAAGTAACTTCCTAAAGCAGATACAAGAAAAAAACATGTGATAGTATCGCTCGGACTGAGGATTGAAGCCTCAACCTCTAGAAGACTATCACTTACAACTGATTACCATTTAGCACTTAATCTATTATGGCAGGGGTTCGTTCTTCGGGAATACGCACTAGAAGGCGTGAAGTTACATAGGCCGAAACGTTGTCAGAATAATACCCAAAATAAGTGGTCAAAATATTCCAAATTATAAAAATTATCAATCTTTATTTTAAAAATACCGAAATGGAATATATTAAACAAGCATGATTACGTATCAGATAAGGAGACTAATACAAAACGTGAAGCCAAATCTGTTCCTTTCAGATGCTAACATAATGGATGTTGTTCAAACACTAATTTACTGATTATTGTAATTATTGGCGCTATTTTTTTTTACAGAGATGTAACAACATGGTAGTGTCAGAGTTATACCGTCTAGAACTCTGGTTCCTCACGGGTCTCTGTTAAAAATATAGGACATTTTAACATCAGGATCCGTCGTCATCTGGTCGTTTATTCTTTTTTTCGTGGCAAGCAAAACAACATGCTACTTCTGTATTTTTCCTGCCCTCTTTTTCGAGGGTAATACACATGCAATTCATTCTGTTAACCAATAGCTACGATCAACGACTAGTATCTCATACATAAAAGACAACCATGATGCACAATCTTCGTGAGATCTATGCAGAAATCAAACACGGGAAACAAAACAAGCAATAGACATACATATTATGTAAAGCAGAATGTTCCTATTGTCTTGCGTCCCCCCGAATGAAGTGTTAGACGTGAAGTCAGTTTTTAATCTGGGGAACTTCCAGCAACCAAAAAAGGGGCACTCTAAATTTTAACAAAAATTAGAATTGCCTCAGTCTTGAATGACTTCTCCTTCAAAACAGATACAACACTTTGTTCCTAGCCAAAAGGTAAAGGGATCGTATTTAAAGCTGTTTTTTATGTGTTTAATTCTATTTTAAAACTTGCGTATATGATGTTATACTAACTTCGTACATTTCAGCTGTATCATGATTGGAGTACTGCAGCTATATTTGTTCCGCAACTTGTAAACGACGCTGTATACATCGATGCATTAGGTAAATATGTGAATTCCGTAAAAACAAACACAACGAACAAAATATATCATGTAAAGAAGACATATATATATTTTTCTTTAAATATCTTTTCTATATTTGCCCATAATACTTACCAGGCCCGATTTCCATTAGTACAACCCAGGAATCCATTTGCTTCGGCGTTTTCGCAATTGCCACTCGGTAAGTCCCCAAGTAAAACTAACTGCCTAAAAATATTTGTTCGAGGGTAAAAAAAATAACCCATATTGACAGCGTAGATCGTAACGTGACGTCCACCGAACGGTTCGGAAACCTCCATATGCTTTGAATTTCCCGGGGACTTGTCCATTTAGTTCGGGGAGTTTAATCGGCTTGAGTAGTTTATTCCTGTTATGGAGTTTTACGTGATGGCTTGCGGATTTATATATATATATATATATATATATATATATATATATATATATATATATATATATATATATATATATATATATATAGTACAATGTCTAGAGAGAAAAACGGAATATAACAACAACAGAACCGGAGAAACTTCGACATAAACAGATATATGAGACAATCTCGAGGCAAAATTAGAAAACAGCAACATACATCGTAAAGATGGCAGACTTTTCTCTATCTATCTATCTATCTATCTATTTATCTATTTCTCTCTTTCTGTTTCTGTTTCTCTCTCTCTCTCTCTCTCTCTCTATATATATATATATATATATATATATATATATATATATATACAATAATATTTTAATAAATAAATATTAAATATTTAAATACCTAGAGACATCGATGTTTCATGCTAACGCAATCTTCAGTCTAAGAACTAATTCCCGACGGTCGGTGGGCGCGAACCCCGAACATAAATCGCCACTGATATATATATATATATATATATATATATATATATATATATATACAACAAACAAGGCAGACGGCCACTGTGGACGTAAGGGGCTACTGAGACAAAGTGTAAGAGTTTTTATATTAAGTTTTTTATTTTATTTTAGAAGTGGGCTAACCCAAATTGGGAGGTGTGCAGCGAGTTGTCTGTTTACATTAGTATTACATATTATCGTGTTAGTACAGCAGTACGGCAGGAAAACGGAGCAGGGAGGGAGTTTCAGAGTCCAGCAGCACGAGAAAAATAAGCTTTTGAAGTAGAAAGCTCTTCGGCATCTGTGAACCTCCACAGTGAATGGATGGGATCTGGACTCAAGTCGCAGCTTAAATATGTATGCATATATGTAGCTTAAAACGTTGGTATTAATAAAAATGTATACTATATATATATATATATATATATATATATATATATATATATAAGCCAAGGAGGAAAATAATGTATATATATATATATATATATATATATATATATATATTCCATCTAACGTTACCAAGCACCATAAAAAATGAACGGGCATTAAATGTAAGCCTCTAAAAGTATCAGTTGAGACAGAATCACTCAGCCAAAAAATAATAGAAATAAAACATTTTGTAATTAGTGAAAATGTTATGAGGAGAACGTTAGACGCGGAAAAAAAAAGATTTCGCAGAAAATAAATAACAGAACAATAAAGAAAAAAGTGTGATTTGATGAATTATCAGATAATGTACATATATATATATATATACATATATATATATATATATATATATATATATATATATATATATATATATATATGTACATTATCTGATATATATATATATATGTGTGTGTGCATGTTCGTGTGTGTATTTTTTTGTTGTATTCTCTTAATCATTTTATTTAATGTTCCTGTTTTTTTTTACATCATGCTCTGATGTAATTAGGAGTAAGCTGTGATTATACGAATAAACATTGCCAACTGAGTGTCAGATGATGGAGGGGTCATTCACAGCAGTTAAGTTAATCAAAGCTGAGATAGATAGATTGATTTTAAGTAATTACTTGTGAATAGTTTTTTGCGCTCTCCGTTTTAGGCCACGTTTGTCGGCTTTTCGCGAGACACATTCTGTTTCTGTTCTCTTTTCATTTTGTAATTACTCTTATATATGTATTCCACTTATCGCATGTCTGCGTAACGTTGGCGTTCTTGCACAATACTTTTTTTAAGAAGTTCTTACTGCGTTGTTATAATATCCCGCCTACATATTGTTTTTGTTTTACTTGTAAGAATTTACCTGGCTCTCATTAACACATATGCCTGCCATTATTAAATATCTATATCGAGAAATGTTGAGTCAGAGAAACAATTTATTTTTTATATTATCTTCTGAGATACAGAACCGAGCCATGAATGCACTTGATGTAACAATCCTTATACAAAGTATATATTTAAAACCTATACATTAGGTATTGCACAACGTACTATGGTGTCAATGATATTGATAGACCATTACTGTTTTTAAAAAAAAATTACTACGCACATAATATCTTAGGCGACACATGACAAAATTTAACTCATTCGCCGATCTATAAATAAGTAAAGGCATTACTCTACACACCATTACTTATAAATAGGAATACTTGGCCTTTTGGCTAAGATCAAAGTGTAGTATCTGTTCCGATGGATACTGCACCCTATAGACTGGTATTGTCTTGGCCTTCGGGGCTTGATTTACGACGGTCTATGTGATTGTCCTGTGTAGTTCTAGGAGGTCCATCCTCCCAGGCTTTGCCTCCCCTCTTTGGGGAGGAGTAACTTAATTGCTTACTGCTTGAGGCGCCCTTACCGGGGAATGCCGACGGGGCTGCCGAGGCAATTTTTAATGGTCAGAGTATTCACCTCTCGGGCGGTGGCTTTTCAACCCCCACTTTCCGACCAGACCTTGGGTCACATCTTACTTGTGGGAGTAAGATAACAACTGGCCTTGTGCCTAACTCCTGGAGAGGAGTAAATAATACTTATAAATACGAATACTTGGCCTTTTGGCTAAGATCAAAGTGTAGTATCTGTTCTGATGGATACTGCACCCCATAGACTGGTATTGTCTTGGCCTTCGGGACTTGATTTACGCCGGTCTGTCCTGTGCAGTTCTAGGAGGTCAACCCTCCCACGCTTTGCCTCCCTTCTTTAGGGAGGAGTAAGTTTATTGTTTACTGCCTGAGGCGCCTCTACCGGGGAAAGCCGACGGGGCTGCCCAGGCAATTTTTAATGGGCAGAGTGCTCACCTCTCGGGCGCTGGCTTTTCAAACCCCACTTTCCCGACCTGACCTTGGGTAACATCTTACTTGTAGGAGTGAGATAAAAAAAAAACTGGCCTTGTGCCTAACTCCTGGAGAGGAGTAAATCAATACTTATAAATACGAATAGGACATAGAGCATACTGATATGTACACTCCTTAATCAAAATATTAGTTACTTTTAAATTATGCTAAGTTAAAATTGAGGTTAACACATCCATGTAGACAGCACCGTAAACTCGCTACTTTTCCCAAAAAACACACTTGAAAGAATTCACCTTACGATCAAAACGCTGATCGTCTGATTTCATTTTCAAACTGTCTTCATTTCGAGAGTCGCCGAAGATTTGAGTGAGTTTTCAATAACTTTTTTTCAAAAGACTAAAGATTTATCCATTTCTATGAAACCATGGTACGTCTATGAAATATCAATTGTATAGTTTTAAAATAAATGATTTGTATTTTACATCCAGCATTACGATCGAGAACTTAATTGATTTCCTTTCAACAAACCCGAACGCACTATATATATATATATATATATATATATATATATATATATATATATATATATATATATATATATATATATATATATATATGGGAAAATGAAAAATAAAAACCAAAAAATGGATGTTTTTTATGTGTACATCAACGTTTCGTCTTTATTTATAAGACTTCATCAGGATGATAATATAGAGAAAAATGTCATGCAAGTACAAACACATGTAGGGTTGACATATTGGGGAAAAAAGGAAGAAAAATAAAATAATGTCACAACTGGGTGGACTTGGTGAGGAGTGAAAAATGAATGTTGATGAAAATGAGTGGGGAAGAAGTGGAAAGATGGGGGTGAGCAAGGAATACTGTAGCTGGTAGTAAGAGAAAGAGGTGGGGGGATGAGCAGGAATAATGGGGATGGCAGACAGAGAGAGTCGAGGAGAGGGAGGAATAAGGTGTTTGAATAGATGGCTGCGGTCAATACTGAAGGGGAAATTTAAGTTGGAATGTTTGTGTGTGGGGGTGTATGTAGTGAAAAGGAGGGTGGGTAGAGAAGGAGGGGGCTGTGATTTTGGTGGATGGGCGAAAGTTATGGTCTTAGAGAGAGTTTTGAGAAAATGAGTGGGTTTAAGAGGGGGTATGGAAGAGTTAAGGTATGAAAGGAATAGTTGAGAGGGGGAATGGGTGAGAAACACAACGCGAGTTAAATAAAAGATTAAATGAACACAAAAAAGACATAAAAAACAACAACCCTCTCAGTGCACTTTTCTCCCATGCACTAGAACATGGTCATGCCTTCAAATTTGAACAAGCCGAAATCACAAAATACATCCACAACAAATATCGGCGAAGATTGTTGGAAACTGCTCTCATCACCGCCTCCACCACCATCAAGCAACGAAATGGCTTCTTTAATCTATCACCCTTAATAAGCAAGATCATCCTTACACAACAAAAACTCTTGCCTGATTATAGATAACATTTACTTTCATCTCTAACCTTAATGACACTCTCCCATTTACTCACACCCTTCCTTTTTCTCCATGAATCTTTACTTTCTCTAACTCATTCTGTTTTTCCCTCACATCTTTAACACTGCAGTCGGATGAAACTTTCTCATTTTCCAAATATTTCAAATATTCCATACCCACCTGTTCAATTACCTCCCTCCTCCCTCTCCTCCACCCCTCAACCCCCTCACTCATTGCCATCATTTTCCAAATATTTCAAATATTTCATACCCTATCACAACAAATCCCTCCTCTCCCCCTCACCCATTCCCCCTCTCAACCATTTTTATTGACTTGTTTTGCTATTTGTTTTGTTTTCTTCTTAGTGTGCGTGTTCTGGTGTATCTGGTTCTTATTAGTCGTGCCCGCGTTCTTGTTTCTCTTCTTCTTTTTCTTTTTTCCCTTGTTCTTTTTTTCTTTTCTTCTTCTTCTTCTTTTTCTTCTTCTTCTTTTTCTTCTTCTTCTTCTTCTTCTTCTTCTTCTTCATGCTTTTCTTCTTTTTTTCTTGGTAGTCTTCTCCTTCTTATTTTAGTTCTTATTGGTTCTTTATCTTCTTTTTTATTATTGTCCTTGTTCTTCTTCATCATGTATTTGTTCTCATCGTTTTTATTTTCTTACTCTTTTCCTGTTTAATGTTCTTGTTTTAATTCATCTTCTTCTTCCTCGTTTTCTTCTTCTTCTTCTACTTCTTCTTCTTCTTCCTCTTCCTCCTCATCTTCTTATCAGGCTTTCTTTTAATTCTTCTTATCCTCCTTCTTTTTCCTTTTTTTCATCTTTTTATCTATCTACACTTCTTTTCCAAGTTCACCCTTTATCACTTAAGCCCACAGATTTCATTTAATCATCGCAATAATGCCTTCAGATGGCGTTACATTTATATGAGCGCATATGCAAATCAACGCTGTTACATGAAAGCGAACTGTTAAAAAAAATGGACCCGAGCAGAAGAAATAAACGAAACGGCCTTCGAATAAGCGAACACCATAGAAAGAGAAAATGCAATATCAGCTATAAAATAATACAGACGTCAAGTACCTTTGCTGGCCCTTGTGTCTCAGCGCATTTACCCTCCAGCACTGCCCTAAGGAACCCCTCAGCCTCATCTCAACAATAACGAGTCGGAGGTTGAGATGAAAAGAGAAAAATAATAACCGAAACTTCCATTAAGCAAAAAGAAGCACAAAAGGAAATGAGAAGAAAATGATTTCCAATAGAGAATCAAAAGGAAGCAGTTCAATCAAAGACGCCATTGGTTTCCCGCGTTCAGCCGATGTTTGAACTTTGTCAAATCATTAAAATTGATTTCTTTATAATTTTATTCCATGATTTGTATGATTTTTATGATTTTTATAATATTCTAATGCGTTCCAGGTAGGGATGATAAAAGATATGTGGCAAGTGTATTCAGTTCTGCCCTATTTTTTCGCGGAAGGTGCTCCACTGAGCTCCAATCCCCGGTTTCTTCTTGTAGGACATTAACGACAACAACTCGATTTCCGCCATTATATATGAAAAAAACAACTGTTATTTTGTTCCTTCATGTGCAGAGATTCTTTACAGGGGCTTCTCGTCTCTGATCAGTTGCTAGTCTCTCTCTGCTCCTTCGCTATCACCCAAGACCTTGTTAGACTGCAATCCAATCTCAGATTCCTCCTTGTAAAACATTAACACCAACAACTCCTCTTCTACCACAACGGACAAATCATTTCCATTTCTCTCCCATGTCTTTGGCTTTAGGTAGAATTTCCATTGATAGAAAATTATTTGCAGAAGATTCCCGTCTCAAATATCTTATTGCTCTCTCTCTCTCTCTCTCTCTCTCTCACGCGCGCGCGCGCGCCTTCTCTCTCTTTATGTGTAGTAACTGTTTTCATGGGAATATGTTTGAATCAGCCCCAATTACTAGCCCCTCACAGAAAGAACACGTCATCTCACCACAACATACAAACTCACTTTCCGTTCTCCCTCCATGTGCCTATCTCCAGGCGGTGTTTCCATGTACAAAGCTGCTTTGCAGTGACTTCCGCCTACAGAACGAATTAACGCAAGGCTGCTTCCCTGCAGATTCAACATAGTTTTCTGCAAATCCAATATCAATTAGTTATTTTCATGAACACTCGCATGATAGTCAAACTTAGTACATTATATTGATCAGATTCCGTACTATCATAGTGCTCTTCATCTTTCGGTCGACAATAATTCCATTCTTTATGATGTGACTCAATAGCATGACACAGATAGTATATGTCGACCCGTCGATCTGTCAATATGTGGCTCATCGAGAGCGCATGCATTTGGTTTCTTAGCTCGGAACGAAGTGTAGTATCTGCTTTGGGTACTGATATCGATCCTGACCCAGTTTTCGTGAAGTTCAACTCGGAAGCGTTCGGCTGTCCTACGCAAACGCCCGAGAGTTGACGAGCCGATTTGTACCAGACGACAATTTTGATACGGTGCTGCGTCAAATGATGATTATGTTTTGCTTATTTTGTTTTTTGTTGTTGTTAGGGTTAGGGTTAGGGTTTAGGGTTAGGGTTAGGGTTAAGGGTTAGGGTTAGGGTTAGGGTTAGGGTTTAGGGTTAGGGTTTGGGTTAGGGTTAGGGTTAGGGTTAGGGTTAGGGTTAGGGTTAGGGTTTAAGGTTAGGGTTAAGGTTAGGGTTAGGGTTATGGTTTAGGGTTAGGGTTAGGGTTAGGGTTTAGGGTTTAGGGTTTAGGGATTTGGGTTTGGGTTTGGGATAAAAATATTTATTTGATAACAGTAATTTCGCTGTTTTTCTTGTTTTATTTGTTTTTTTGTTTAAAACATTTCTTGCAAATATAATAAAAAATTATAGGACGCAGCAACGTATCAAAATGAAAAAAAATATTTATTTGATAACAGTAACTTCGCTATGTGTTGCTTGTTTTGTTTTTTTGTTTCTTTTAGAAAATCTCTTGAAAATATAACTTACAATCACAGGACGCAGCACCGTATCAAAAGTGTCGTCTGGTTCCATTCGGCTCGTCAACACTCGGGCGTTTGCGTAGGACAGCCGAACGCTTCCGAGTCGAACCTCACGAAAACTGGGTCAGGATCGATACCAGTACCCTGCTTTGAAGCTACACTTATTTTATTCTAACCTCGGTGAGTTAATAAGAGATTGAAGCATTTTTTAAATTGTTGTTCCAATCTAGCGTGCCCCTTTTTGAAGAGCTATATTTTCCCCTATTAAAACTAGCCTTGTGTCTAACTTTTCCCTCCTTAGGAGGCAAGTAAGTAGGAACATATGCATGTAATCGCTAAATGCCACCGTTTGTGACGTCATCCACTTTGCTCGTATACAAATAAAGAATCTACAACTCCTTTCTTTATTTTAATAAATGACGCCATGGCTCTTTTTCACGCTCTGTATTGTGAACGGTTACAATAAACATGCATGCATGTCCCAGAGTGTTTTATCAATATACTGAACCTCTAGAAGTCATGACGGATTTTCTAGATCAAACGCCATGACGAATGGGTCGCTTTATCTCTCTTGTGTTATGGATTAAGTCATTATTTATTGATGTAATCAACCGCGCACGGTAATCCAGAACCGCTCTGACATAATTGATGGCATCAAACTCGACTCGGGAAGTTTCAGTCACGGTTTTTTTCTGCCGAAAAAGGAAAATACATGAATAAAAATCTTATTTAAACTGAAACGTTTTGTTTATAAGCTGATTGCGTGTTCAAAAATGGCTGTCTGAAGAGTAACATCCATGTGTTTCTCGTGGGAGCTGGATTCAATGTAAGTTGCGTGTGTTCATGAGTTTTTCTATTAGCTGCTTTAATATATACTTTTTGAAGGCGAATTTTGAACTTGTGAAGCGTATCGTGGGCGAAATACAATGAATTGGCATGCGGTTAGTGGACTCCCATATCGGGCTGAATTCTGCTTGACTCTTTATTGACCATATGTATATATATATATATATATATAGTGTGTAGATTTCAATTTTGTGTAGAGAATTTGAATAACAGAGCTCAATGTAATTTAAACAGAGCAAAACAGAATTATAAAAAGAAAAAGAAAAACTATACACACATTAAGGTTGTACACATGTGTACAACCTTAATGTGTGTATAGTTTTTCTTTTTATAATTATATATATATATATACATATATATATATATATATATATATATGTGTGTGTATGTGTGCGTGTGTGTGTGAAAAGATGACAGACGGAAAACAAGTCAAAGTGCCGGAGAAAAACTAAAACAAGTGATTTTTGTACCGGTTTCGTTCGTGGGGAACGTCTTCAGAAAATGAAGTATACAGAAATAATGTTATTTTATATTGAAGGCACACACATGGGATGAGGGAAAAAATGATCTGATTGGATCATATGAGAAAGACATTAAGTGATGTTGGGACATGATAAGTAGGTGACACATTCTTCTAAGGCGGTTGGGGAGGGGGAAAAAGGCGACAGAGAATCAAACTAAGGTGAACAAAAAGGGTGTGAAATTGATTTGGTTTGATTTGGTTTGGTAGTTTTGTTTTACGGCATATCAACCCTTTTTGGGTTATTTAATGCCGAATCTGGTCATTATAGTAAAAGTTTTTATGCTTCAAGTTCTTTATATCTTCAAATGTTTAATCATCGTTTTTGGTTTGGTAGTTTTGTTTTACGGCATATCAACCCTTTTTGGGTTATTTAATGCCGAATCTGGTCATTATAGTAAAAGTTTTTATGCTTCAAGTTCTTTATATCTTCAAATGTTTAATCATCGTTTTTGGTTTGGTAGTTTTGTTTTACGGCATATCAACCCTTTTTGGGTTATTTAATGCCGAATCTGGTCATTATAGTAAAAGTTTTTATGCTTCAAGTTCTTTATATCTTCAAATGTTTAATCATCGTTTTTGGTTTGGTAGTTTTGTTTTACGGCATATCAACCCTGTTTGGGTTATTTAATGCCGAATCTGGTCATTATAGTAAAAGTTTTTATGCTTCAAGTTCTTTATATCTTCAAATGTTTAATCATCGTTTTTGGTTTGGTAGTTTTGTTTTACGGCATATCAACCCTTTTTGGGTTATTTAATGCCGAATCTGGTCATTATAGTAAAAGATTTATGCTTCAAGTTCTAAAAATAAAATAAAAAAGGGGAGGGAGAAAGGGAGAGGGGCTGTTGTTTTTGTTTTTGGTTTTGTAGAACATAATTAAGTTTTACAAAAGAAAAAAAAAAAAGTCAATGTAGGTGAATTTCGTCTCAGGGAGCCACAGGGCAGCCTGATCTGGTATCACCAGGTGTGAAATTGATACACTGGAAGTTAGCACCTAAAGATTAAAAAGAAATCAACAGGGATGGGTCAGCTAATTTGTCAACAATAGGATTTTAAAGAGCAATTCATGAAAATGAAAAACTGAGGTGGAAAATGTGTGAAAAAAGAAAACAAAAGGGAAAGAACAAGTTAAAGAAAAACAAAAATATAAATGAGATTAAAAAATAGAAAAAAATAAGGGTTAAAGAGAGATGTATTAAAAAAGGAAGATTATAGAGGAGAGCTTGCAAAAATTACAAACATATAAAAATATATAAACACACACACACACACGCACATGTGTATATGTAAACATATACACATATGTGTGTATATATCCATATAGATATATACACACAAAAGCTCATCTATATGAGTTAGTTTTGGTTTTCAGACTTTTAATTTTGTCACATCGCAATGTACAATTTTTCGAATTGAGAATGTTATTGTCTTTTTGATGAGTTCACTTGTGAGCGATCGGATATTAACATACAAATGTTGGTTGGTCCACTGCTGAACGAAACGGAACCGTAAAATTGTACAAAACAGTGATTGTTTTGTAAAAATATTTCGTAAGATAAATGAAACTTTGGCATTTGAAATGTAGCAACATCCTGTGTATTTATATATGCTCTGTTATTTCAATTGAAAGATGTTGGTATACATGAAGAGTAGAAGGGATATGCTTAAACATATATATTTCGCAATGCTATATATATATATATATATATATATATATATATATATATATATATATATATATATATATGGTGTGTAGATTTCCATATTGCGTTGAGAATCCGATAAAAGTGCTCAATGTACCTTTTAACGGAGCAAAAAAGAATTACTAAAAGGAAAACAAAATATACAGACATTAAGCTTGTATACATCATACATTATTTCGACCCTTTAATTAGGCCTCTTACGATACGTCTGAGGAGACCTAATTTATAATTTATACAACCAAAATGTGTGTATAGTTTTTTTCTTTTTAATAATTCTGTATATATATATATATATATATATATATATATATATATATATATATATATATATATATAACGCCTGAGAACCGCAAAATTGCTCGCCGTGCCGAGAGATTGACACAAAAGATTGTGAAAAAAGATGGCTCTGTGGTATTTAATGAAGCTTGCATAAACAATGACTTGCTGCCGTACTATATATATATATATATATATACATATATATATAGGGGGGTTATTATAATGGAATCATCTAACTCTATAAAATAGATGTTCTATAAAATAGTAAATACCCACTTTGAAAGGAACAACACAGGTAAGGAAACTATATTTTAATACTTTAGAAAAACAAATCTGGAGGCAAAACTAAATTAAATATTTGTAAACTTTTTAAATTAAAAAATAATTATTAAATAGGGAGGTGGTGTCTGATCAACACTGCTGGGATGCCATCATAAAGAAATACTGTTTTGTTTTTAAAATCCCGAAACAGTTTTCATGGTAAACAACTGACGATCCCTTATATATAAAAACATATATAAAAATATATTTATATTAGAGTATATTCTTGGAAGTAAACTAAAATAGTGATTGCAGTAGATTGATTGACTTACTAGACTAAAATCTTTCAACAAAATTTTTTTATTTTTTTCCCCCAGTTTTGAAGGTTAAAAGAACTTCCGAGACTATATATATATATATATATATATATATATATAAGTGTATATATATATATATATATATATGGGTATATATATATATATATATATACATATACATATATATATGTGTATATATATATATACATATATATATATATATACATATATATATATATATGTGTATATATATACTTTATATATATATGTGTATATATATATATACATATATATATATGTATATATATATGTATAATCTACATATATATATATATATATATATATATATATATATATAAATGAAATGAAATAAAAGATAAAAGTATTAAATATGTATTCATCAACGTTTCGCCTTTATGTCAAGATTTCCTAACGATGATTATTCTGAATAAATTACACAATAACACATAAGTACAACATATACAAACAATGGTTGTACATTTTATATATATATATATATATATATATATATATATATATATATATGTGTGTGTGTTTCTTCTGCAAAATGTCAACAGGAACTGGAAAAGCTGATAAACACCACTCGAATTTTCAGTCAGGACACTTAAATAGAATTAGGAATGGAGATTTCTGCACTACAAAAATGAAAAGAGGAAAATTGGAGACGAGAGACGGCATGGAACTCCCCAACCAAGAGGAGAAGAGGGCGCTGGGCAAGCAGGATAGCTACAAATAGTTGGTACTTCTCAAAGCAGACACCATAAAGTTTACAGATATTAAAGAAAAGATTTGAAAATAATATTTACGAAGAACAAGAAAACTCTTAGAAACAAAATTGTATAACAGGAATCTTGTAAAATCATTACACACCTAGGCGGTATCGCTTATTATATACTCTTGGGTTTTCATAAGGTGGACTAAACAAGAACTACTTTGCCCAGATGTCTAGAAAATGAATGACCATGCACAGAAAACTACACCCAAAAGACGATACGGACATGCTCTACATGAAAAGAAACGAAGAGGAAAAGGACTGCTAAGTATATAATATTGTGGTGAAGACTTAAAAAAAAAGCTGGAGAAATGCATGACTAAGAACAGGAAAAGGGTAATCACTACAGCACCGTTACAGCGAGAAATTCGGGGAGCACCGAACCCAGCAAAAAAAAATTAAAGAAAAAGAACAGTGGGATGAAAACAACTACATGGACACTTCATAAGTCTGACTAGTGTAAGAACTACCAAAAAAAGCTTGGCATGGCTAAGAAAAGGACACTTGAACAGAGAAACGGAATCTTTACTGATGGCTGCACAAAACAATGCGATTAGGGCAAACTACATTAAAGCTTAAATATATATAATCCAAGCAAACATTGAATTACATTTCTCAGCGTGTGTGTTATCATCACAACGTTTCGGCTGTGGAAACCTCCGGCTTTCCCTAGGTGTATTTCTTCGAAATTGTGAAAGGTTTCTGTCAAACTCGGGAATCTCGACAGAATTTCGACCGCAACCCTTTTTTTAATACACGGGGGTAACATGCTCTTGTGCTGTCAGCCATGACTGGGAGAATTCTTCAGTAATTCGCAATTATTCGTATCGTCCGCACCGAGGATTGAACCATCAATTTTCAGATGACTATCAATTAGAACCGAATTTAGCTTAGTACTATATCCCCTGCGCCCCGGGCCAATGCGGGCTGCTCTAGTGTGAATTTTGAGAGCCTTAAACCTATTCTTCTTTTTTTTCTATGAGTAGTCTTACTACTTAGTACTATATATCAGTACTTGTATTACTACATATCAATGTATATATATATATATATATATATATATATATATATATATATATATATATATATACATATATATATATATATATATATATATATATATATATATATATATGTGTTTTGAGGTACAGCATTTATAAATAGTTTTAAATATAAGCGGAATTTTGTTAATCTCCGTAAGACGGAGATTAACAAAATTCCGCTTATATTTAAAACTATTTATATATATATATATATATATATATATATATATATATATATATATATATATATATATATATATCCGTATATACATATATATTATAACCTTATCAAATATTTATAATTATAGGTTCCCATATTGTATTAAATTCCATACTAGATCTGCTTAAGAGGTCATTGTCGCCTAACATATGTGCTGATTCTTTGAGTCGTCTTACTCTCCACCGTGCCTCTATATCTACAATGTTTACTTCGTCCCATAAAGGTAGATGGTTTTCATTTTCCCTCTACTGGTGGTCAGTCATACCCTATTTTATACATCTCCACGTATTACGGCTTCCAGGGTTTCTTTTAGCCTTACTTTTAGTGGGCGACATGTACTGCCTTTGTTTTCCAACCCTTACATGGGATCGCATACACGAAGTTCTTATTCATACATTTTTCCGTAGGAGGCTTGACTCTCACAAGATGCTTTCGGAGAGTTGAGTCGCTCCTTAATACTCTCCTGATATAATATGGATCGCACATTCTTCAGATTTTTTTCCGACACGCCCTTCATATATAGTATACAAGGTGAGTTTTCAAGTGATATTCCTTGTCCATATCCTCTTGATATGTATTGCTGTTACTACACATTGATGCAACAAGAGCATGCTACAACCGTGGATTTAATAAAAAATATTCCGTTCGAAATTCTGTCTAGATTCCCGAGTTTGACAGAAACATTCTCGAGTTCGAAGAGATATACTTGAAGATGGCCGGAGGTTACAACGACCGGAACGTTGTGATGATAACACTCAAAATGAGAAATGTAGTCTGAAGAACCAAAAGTATACAAATTATTGATCCTCATCTAAAAAAAATCGGAAATGACGTTAGTTTGTCTGTATTTTTGTCATAATCATCGCCACACAAATAAGAGAAGCGCGTGATTGAATACCATGTATGCTTTAACATCTCAGCTTGCTTACTCGTCCATAACGTTATGTAGTTTTCTCATTTGCAAATATGTATATCATTAACGGTAGTTCCATCCATAATTCATCACGAAATGTTCATTAAAACGATCAAAATTTATTCCTCATTTGGTAGTTTTCACTTTGACGCCCATTGTCCTCTCCCTAAAGTCTAATAAACACATTTGCGTCGGCGATCGCCGCGTCACAAGCACTATTTCGATGGCGCTGGTCAATTCCTTTTAGACCATTAGCCATTAATTCTTTAAGTGAATAATTGCAGGGTTCCGACCAAAGCTACTAAATTCTTTTATAATTCTTCTCTGGGTTGAGTCCAGCTTGGGAATTCCGTTTCGTACGCTAACCCCCACCAGTTACATTAACACTACACCACTGCATTAATATTTTATTACAGTTTTTTCGTTATCATCTCGCACACATAGTCGCCCTCTTCCACATCGACAATTTTCTACAAATAATTGCGACATTGTTTCCTATCGTAAATATCCGCGGACTTCTTCAATTATAATAGTTTTAAATCTATTTATTTTTTGTGCAGGTGTCCGAGTTTAGCAGCCGTCATGAATGCACATGTTTTGTTTTACACTATATTGCACCATTAAACATATTTTTAACACTATATTGCACCATTAAACATATCTTTTACACTATATTGCACCATTAAACATATGTTTTACACTATATTGCACCATTAAACATATGTTTTACACTATATTGCACCATTAAACATATCTTTTACACTATATTGCACCATTAAACATATCTTTTACACTATATTGTACCATTAAACATATGTTTTACACTATATTGCACAATAAACATATCTTTTACAATATATTGCACCATTAAACATATCTTTTACACTATATTGCACCATTAAACAAATCTTTTACATTATATTGCACCATTAAACATATCTTTTACACTATATTGCACCATTAAACATATCTTTTACACTATATTGCACCATTAAACATATCTTTTACATTATATTGTACCATTAAACATATCTTTTACACTATATTGTACCATTAAACATATCTTTTACATTATATTGTACCATTAAACATATATTTTACACTATATTGTACCATTAAACATATCTTTTACACTATATTGCACCATTAAACATATCTTTTACATTATATTGTACCATTAAACATATCTTTTACACTATATTGTACCATTAAACATATCTTTTACAATATATTGCACCATTAAACAAATCTTTTACATTATATTGTACCATTAAACATATATTTTACACTATATTGTACCATTAAACATATCTTTTACACTATATTGCACCATTAAACATATCTTTTACATTATATTGTACCATTAAACATATCTTTTACACTATATTGTACCATTAAACATATCTTTTACACTATATTGCACCATTAAACATATCTTTTACACTATATTGCACCATTAAACATATCTTTTACATTATATTGTACCATTAAACATATATTTTACACTATATTGTACCATTAAACATATCTTTTACACTATATTGCACCATTAAACATATCTTTTACATTATATTGTACCATTAAACATATCTTTTACACTATATTGTACCATTAAACATATCTTTTACAATATATTGCACCATTAAACAAATCTTTTACACTATATTGCACCATTAAACATATCTTTTACATTATATAGTACCATTAAACATATATTTTACACTATATTGCACCATTAAACATATCTTTTACACTATATTGCACCATTAAACATATCTTTTACACTATATTGCACCATTAAACATATCTTTTACATTATATTGCACCATTAAACAAATCTTTTACATTATATTGCACCATTAAACATATCTTTTACACTATATTGCACCATTAAACATATCTTTTACACTATATTGTACCATTAACCAAATCTTTTACAATATATTGCACCATTAAACATATCTTTTACACTATATTGCACCATTAAACATATCTTTTACATTATATTGTACCATTAACCAAATCTTTTACAATATATTGCACCATTAAACATATCTTTTACAATATATTGCACCATTAAACATATATTTTACACTATATTGCACCATTAAACATATCTTTTACATTATATTGTACCATTAACCAAATCTTTTACAATATATTGCACCATTAAACATATCTTTTACAATATATTGCACCATTAAACATATCTTTTACACTGCATCTGGTTTACAGTTGTCTGTCTTTTTTTTTAAACAATATCAATGCTCATGTGAAATACTGTTCTTTTGCTGATAATTAACAACTTCGAGATAAGTATCCAAAGAGTTGCCTTACAGTCTTCACTAATTCGCAATTCTTCGTATCGCCCGCACCGAGGATGACACCTTCAACCTCTAGATGACTATCACTTAGAACTAAATTTTACTGGTACTACATTCACTGCGCAACTTGTCCTTGCAGATTCTTCCAGTCATGACTGACGGAACAAGAGCATTTAATAAAGGGTTCTGTTCGAAATTCCCTCCAGAGCATTGAGTTCGACAGAAATATCCCCGAGTTATAAAATAACACCTGAAGAAGGCCGTAGGTTACAGCGGTCGAAACGTTGTGAGTATAACACTCAAGATCCAAATTATAAACCTATTATGTTATTTAAGATATAATACGAGTTAAAAATACATTTAATGATGTCCACACGACACCAATTTGGAACTGATTTCACAAGTCAGTTCTCAAACAGTGGACGGGACCTTTTTCATATACTATAGTCATCGCGTACCAAGGCTAAGAAGCCACTCGAGTAAGTTTGTAAAGAGGACAGTAGAGCAACATCCTGAAGATTAGCAACATGTTTTTGGACTGGTCAGAATCAGATTATTTAAAAGGACGGCATAGCAAGAATGTATTAACATTAGACTTGAAAACAATAATGTTATAGTCAGCTTAGAAGCAGCCCCGTGATATTGTGTGTCTATATACGCATACTTCTTGGAAGGAAAACTTTGTTCATATAAGTTCCGTTATGTTTGAGGTACAAAAAGGAAGATTTTTTTTTACAGAAGTTGTAGCTAGATGAGTTCCTGTTATGAATCTTTTACAGTGGAGGAGGACCATAGATTAGAGCTCAGTCGAGCAGCTGCCATGAAACTTACGATCGAGTAGATAAATATTAAAAACACCTTCCATGGAAATAACGATAGAGTAGAGAAAGACTAGCAACGTCTCTTGTGTGAGAAAGAGGATGCAGAGAAGGGAAGAAGTTGGAGCTCAGTCGAGCACCTTCAAATGAAAATAACGATAGAGTAGAGAAAGACTAGCAACGTCTCTTGTGTGAGAAAGAGGCTGCAGAGAAGAGAAGAGATTGGAGCTCAGTCGAGCACCTTCCATGGAAATAACGATAGAGTAGAGAAAGACAAGTAACGTCTCTTCTGTGAGAAAGAGGTTGCAGAGAAGAGAAGAGATTGGAGCACAGTCGAGCTCCTTCAAACAGAAATAACGATAGAGTAGAGAAAGACAAGATTAATATTCAAAACCTCTCTTCTAAGAG
Organism: Sepiola atlantica; assembly: GCA_963556195.1. Classification (NCBI taxonomy): domain Eukaryota; kingdom Metazoa; phylum Mollusca; class Cephalopoda; order Sepiida; family Sepiolidae; genus Sepiola; species Sepiola atlantica. The sequence continues at coordinate 61,747,485 of OY744548.1, forward strand.
AAAGAGGATCTAATGAAAAGAATAGGGCATCACACACTAGATTTCGAAGTCGGTTTTCTTCTTATTCAAGACAAATAGTGTAGCTCTGAGCATGATCTCGTCTTAGATATGGAAACAGTACTTAATTTTAGGACGTATTTGATTCGTATACATAAATACCATTGTTTCTGCGCGCTTGATTCACGTATCAAGTTACTCATTAACTACCACACTAATGCATAGTGTATATCAGTTGTAAAAATAAACAGTCACACTAGGCGTAAAGCGATGCTCTGTCCTCTGCTCTTAAACCCCTTCTAGATTTGCTTACTGTATATCATCGCTGATTTGACATGTATAGGGTGTAAATTCACTTCATCCGATTGTAAATTGATGGTAGCCTAGAGGTTGAATATCAGGCTGCAAATTTGAGGGCGACTTTACAACTGCGTTAGAATTAACCGACCGGTAGAAACTAGCATCTCCTATACTGAATATTTCATGAACATGAAACACTTGTGTCCGTAAGAGATAATATATATATATATATATATATATATATATATATATATATATATATGCAAACATTGTTAACAATATCACAATTCTCTGCTTTATTATCGCATTGTGGATGTTTTTAATTTTTTCCAATGATGTTTTTTTTTTCATAAAAATAATAAATACAACAATGTATATTTCATATGTATCACGAACGTTTTCAATTATTCGTCCAATCATCTTCGGGTGACAAAAACAAATCGACAAAAAAGAAAGAATGACAAAGAATTTCAAACGGCTTCAATAATGTGCACGTGTAATCTGTTAGACTCGAAATAACAGACTCGCAAATACCAGGAATCAAGTTTACAATATAAATTCTGGGACTCCAGAATTAGCGCAACAGGATCAAATTATATAAAATGATATACACTTATATTACAGTGTAATTAGTTGTGGTTAATGTCATACTTTATTTTATTAATTGTGGGTTTCTGTTTTTTAATAAAGATGGCTTTGAGTATTTTTTATTTATTTTAATTGCTTTCGGAATGTATTATTTTTGTCTCATTAATAAAAAAGTGCTTAAAATCATAAAGGATGCAGTTATGTTTTTGTAGATGTTGGTTAATTAAGCTTATGTTTAACAGATGCTTTCTGAGGCATCGGGATAATATATATATATATATATATATATATATATATATATATATATATATATATATAAGTAATCCAACAAAAGATATAAGCGTCAACTAATATCTTATAATTAGTGAAACATCCGGATAAAAACTGAAGCTCAATATACTGGATAGAGCATTAATATTATAATATAAAATGAAGTAATAAAATAAGGTGTCAATCAAATTTTATTAGAATTCAAAGTTCAAGCAAAGTATTCTTAAGTCCTTAGCTCATGAGTTTTCAAAGATAATTCTTCTCTTCAGAGGACCATTACCGCAGTTATACTACTACAGGTAATAAAATTACGCTTTGAAAATATATAAAATTATATACACAAATACACAAAAATTTGATTGACACCTTATTTTATTACTTCATTTTATATTATAATATATATATATATATATATATATATATATATATATATATATATATATATATATATATATCAGTATAGCGTACAGGTTCCGTTGCTTTATTCCCACACAATAGTTCTGTAAAAAAGACCGCGCCGTGTGTCAAATTAATAAAGTGTGCTTCAATCTATTGAATGGCTTTACTTATTATTATGGGAGTTACATTCTCCTACAGGGCAGTTAAACTTATACATAACATTGTTTTTTTTTCTTTCTGGTCTTTCATGGGTTGAAGATGCGTCGTTTTTTACTCCAAGATTATGGGTCTTAACTTTCTTATAATAATTAATGGGCCTTATTTTATTATTGTCAATTGGGGATATGCATCCGTGTACAATTTGTTTTTCTAATTTATTTTGGTTGCATTTGATTAGAATAATATATGTGTTGTATTACCCGTTCTTTCGGGGTGCCCGGTAAGATCCAACAAGAATGACAAAGAACAGAACGTATATGGAAAAGCATTAGTTTTCTTTTAAAACCAATCATCGGATGGTTTACGCCGGCTACGCACACACATATAAACATATTTTGAAATAGTTTTTTCTAATGAAAGTCTTTTTCTTGCTGAGGTCACACGTCTTGTTTCCGCTAGAAACTCGTTCATATATATATCTGATTGGAAAACAATTTGCACTGTTTGAAAATAGATTATATTTTTCGTAAACATTTTTGCTAAGTTTTTAGTATTATTTTTTGTAAGTTTTTTTTCCTAAACATCAGTCATACCTGTAATTCCGGATGTAGAGTTACCGTTTCTAATTTACACACTATATATATGTTGCAACAGACATTGTAATTTTTCACATTAGAAAAGTGTGGTTCTACTGTATCGAATGGCGTTGAAAGTAACATTTTCTTAGAATATTTCTGGGTTGACTTTTCTTTGATTTAGCTTGTGTGTTTTTATCATTGCCAGGAAAGGATGAATAAATAATAAATAATAAATAATAAATAATAAATAATAATAAAATGATGCAGCAATTATCTGAATACTTTGTTTAATATTTATATTTTTGGTATATGATATGATTACTAATGTTTATTTTTTTATCTGAATACTTTGTTTTTATATTTATATTTTAGGTATATGATATTGATGACTTATGTTTATTGTTTTATCTGAATACCTTGTGGTTATATTTATATTTTAGGTATATGATATTAATTACTTATTTGTATTCTTTCATCTGAATAATTTGTGTGTATATTTATATTTTAGGTATATAATATTTATTACTTATGTTTATTTTTTATTTTGCAAATTATGACGCAAATGTAAACTCCCTGATGAACTATTATACACAGATAGTATGGATTTTATTTAGGATAACCTGACGTTACTCAGGATATTATTAGGTTAACAAGTACGTACTTTTAACCATGCTGGTAACACCATGATACTTACCTTGTGTTTTACTAGCCACTCCTTCAATTCGCTACCAAATATGGTCGGAAGAAGATGAAATGTTGGTTTCAATTTAGTACAAATCTGATATGTGTATTTTAAGTTTTACGGAGTTTGTGATATAATGAATAACTTAGAGGTGAGAGCGCGTGCATCTTCCTTACATAGAGTCTAACGTAGAGATTGGAGACGAATTCAATTGTATTTCTTGTCGAATGTTATACATAGGATTCACATTTGATAGCAATACGATATATTTCAAGTTTTATGAGGGCTATGCACTACTGTTTGTATTTAAGATTCAAGGCGTATTTCTCTTGCATTTCAAAGCATTATCGTCACGTTGGCCAAGTGGTCATGAAGCAAGGGTTCATAATACTTGGATCCGGTGCCGCACACTGACGAGTGTAGAAAACACGAAACAGTACCAGGAAGTTATTGTTTTTACAACTCTTATCAACTAATAAGAACCCTTAAATAGACATCATACTATTCAACACCGAGTGAGTTTTCTGAACTTTTCATATGTTTTTTTTTCTATCGTTTTATTATTTTGCATACACCCTGAATACACTTTTCACTGTCATTTACTGCCTCGATAGCAAACAAATTTCCCGCCTGAATAACTTTTTCGTTTTTGGACTACCATTCACAACCTGGATTGTTTTTTTAATCGACTTCTTTGACATATTTCTTGAAATTGTTTTAAACTTTATGACTTGGATGAACTGTATATGCTTAATATAAAAAAGTGTTGTTTTGGCCCGATATATTTTGATGGTTTATATACTTTTATGTATTTTATATATTTTTATATATTTTCAAAGTTTAATTTGTATTACCTGCAGTAATATCATTGCGGTAATGATTCTCTGAGGAGAAGATTTTCTTTGAAAACTCATGAGTTAAGGACTCTCAATTACTCTGCTTGAACTTTAAATTATAATAAAATTTGATTCGCACCTTATTTTACTCTTTCACTTCATCTCATGCTATTAATTCTCTATCCAGTATATTGAGCTTCATTTTTATCCGGATGTTCACTAATTAAAGATATTAGTTGCCTCTTATATCTTTTGTTGTATTAACCTAATGTATACATATATATATATATATATATATATATATATATATATATATATATATATATATATATATATATATATATATATACGTACTATCTAACCGAAGGCAAAACTCCGTATTAAACAAGAGTATTGATAAACCTTGGTCCACTTTGGGATACCCTTATCGCGTACACAGAAAATGAGAGGACATTAGCCTCGGGATAAACCCGTTCGAATCTAACACACACAATTTTACGTTAGTGGAAAAGTAATTCAAATTATGTTTCAGCCGCTTTCTTGGATTCGGTAAAGTTGGGATTTACTCGGGTGGATTTATTGGGTTGGTCAATTTCAATCACCATTCTTGACGAGGTTCCAATCTCTATAGGGTATTGTGAAAAGACACGACTCAACAGTTCGACATTGTAATAGAAAATCCAATCCGTTGCATAAGCCAGTTCTTCGAGATCCCCTTTTACGCATCGACGAACTCGTAGTGAGTAAAAATAATTGCAATCCTTGGATACAATAATTCTACTGGTCTACCGTCTGAGAACATAATTACAATTTGTAAGTCTTTAAGTATTAATATCGTTTACCAATACCGACAAAGATTGACAGACAAAAAGTGCATACGGCTTTTATAAAGTCATAGATTAATATATACACAGTATACACAAGTGTCTAAAAACGAATACACCCATAAAACACACACGCGCACACACACACACACACACATACACCCACCCACACATACACATATATATATATATATATATATATATATACATATATATATATATATATATATATATATATATATATTGAAAAGTCACACAATTTGAAGCGTTGGGTGGGTGGCAATAATAAAGATATTGTTTTTATAAAATATTTAGAAAACCTTGCACAACGCAGATTATTTGTTTTTAAAATAAATTATTTATTCATCTCAAAAACATTTTTTTTTATATATAAACTTGAGTATTTTCAGTAAATCTACCATCTTCAGAAGAATATTTCTTCTCTTTCTTTTTTTTCTTTTTTTCTCTTGGTTGAGACATTCCTGTGGCCAAGTTGAAAATCCGTCTAGGTGTTTTGACGAAGTGAAAAAAGTGTCGATATGGTTGTGTGTCACGTGGTCAGCGTGGAAGAATATTTTGAAAAGTCACACAATTTGAAGCGTTGGGTGGGTGGCAATAATAAAGATATTTTTTTCATAAAATATTTAGAAAACCTTGCACAACGTCGATTATTTGTTTTTAAAATACATTATTCATTCATCTCAAAAACATTTTTTTTGTGTACCAAATTATTTTACCTACATATTACCTACAACGACGTCGTTTTGAGCTTATGTTTCTCATCAGCGCAGAGAAATGCATACCTCAGACGGTCATAGGGCGGAAGCCGGTTCACAGAGAACATATATAAGCGTTCACTTAGATTCATTAGCCACGACTAATTGTCACTTGATAACAGAGAAATGTTGTGATATTTACACTGAAATTGGCGAGTATACATATCTAAACATTCGGTAGCACTCAACAACCTGGTTGGAGCATTGCACTGAGGCGTTCAGGTAAATGATTTTTGTTCAATATCTCCGACAGTGCTTGACATATACTGATGAGATCTCAGTTTCCAACAGCTGTTGATCAACAACATCGAGCCGCCAGTGTCGCAGATTATATATATTTCCTAAGTTCAACATATTAACAACGAAACAGAATCAATTAAAGGAATCAGATATTGCACTAATGAAGGGGTATATATCTTTACGTGCATAACTGTAGTGTAGTAATGAATAATACATTTGGAGTCACATCGTCAGAAGGGTATTAATAAAATCCTCAAAGCTTGTATATATTTATATTCATTTTTAATAAGATTATAAGAACATTATCGATACCGTCCTGGTGATCGGATTTCCAGAGAAACTGCAGTAGAAACTTAAGAAACTTAATATTTATTATATATTATTGTTCCATTTTTTCTTTTCTTCTGAAACAGCTAAACATTAATAATTTTCATTGGCTTCGTCGCGAATGTAGTGTGTCTCAACAGATTCGTTTGCAGATCGCTCCTCCCTCTACTTTACTTGACGATGTGATCTTGGAGAGTATGTTTCAGTAATGCAGAAGTCAGCTCTTACGGACACCACGCGATCAAAAACGGGTACGCATGCGGTGGACATGTTTCATTCCCAAAAATGGATCATTCAAAATGTAATCTACGTGTCGTTATTTTTTTGCCAGATCCACCTGGACACTTTATTTATCAACTTAATTTTAGCAATTAAACATGATCTCTGTCTATACAGCTAGAAATGTTAAATCTACTTTTGATTTGAACGATTTTGACAGAGAAAGTTGTAACAATGAGAACGTAATCACATTACGCACAATCCTGAGACACGCTTAACATAGAATACGAACTTTTCTGCATATAACCATTTGAAAAAATGGTTATCTATCTATCTATCTATCTATCTATCTATCTATCTATCTATCTATCTATTAATCTCTCTCTTTCTCTCTCTCTCTCTCTCTCTCTATATATATATATATATATATATATATGACGAGAGTCGGACGAAAGGCTGCCTTGGGAACTTTAAGCTGTTTTTTGTTTGTTTTTTCTATGCTAATGTGAGAACTTTGTTTTTATTCGTGAATTTTTTTATTCGTAAATTCCGAAACCATACAAAACGGTTTTTTTTTATATAAAATTATTTTCTCTTTTTTTTTTTTTCTATTTGATCTTATATAAAGTTTTCCCCATATTCATTATTCATTTTGTAGTGTGGCACCATTTTGTTTCTTCATATATATATATATATATATATATATATATATATATGTATATATATATATATATATATGTATATATATAACCTTTTTATGTATGTTTATATAAGGTGTTCACATATTTTTAAGCACTTTTTTCTTTCATTTTACTTCACGTGAAGTTCTCAAAAATGAAGCTGCCCTGTCCTGGCGCTAACACTCAATTTCTATATAGGATACATGGATACTCCAATATTCCATTCAAGTACTACTTTTCCTGTCAAACGTTAAGTTAGTAAATCGGTTAAGAACATTAATGTCCTTCCCCCTAAGTGACCAGTAAACTATGTTATAGTATATCTTTTTTGTCTCCTCTTGATCTTACCGGATTCCAGAACAAGTATTTATCTAGTCTGATTGAGTATCTAGCCAAGTATTGTTTCCTTAGATAACAGTACTAAGAGAAGATGTACTATCCCTCGCATGAGCCAGTGTATAGCCGTGTCGAAGTGATCTTCTTTGGGATTCGAATAGAATGTTTATTTTAATATTTAGTCAGGGTTTAGTTGTACTATGGAGTATTCTCATGTCAGATGTTCATGACAAATCTTTGAGAGACCGTACACACTGGAAGATTGTGTCTAGTAAGTAATTCCAATTCTCTAGTAAATAATTTAAACTCTCCAGTAGCTAACTCAAACTCTCCGGTGGGTAATTCAAACTCTCTGTGTGTATACCTGTGTGTATCATAAGAATAGACTAAGGACTGAATTATCAACAATTAGAACTAGTCTGTACTTACGACATTATTTTAAGTACATCAAACATCACAATTGTCGATACTATTTGAACATCGCAATAACGAAGAGGATAGCGTCCTGCTGCCACATCTGTGGAGGTGGCGCGCAGAGCACTTTTTCTATGCCTTGATAGTATACAGTATCAACGTAAACATCTAGTGCCTTTCTCTACTTTGTTATAATTTTCATGGAACATGCTTGACTAAGTTGCAACTTTGGTTGTCCATTTTAAGACATTTCCCGAAAGAACTCGTCTTCAACTACAAATCAAATAATGTTACACTCTTCCTCTGTATGCATAACATTAAACAAAACTTCTTTAAGTAGTGAAATCAAGATGTTATATTTAACTTTGTCAACTGGAGCAGTTGGTAGCGTATCGGACAAATGACCTTAAGGTTGCGAGTTCGAATCACGGCCTCGTCGTCGAAATTATTTATTGTTTATTTAGTCGTTAATATGTGCCCTAATGTATTTGTTATGTTTCTGATTTTGAAATTAATTAAATAGGAATTATCTCCACCCTCTCGTTTACAAACATTCTCCAGGACAGCCAGACGGAGAAGGTGCTTGTTATAACTACTTTGTGATACATATTACTTCGTGAATTCTTCCCTGCGGACTCTTGTATGGTCGGCTTCAAATCGAATGTCAATTAATACTTGCCATAATTCGTCTCCAGATGTGTGGTAATTTGTTTTCCATTACTTTCACCATGCTCAATCTTCTCATGATGTTATGCATCATTTAACTGACAATATATCTATCACACTGACTAGTATCCTCGAGTTGATTCTGGCCTTTATTAGTGATGCCCAATTATAAGTACTATCTGAAACATAATATAACTGAGATTGCTCGCACTAAAACTCATATTACAAATATAGTTCTAGAGTTACCTTACTTAAACGTACATCATCCTGATGAAGTGTAGTATCTGTTCCGATGGATACTGCACCCCATAGACTGGTATTGTCTTAGCCTTCGGGGCTTGATTTACGCCGGTTTATGGGTCTGTCCTGTGCAGTTCTAAGAGATCCACCCTCCCAGGCTTCGCCTCCCCTGTTTGGGGAGGAGAAAGTTTATTGCTTACTGCCTGAAGTACCCCTATCGGGGAATGCCGACGGGGCTGCCTAGGCATGTTTTACTGGCCAGAATGCTAACCTCTCGGGCGCTGGCTTTTCGAACCCCACTTTCCCGACCCGACCTTGGGTCACATCTTACTTGTGGGAGTAAGATAAAAACTGGCCTTGTGCCTAACTCCTGGAGAGTAGTAAATCAATACTGCTGCAATATATGTGAGTTACGTCATAAAAACAATTAATTTGCATCGCGATTTTCAAAATTACATTTAATTAATAATCATTTTTCATTATTTTGAAATTCAGTGATTTTTTAAAAATCTTAATATAGTTTGAATTTTAGCGCAAAAGTAAATTTTAATTATTTTATTGTTATTGCTATTTTCTTTTTTTTAAATTTTGTTTAATTGACATAAAAGTTCAATCAAATGTAAGTAAAAATGTGATGTTAACGTTTCGTTAGTTGATTTAATATTCTCAGTACTTATTTCTAAATCTTTAAGGATATATATGAGAAATCAATAAGTTTCATATAATGTCATGCTAGCTTGGTCAGAGAATTCCTAGAAACATGGCGATAGAGCTGCCGGCATAAAGCCAAATCAACTGATGCCGGTAATTTGTATTGCACGACATTGAAGAATCCACAAATATCGCTTGGAATACGAAATCAGTTTAGTTCTGGGAGTTACAATTCTTGATGTTCTAAATCTCCTGAGCAACGCCGGTATACTGGTCTCCTGTTTGTTGTAAATACTATATTTACGTATTCCTCATCAGTGTTCTTTATTCCTATTGTTAGATAATAGTAAATACGACATATCGTCCCCTTTTGAATCAGCAGCGAAGTTCTACGAGAACTAAAAGAGTTATTAGGAAGTAAATAACGAGTAATACAATACTATATTTACGTATTCTTCATCAGTGTTCTTTATTCCTATTGTTAGATAATAGTAAATACGACATATCGTCCCCTTTTGAATCAGCAGCGAAGTTCTACGAGAATTAAAAGAGTTATTGAAAAACAAATAACAAGTAATACAATACTATATTTACGTATTCCTCATCAGTGTTCTTTATTCCTATATCATGCTTATTTTTATGTCGTTTTGTTCATATATCTCTGATTTCTCTCTTTGTTGGTGTGCTGCCAGAAACGTACAGTGTCCACTTATCTGTTTTTAACGTCGGTGTTAATTAGCCTGAAGTTGTTAGATATTCTTCCGTGATTGACACACGTAGCAATCAGAGGACAGGTCTCTAAGATAACAAGACACTCGCCGGGTCAAAACACGTCCACTGCCTCGACGACATTTGCTAGGTTTGGATCATGTATACTAAAACACTTAAGAATAAATAGATTCAGAAAGTGGCTATTTTATTATCAGGTTCAACTGTTAGTTTTGCTGCCAGAAATAAATGCCATAAATATATGTTTTATTGAGATTTAAACCTTATATTAATTTGAATAAATATTTACTAAATTATTTTAGACACTCTTTTTTTAAAATTCAATCAGAAGTTAATGGAGATCCATTTATGTATTTTGTTTAAATACATGTGTACCCACTCTGTCCGAAGTTATTTATCTACCTCTTACAAGGTAAGATGTGACACAAGGTCGGGAAAGTGAGATTAGATAAGCCAGCGCTCGAGAGGTGAGCACTTTGGCCATTTAAAAATTGCCTGGCCGGTCCCGTCGGCATTCCCCGGTAGAGACGCCTCAGACAATAAGCAATAAACTTACTCCTCCCTAAAGAGGGGAGGCAAAGCTTGGGAGGGTGCATCTTCTAGAACTGCACAGGACTGGCAACCCCCGATAGACCGGCGTAAATCCAGACCCAAGGACCCGGACAATACCAGTTTACTAGGCGGGGTAAAAAACCCGGTGTCCGAAATGACGAATAAATTATGCTTCCTCACTGTTTTATCTACACACATTTCGAAAATATTCATATAAAATAATAAAGGCACCTCAGTAATTTGAGTGTATATGAATTATTATTATTGTTTCTGATGATCTAAAGAAGAAACACACATGTTTAAACTTTTATTATAGAATGGTGAATTTTTCCGAATTAATTGCATACAATACGATAAGGATGTATTCGTTGGCTGACTCACTTGCCTTTCGATTTCCTTCATAATTTTAAATGGTTTCCTATTGGATAAAGGAAATGACATGTGTTTTAACGCCGACTGTTCTCTGACGGAATGATAATACGCACACACACACATATTTATATATATATATATATATATATATATATATATATATATATATATATATATATATATATAAGTAAACAATAAAACCAAACACACAAACGATAGAATAAAATGAACTCAACCACACACCCTCTTCTCTCTTTCATTCGGCCGTAGCGATAACTATAAAACACTAACTCCAGTCTTCTTATTTAAATTTAAAAAAAAAACAAACAAAACACTAATCCTGAAAACGACTACGAAAGTCGAAAGCGCTCGAGAAAATGTCCGAATTAAAAACTATCGGCGAAGTACTATACGGATTGCCACCTGAAACCAGAAAGATGGCTCGACGGTTTGAGAACCTCACAACGAAAATATACAAACGTGAAAGTTCCGTGATTTTCAACAACGCTTGCTTAGATAATGACTTGCTGCCTAAATATATATATATATATATATATATATATATATATATATATATATATATATATATATATATATATATATATATATGTAGGAAAAACATTTGTCTCCTGAAAGGAACGCTTTGGTGAGCCTACATAAAATCGCATATATATATATATATATATATATATATATATATATATATATATATATATATATATATATGACAGAAGAGGGATAAACATGTACGAATTACAAATTAATTTCAACTTCGATTGTTCAATGCAAGGTGTACTCGGTAAAAACATGTTTATTATTCTTTCCTTAAACCAAGGCTTTTCAAAGATTTCTCCCTATCTGCCAATCATCTTTTTTATCTTCCCCCTCTCCCTTTTCCCCTTCGTCTTTCAGAACTCCTCTTTTTCAGTCTTTAGTATAACTTTACCTATAATTGAACCCCGATCTCCCGGACCATTGGTACACGCCATCACCATTATGCCAAGAAATTCAGAAAACATGATGCATCTTTTCGATAAACGATGGAATCCTTTACAATAGATAATTTTAAAGTCAATGAATATTTATGAATGTACAATCGATCTCGAATGTATTCACACAGCGTTGTGATATTTGTCAACGTTTACAAGACAATATTCAATAGAAATGGCAGACACTAATTCTGAATAACATTTATTTGCATCTAGTAGACGAGTCTATTAAGGTCATCAATGCAAATACCCATCGAAACAGACGTGATCATCTCACGCTTACATGAGTCATCTGGCTAAAAAAATCTTTTTTTTTCTTCCAATGTCAGTTACGTTTTAAATACATGAAAACCTCTTTCTCTTTGATAAGTTTTCACATTCTATTTTGACTAGCCTAATAAATAATTAGAGAGTATTACAAATAATAAATGCACTAAATTTAATTTTATAAATTATGAAGACTGCTTCTAAGGCCTATTTTCAAATTTAAATTCTTAAAAGATGATGTAAGATTACTTTTACCATTTTAATACTCTACTAACATCTACGTGATTATAAGTGTTATATAAGTTACGCTGTTTCGTAAACGTCTTAATAACAACCCGACGGGCATATTAATAACATCAAGAAGAAAAGTACGTAACTCATTGTTATAAAAGTAATACCTTTAGATTCATTAGGTAAACTTTTCAGTCTCCGAATAAAGATGTTGTATCGGTAAAGTTTGCAGTAAATGTAGGGAGAAAACACATATTTCAATAAATCAAATACTGGCATTATCATAGTGAGGCCTATTTTTAAATTTAACTGTTTAAAAGATGCTTTCAAAGAACATTTTCCATTTAAAATACACTAGTCGCACCCACGAGTTTAAAAGTTCTATATTAGATCAGCATTTTCTTAAACGTCCCAATAGGATAAATAAGTGTGACTAATTATTATAAAAATGTAATAGCTTTACATTTATTTCTGAACATTTTAAGTTTCTAACGAAGAGTATTTTATCCGAAATATTTCAGACAAATATCAAGAAAACATACTATATATATATATATATATATATATATATATATATATATATATATATATATATATGTAGGGGGGTGTTTAAGAAGGCAATGCCGAGTGCCGGGTAGATGTAAGCTGGAAGGAACAAAAATAATAAATCGAAGTGGGACTTACTGTGTATTTTTTCTTAAAATCTTACATAACAGCCAGTGTGGTGTTGACCGTTTGTGTGTTGTCCGGATGATTATCAAAAATCATTTATTTAATATCTCGTGAAAAACTGCCCTTTTGTCAAAAATAATAAACACCAATGGAAACATCCGTCTGTGTAGAGAATTCACCAACATGGATGGCAGAGAGTAGCGCTGGGGCAAACCAGTCCCCAGAGAATAGAAATTAATACATTTTAAAATTATTTTTTTTATATAAAGTGTTCAAAAACATGTGTGTAATATTAGATAAATGATAAGTTTTGTATGGTGATTCATTAGCTGTTAGTTTAGATAATATATATTTTATACATAGAGAGAGACAGAGACAGATACATAGATAGAAACAGAGACGGAGAGATAGTTTAATTAATTAATTGATAAATAAATGAATTAAAAAAATATATATATATACAAAATGATGATACGTCCGATTAAGGGCAAATGAATGCAGTCCTCTACATATTCTTAAAAACCGCTAGGGAAAGCGACAAATAATGAATGCACCAGTAAACACTATCGCCAATACAAACAATACCAAACAAACATTCAGCGTATTAATCAATATATATATATAAATATATATATATATATATATATATATATAACAGAAACTTGGATTAAAGTTACAATGTCTTTACTAACCTTTTCAAAATGCAAATATATAGGCCATGACCGGCCAGAAGTCTTCAGTAATTCGCAACACCTAGTATAGCCTGTATTGGGGATTGAACCTTAAACCTTCAGAAGACTAAACTTAGAGCTGAATTTTACTTAGTATTTATACGTTACTCCACATGTCCTTACGAGACTTGATAACACGTGTAATTTTGGTTATTCGGACTACTGTTCTCATCTGGATTGTTATTCTCACAATTTTTCGGCCAGGGTAACCCTCAAGCTTCTTTAGGTGTATTCTGTCGAACTCGGGAATATTTCTGTCGAACTCGGGAATACTTCTGTCGAACTCGAGAATTCGCACGGAATTAAACCCAGAATCATTTATTAATCATTTATTTAATCAACTGGGCTAGCATGATCTCGTTCCGTCAGCCATGATCGGGTAGAAGTCTTCAGTAATACGCACTCTTTAGTATCGCCAGCAAAATTGCGTGCAGATTTCCGAGTTCAACAAAAAGATTCCCGAGTTCAACAATGTACACCTGAAAGAAGATCGAAGGTTACAACATCTGAAATGTTTTAAGAATAACACTCAGGATCAGAACAGTAGTTTGAATAATCGAAATTATACAAACTATCAATCCTCATTTCAAAAGATTCACAATTTCGAAGAGCTATATTGTATTTAACGTTTAACACAATTTTATCTCAATTCTAATCCTATTTAGTTGACATAAAAGTGAGGGAAAACTGTTCTGTTCAGTGAATAACTTTTATTTGTCTAAGGATTGTTATCGTTCTAGTTTTCGTGCTAAGTATTAACGTCTTATTTTGAGTAGCGTAATCAATGTTTTGGTTTGTAACATTTACGGCACTATTTCTAAACACACGTTTTACATAAAGGCATTATGTTAAAGAATTGTTTTAGATTAGGCTGGATATGTTCGTATTATTTTAGATGTTCACACTACTATTTTCTGCCTTGCTTTTTTTATTTCTAGAACTGTATAGGCGACTGGTGATACCAGATCAGGCTGCCCTGTGGCTCCCTGAGACGAAATTCACCTACATTGACGTTTTTTTTTTTTTTTTTTTTTTTGTAAAACTTAATTATGTTCTACAAAACCAAAAACAAAAACAACAGCCCCTCTCCCTTTCTCCCTCCCCTTTTTTATTTTTATTTTTCCTACCCTACTTCCGGTCCTGGATATGACCTTAAACTACATCCGATGGTGAGATCCGACTTACGGACTTTGAGGAATGTGGAGCCTCCTCTTAATTACCATTGCTCCCAGGTCCACCCTGACCCGGAGTGGTAGTACCTGTTAGGGTCCCAACTATGGGTTTAATAGAAACAGATATTAAAAGGGGAAAGAAACAAAAAAGAGAAGAAAACAAGACCAGATTCGGCATTAAATAACCCAAAAATGGTTGATATGCCGTAAAACAAAACTACCAAACCAAACCTGTATAGCCGAATTTCAAACTTAACCCGTAAGTAAACCCACGTGGGTACGTTGTAGCGCAACGGATATATGGGTTGCGTTCTAAGTGTCAGTATTCTAGAAGTTGAAGGTTCACTACTACTACAGTCGAAAATAACTAAAAATAATATAATAATTGACACTTCCACTAGGACAGGTTTGACGAAAATAGAACAACCTAACCTAGTTGATTGTATAGGTTTCTGTTAAAAATCCCGTATAGAGTTCTATGTTTGAGACAAAATTATCCAGTTCCGAAAATATAATATTTCATGCCTCTAAACAGATATTCGAATTGTTCATTTAAATACATTTTCATGCGTGCCTCAAAGATGGTGTCAATTTTCTTATTAAAAAGCGCCAATCTACGCATAACATCGACCGGACTCTACTTATCGGAACATGTTAAAGAAATTAACGTGCTCTTCTGCCTCTACCGAGATTCGAGCCCTCGGGGTTAATACTAAAAAATGCGGAAGAAGAAAAGAAAAAAACTCATCTAAAAAAGTCTCATCTTCCAAAATTGTTTTACAATGAAAGCTTGCCGAAAATGAATGAATAGTTTTTACTTTAAATTGCACAATGTGCTGATTTTCAAAAATATTTCATATATATATATATATATATATATATATATATATACATATGTGTGTGTGTATCTCTCTCTCTCTCTCTATATATATATATATATATATATATAACGATATGATAACGGATGACTTCTACAACTTTGAGTTCGTCCTCTTCCTCCTCCTCCTTATTGGTTTAATTCCTTGATGTCATTCATTTAAATTACTACTAATCTTCCTTCCCACTTTATTAACTTACAGCGTTTCCGATCGGCGTTTATATGCTAACTGCTGATTTTTTTCTTTCTTTCATTTCTTTTTCTTTTTCTTTTTTAACATTTCTGTCTTTCTTTCTTTCTCCTTTTCTACTGTTTATTTCACGTGACTATTTTTTGCCCTAAATTGCGTTCTTTGTATAAATTTGAAAACTTTTCTGTTTTTAATTAAAGTTCTGCTACCAATTGATGATGATTGTATTTTAACAATCGATATATTTTAGTAGAACTATTCAATATGTGTTCTTGAGTGTATTCTTGCTAGTTGTTGATTTGCTTATCCTTTATTCTATTGATAGTTTTACTCACACACACACACACACACACACATATATATATATATATATATATATATATATATATATATATATATATATATGAGTGAGGATAAAACATTTATCATTTACCCGTTTATCCGTTTCGCCACTATAATAAATAATAACACAATAAATATAATTTAACACTTCTACCAGATCATCGCTAACGAGGATAATCTGCCACTATTGATTAAATAAATGGTCAAGCTTGAAAGTCCAGAGAAGTTCCAGAGTTCGGTACTAAGATCTTACTTAGATTTACCTAGATTTAGAAACTCTTGCGTCCTGCGACGCATGAGACAGTCAAGGTGATCGATCGCAATTTCTATGTAGCAAGATTCACAGCGTTTCTTAAGCTTCTAACACGTTGCTTGCAAATGTACCACAATTGTTTCAAGTTTAAAATGAAGCACCTGAAAAATATTGAATACGCGCACACATGGCTGAGTGTCCGCCAAGAGCCAAGGTGGTCGCTTGGTGTATGTTCATGTTCATCCATTCGCAAACGTTGTATATGTATCTTTTATTGTGTCTACCTTTCTTCCGACTTCCTTGTATTATTCCTTTTAACTTATATTTTGCATGGACTTACACAGGAACGCCTAACGTGACCAAACAATTTGAAGACTTTACATTTGATGCCAGAAGATATTGATAGGATGCCAGTTTGTTTTCGCTACTCTGCGATACTGATGTGATCATAGAGTTTATGATCAGCAATGAAGCGTATAATGTGTTTTCGTAATTTACTACCTTTTGACGTAAGTTTACAACCCAGCTGACAAATTCAAGTACGTCCAAGACTACAGGAAGGACATATGCGTTATATGTTTTCGGTTTGATTTTGTATGGCATGCGTTTATAAGTTTCTGTGGTGGTGTTTATTGTTAAGGTGGACCTATCTTAACATTTTCTGTTATTTACAGCTGTTTGTCCGTTTTAATATAACACAGGTTATGCACACGTTAAACAAACTATGTAACCTGTTCGATCTGTGTGTAGTTTATGTAGATGTTGAGGAGTACGTGTTTTATCAGTGGTCATACATTAAAATTTAAAAGGTATTATAGGAAGAACAATTTCTTTCGATACGTCACTAGAGGGTTAACTTGACTATATTTAACACAACCGGACGCCTCCGTTACTATAGATTCATCATAGCTACGCCCATATTTATACAATATCTAGAGTCAACATGCGATTTGATCGGAATAAAAATCGTTTAATTTGATTAAACCGTGTTACCTTTATATTTGATTCATTCAAATCATAGACTTTAAACTCGGATATTAATGCATATTTCCTCTGAAGCAAAGCGCGATTTAAAAGCGTTTTAATAATATTCACACGGGGCCGAAGATCAAACTCAATCTACAGCAACTTCTGCTCCCAATTGACGTGAGTCCAACCCGTTACCTATTAACCGACGTCTTTTGTTTAATCGAGCCAATTTCCCTAAACAATACTCTGTAGCCATCATGTCGTATGTCATGCATACATCAGAGAGCAAAGTGTACTGACCATTGAAGTTCCGTCCATTCGGCAAATGCGGTCACTTTCTCTGCCGTCCTCGAAAGGGGAGGAGGGAGGAAACGCCCGGTGCATGTGCGGCCTTTTCAAATGGCCACTGATGAGACATAGCGTTTGCTCTTACACGCCGCTTTTCAAAGAGACGCCAATTAGATTGGAATAATTCCGGGGGGACTGATGCAAATGATACGACATTGTTGCCTACGTTTATCGAAGCATGCAGAGACGTTTTAGTTGCGCGAGAACGGGCGAGAAGAAAAGAGTGTGCCCTTGACGGAATTAATGGCGTGTGAAGAGGCCGAAGTCAGGAATAGGCAATTTGCAAATCCGAAATGCTACACGTTTCAAAAAGTTGCGTCAACGTCAAATAATTTACGAATAATTGAAACCCAACGTGATTCGATGAATTATATCGATGTTAGAGATATGCATGTGCTATCAAACGAAATGAGCACATACAAACGAAAAACTCTCAATTACAAGTATTAATGAATTAAATTTGAAAAATATGTATGTGTATACATAGATAACACACAGACAAACACACACACACACACACACATATATATAAATTTAAAATATAAGCCTTTATCAATGCAAGACATTCATTTTATTTCTTTTTCTTTAATTTTATTAATTTCGGATTAATATTCCATCATCAGAGTTTACCAGTATTGTGTTTTTTTTTTTCATCAAAAAACACAAAAACAAAAATAAACATATTTTTTTCTTTTGTCTCTTTCATAAATGTCCTTGGTGTGATGTGTCCACGCCGATGTTGTTGGCGGTTATAATTCAAATTCTGGTTGTCAAACGAAGAAATGCATTGGCGTGCTCGAAGTATATATATATATATATATATATATATATATATATATATATATATATATATATATTAGTACTGACGATTCCCCCCAGGGATGAAACACGGGAGCCTCTGTGTAGCTTGATTGCCATATATATTTTCGTTGCTTACTATATATATATATATATATAATTGTTTTTAAATTCCCAAAACAGTTTTTCATGGTAAACAACTGATGATCCCTTACAATAGTGTTAGAAACTAACTAATATAATAACTGTAAAAAATAAATTGACTTACATGAGTGATTTTCCACTGGAAGACTTGAGACTATCAGTTTTTCTTTTTTTTATATATATATATTTTTTTATATAGTTTTAATGGTTGAGAAACTTCCGAGACTATATATATATATATATATATATATATATATATATATATATATATATATATATATATATATATATATATGCGTGTATATATGTATAACACATATATAATAATAATAATAATAATAATAATAATAATAATAATAATAATAATAATAATAATAATAATAATAATAATAATAATTAGAATAATAATAAAATAAAAAAAAACAGATGTATATATATAGATTTTTTTATTTTAAAATATTTTAATATAAAACTAGATATAATAAAATTATGAAAATAAAAATACGTACAACTATTAATAACCTAAAAAGTAGTGTAATGCAATCCTTCGAACATTTTAAAATACACCAAGGTTTTTGTGAATAACGGATACATTTTCGTGAGACACAGACGAACAACACAGGTAATGAGGACATTTTTTAACAACTAAATAAGTTAGCAAAACATGTATCTAGAAACAAAACTTTTATCTAATATACGGAACGTTTTGTTCTTGCCTTTTAAGGGAAGTGGATTTTGTTTTTAAATTCCCGAAACAGTTTTACATGGTAAACAACTGATGATCCCTTAAATAATGTTAAGACTAGCGTAAATTCTTGGAAGCAAACTAATATAGTGACTGTAAAAAGTTAAATGACTAACAAAAAAGTGATTTTCAATCGAAGGACTTGGGACTAAAATGTTTTTTATACATAGTTTTAATAGTTGAAAAACTTCCGAGACTATATATATATATATATATATATATATATATATATATATATATATATATATATATATATATATATATATATATATATGTAGTAAGCAATGAAAATATATATGGCAATCAAGCTACACAGAGGCTCCCGTGTTTCATAATTTAGCCTGACGATTTTCCCCGGGGATGAAACATGGGAGCCTCTGTGTAGCTTGATTGCCATATATATTTTCATTGCTTACTACCTAGCTTTACTTACGTATCGAGCACTGTTGAAGTTAATAATGAAAACTGACACATAAAAAATTATATCTCCTTATAATATGTTATGTGGATACATGAAGTACTATTATATATATGTATATATATATATGTGTGTTTGTGTGTATAGTAATAGTAAGTAAGTGATTAGAATAAAAATGTTATAGATGCACAATTTATTGAATCATCAATTGCTCAAACGAAGGTAATATGAAAACACATTTTTTGTGCCTTAATGCAAATGATTTTCAAAGATATGTTCTCATCATAAAAATAAACTCGATAGTTAAGTGAGTGCAATCCACTGCAATAAAAACATTTAAAAATCTAAAAATACAAAGGACATAAAAATACGAACAATACAAATAGTTTAAAATATACAATGTTAAAAAAAAATGTTGAAAATACATAGAGAACTTCGTTTAAACAAAGCTCTCAAAACTGGAACTTCTGCAAAGATTCTGATGGTTGGATTTACTTTAACCCATCACTCTTTACTTGGTGTATACTCTAAATCCTCAAATTTGTCTAAAAAAATCTTCTTCAACAGTTATATTTTTCTTGGCAAATGTTAAACTTTAAAAAACTTTTTGTATCTACATGCGTTTATATTTTCATGTTTTCAAATATTTGCACGTTGTACTTACGTATATGTCGACTATCCTCTGATGATGAGAGCATGTCTTTTAAAATTCATTAATTAAGGAAAGGGGTACAATTATATTACCTGTGTTTGAAGAATTGATGAGGAAATAAATCATACTCTCGATCAGAGTTATAGTCTCAGTACTTATCGACTAAAACTATTCCTTCATCTCTTATATGGAGCGTGGACTATTCAAGATATAATTTTGAAATATAATCTTTATGTTTATCGTCATATTTCACGTATATATATATATATATATGTACATATATATATATATGTACATATATATATGTACATATATACATACATATATATATATATATATATATATATAAATATATTTATATATATATATATACATATAAACTGGTACACACACAGATATATATATATATATATACATACACACATTTATATATATACACATATATATATATATATATATATATATATATACATACACATATATATATATATATATATATATATATATATATATATATATATATATATAGTAAGTCATAAAAATATGCTTGTGGCAACCAAGCTACACCAAGGCCCTCGTGTTTCATCAGTTGGGGGGGGGGATCGTCAGACTAAAATGCCTTTTAGCTTGACGATTCGCTGCGCTGATGAAACGCAGAGGCCTCTGTGAAGCCAGGTTGCCATAACTATATTTTCCTAACTTAATACCTTGCTCTACTCACGTACCGATCACTGTTAAATTAAATACTGAAAATTGATACATAAAAAATGTTATACCCTTATAACGTCTATAAGGATACATGAAATAATATATATATATATATATATATATATATATATATATATATATATATATATATATGCACTCAAATATCCCTCGACCTCTGTATATATATATATATATATATATATATATATATATATATATATATATATTGGTATAAGTTTATTACACACTAAGATCATTTATAATGTTATTTTCTTTACATTTCAAATGACCCATTCAGATATGAAACCTAAACATTATAAGATAAGCAGTCATAGTTTATTAATCTGCAAAAATAGTAATTTAACAACTAGTAATAGTATATATGTTGCGAAATAATTTATTGAAAAGGTAACGTTTCAGCTATAAGAATGTGATGGCGACGTCTTCACTACGGTGACTATGTGTATCGTCTTCGAAAATACCACGTGTGATGCACACCCAACATCCGGCTATTGTAATGGTTTAAAGAGTTGTGAGCAGTGAAAGGTAATTCCCAAACTACTTCACATTATTTCATAACGTCTTAGGGTCAATGCTCCTAGATTCATTACATCTATTAAATAAAGTATACAATGGAACGCCATATGTCTTTTGGCACAACTCTGCGCATTCTCATTAAACTATTCTAACGCAGGACTAGTTATCAAAGAATTATCATGATCATGTGGCCTCATATGTGCCTTCCTAACTCGTCAGATTACAATAACATGAACTATTACGTGGAGAGCGTTGTTGAAAAGGAGACACATCGACATCCTCATAGTACTGTAGCTAAAGTCCGCCATTGTCCATGATATGTCAGCAATGAATAGGAACAACTTAATATAAGCTTGTAGACAGTTTGGAGTGCAATTAGAAGCATTCATTGAAGTCAGAAGTAAATTCAGAGAATAATGAGATAAAACACATCATCAAAGATGTTTGTGTCAATTTGATTTGAATATATAAAGTTAATCTTATTATATTGCTTTTAATTTAACATATTAAACATGTCCTCAAATGACTCTGGAGGGATTTATATAAGAAAACAATGCATTGCAGCAAGTGTTTATATATTAAGTGTTTATATAACGTGTATATATATATATATATGTATATATATACATATATACACATATATATGTATATATATATGTATATATATACATATATATATGTATATATATACATATATGTACATATATATATGTATATATATATGTATATATATATATAT
>OY744548.1:61772601-61805101 GCA_963556195.1 Sepiola atlantica
GACTATTTCATGAAAACAAATAGCTTTAAGTTTGATTTAATTAAGTTATTTGATTTTTCAATAATGTTACACATGAAAACCCTCTTACTCTTTTCACTTATTCTCTCTCACACGATATCTCACGCTCTATCCTATTATCACTCAATTCCTCTCATTCACTTTCTTTCATATCCCTGTATATCATTCTTTTTAGTCGATACATAATATATTTTCTTTCACGAGCTTTTAAAGTCTACAACTCCCTCTGTCGCTGCCCCTCTCTCTAACATTTAAGTTTTTACTCTCTCATTATTTCTATTTAATCATCATTTTCTAATTCATCATCGTTAATGTTACACCGGCCGTTCTTACACAGGAGAAACTACACCGGTTGTCACTATAAATAGTGCGAGTCACCAGAGACACTGAAGACAAAGCACAGTCTTGTAACTGTCTAGCCAAGAGCTTGTCAGTTTCTTACTTTGTTAATACACTTGTTAAACCAAACCTCGACTTGACTTCCTTTATTTATTATTTACTGTGGAACAACTTCACAATTGTTAATTTTCACATCATCTAACAGTCATTCAATTTAACTTGATCTCACACACATTCACTCACACTGACTCTTTCATATTTACCCATTTTGAATTACCCACTGGCGAGTTCGAAATAGAGAGTTTGAATTAGCAACTAGACAACATCATTGGGTGTCTTCGGTCTGTCTGTACAAAGGCTTGTCAAGACAACCTGACATGAACAAACTTTACACTAAAAGTAAATCCTGACCGACTATTAAAAATTACATAGTATTCGCAGAACATATAAAATACTTTTTGGTATGGCTAAACACTAGCTGAAACGATCGAATAGTGCACCTTCTCCAAGTGACGTCACCTGAAGTAACAACACTTAGCTGAATAGACTTCAGCCACACAATTATTAGCACACGCTTTCAGTCCGTCACCATTTTTTTTCTTTCTACATCTGTCAAACTTCTTCGACTAAATTATACTATATCGAACTGTCAGCCACACTCTTTGTGTCACGATGTATTTCAATCCGTCACCTTATTTCCTTCTCTCTATCTCTGACCCACTCCTTTCGAACCATTCATCCAATATCAGATTGTCAACCAGACAATCGTAATCGCACCCTTTTTCTATCTCGTCATCGTCTTTCTGTGTTTCTATTTCTGTCAATCTGTTCGGTTTATTGATTCTATATCGCACTGTCAGCCATACAATATGTGTCACGCATTCGGTCAGCCCTTACCCTCTTTCTAGCTCTTTATCTCTAACCCAATCTCTTCAATTCAGTTATCATATATTGCACTGTCAACCAAACCGACTGTGTAACGCACACTTTCAGCCCATCACTCTTTTTCTTTCTTTCTTTCTAAAACTCAATCAGTTTTACTCATTTCTCTCTAAAACCCAGTCAGTTTTACTCATTTCTCTCTGAAAGCCAATAAGTTTTACTCATTTCTCTCTAAAACCCAATCAGTTTTACTCATTTCTCTCTAAAACCCCATCAGTTTTACTCATTTCTCTCTAAAACCCCATCAGTTTTACTCATTTCTCTCTAAAACCAATCAGTTTTACTCATTTCTCTCTAAACCCCAATAAGTTTTACTCATTTCTCTCTAAACCCCAATAAGTTTTACTCATTTCTCTCTAAAACCCAGTCAGTGTTACTCATTTCTCTCTAAAACCCAATCAGTTTTACTCATTTCTCTCTAAAACCTAATCAGTTTTACTCATTTCTCTCTAAAACCCAATCAGTTTTACTCATTTCTCTCTAAAACCCAATCAGTTTTACTCAATTCTCTCTAAAACCTAATCAGTTTTACTCATTCCTCTCTAAAACCCAATCAGTTTTACTCATTTCTCTCTAAAACCCAATCAGTTTTACTCATTTCTCTCTAAAACCCAGTCAGTTTTACTCATTTTTCTCTAAAACCCAATCAGTTTTACTCATTTCTCTCTAAAACCCAATCAGTTTTACTCATTTCTCTCTAAAACTCAATCAGTTTTACTCATTTCTCTCTAAAACCCAATCAGTTTTACTCATTTCTCTCTAAAACCCAGTCAGTTTTACTCATTTCTCTCTAAAACCCAGTCAGTTTTACTCATTTCTCTCTAAAACCCAATCCGTTTTACTCATTTCTCTCTAAAACCCAATCAGTTTTACTTATTTCTCTCTAAAACCCAGTCAGTTTTACTCATTTCTTTCTAAAACCCAATCAGTTTTACTCATTTCTCTCTAAAACCCAATCAGGTTTACTCATTTCTCTCTAAAACCCAATCAGTTTGCCCCATTGAATCTATATCATACTGCACAATTATTGTCACACTCCCTTCATACCCGTCACCCTCTTTCGTTCTTTCTTCTCATCACTGTCAATCATTTCGACTCATAGATTTGTATATAGCACTGTCAGCAACACACTCTCTTTTAGACTGCAAGCCTTTTTCACTCTCTCAATTTTTAAACACATTTTTCACTCATTGAACTTGTATAAGACTGTCAGTCACACAATAATAGTCGCACTCTCTTTCAGCATTTAACCTTTTTTCTCTCTCTCTCTCTCTCTAACAAGCACTCTTCCACTAATTGATTCTATATCGCAATGTCAACCATACACTCCGTGTCACGTTCTCTTTCAACCTCTTGCTGTCTCTCTATCTCTAATCAAATGTTTTCGACTCATTGATTCTATAACAGACTATCAGCTATCATTGGTACGCTCTCTTTCTTTCTCTCGAACCAGTTTTTTTTCCTAATCAGTGAGTCTATATTGCACTGTCAAGCACACCCTCTGTGTCACGCTCTATTTAACTCTGTCACCCATTTTTCTTACTTTCCCCAGAATACAATACATTTTATTGCCAGCTACACGCTCTGTATGACGCTATTGTACATTTCCTTGCTGTCTGTCTATCTCTACTCCAGTATATTTTACTCATTGGTTTTATATGTGTCACGCTTTTTTTTTCAGCACTTCACCATTTCTTTATTTCTATCTCTTGTACAAATTCTACCACTAAATCATTCGATATCGCATTGTGAGCTATATACTCTGTCCTACACTCTCTCACTCAATCTCTCTCTCTATTACTACATTTCTCTCTCCCTCAATCACACATTCACTCATTCAACATAACCCTAACCCGAAACATAACCCTCTCTTACTTACTGTTCCTATTTACTTGTTTCTCAACTGGGGCATATTTAGACACAATGTTTTTTTTTTAATGTGTGGAACTGCAGCTCCCCAAAAACGGAGCACTGAAGATTGGAACTATTATAAAAAAATGTTCAGTCAAGAAAAACAGCTTCCATCACATATAGAGGACACAACATGCAAAGTATAGTATCAGAACACATAATACACTTTGATCTCAAACAAAACGATCTCTTTTTTTGACACGCGCACTCCGCATCTTACTAACATTCCCTCTCACATTTATTCACTTTCTTTCCAGTGTGTCAAACTCACTGAGTACTAACTCATAGTATCACTTACTCAACCCTTATCCTGCCAGCACGCACACAAACACAACCATAAACATATGCAAATAAAATGACGCTCACGCATAGACAAAAGTACAAAGACAGAAAGAGATACATATCACACATAAAGATAAATACATAACCCCAAAAACCGCACTCACGACGTTACACTCCAACTGAATTTTTTTCTATAACAAATCTTCTTGCTCGCTCTCTCAATACAACTAAGTCTCTATTAATATATCGCAGTTACTTTTGCCTACTTAATATATCCCATTTGGCCAAGATCAAAGTGTAGTATCTGTTCCGACGGATACTCCACCCCATAGACTGGTGTCATCTTGGCGTTCGGGGCTTGATTCCGCCGGTCTATGGGTTTGTCCTGGGCAGTTCTTTTTGGGGAGGAGTAAGTTTATTGCTTACTACTTGAAGCGCCCCTACCGGGGAATGCCGACGGGGCTGCCCAGCAAATTTTCAATGGCCAGAGTGCTAAACTTCTCGGGCGCTGGCTTTTCAAGTCCCACTTTCCCGACACGACCTTGGGTCACATCTTACCTTGTGGGAGTAATTTAAAACTGGCCTTGTGCCTAACCTCCTGGAGAGGAGGTAAATAAATACTCAATATATCCCATTTAATCACATTCTCTTTTAATCACTCTCTCTTCAGTATGTATGACGCGCTAACTAATACCACTCTCGCTTAACTTGCATACTATAACCCACTGCCCGTCAATCTGACATACACACTTACAAAAACAAAGACACAAAAACATACTTAGAAAATAAACTGAAGCTCACGAATACACAACCACACAAACCGTCAAACAAACACATACAACACATCGAGTCATACACACCAACACGCCGCACTCACACCGTTACCCGCGCACTTGCACCGAATAGAAATTTGCGAATGCGGCGAGTTTCCAATGGTGCCCCAATCCTCTTCGTAGTTGTCGGGTTTTATCATGAAACTGACCTTTTCTTTGATGTGTAAATTAGTTTCTTATCTGCGTTTTGGAAAACAGAAAATACCGACTGCTTTGCAACCGGATTCATTTGCAGACGCCTTTTTTTTATCAGAATAACAAACAGAAAACGGCAACACAAATGTAAAAATTGCCGAGAGACGCAGCAAGACTGAATTTATTAAATTCTCTAATGCCATAAATTCGATGCTTATCAAGAAAACAAAGGGATATCAAAATGCAATTATGAACTAAATATATGTTTTTTTTTTTGGGGGGGGGTGAGAATAAACAAAAAATGAGTTTAGCATATCACTATAACTATATATATATATATATATATATATATATATATTTATATATATATATATATATACATGCATATATATGTATATATATATATATATATATATATATATATACATATATATATATATATATAAGTATGTATGAGAAAGGAAGGATGAAGATAATCCGACGTAATGGGAAATGAAAAACTAAAAAAACAAAAAGGATGTTTTTTTTTATGTATTCATCAACGTTTCATCTTTATGTGTAAGGCTTCCTCAGGATGATAATTTTAAGAAAAATGTCATGCAAGTACGTGAAAATATTTGGTTCACACCATCCTCATTTATTTTATTTCATGCTACTGACTTCACTAAGCCCAGACCTCGGGTCTGCGCCCTCAATAGTGACTACTACTTTTTCTCATCAACCCATCATGTCAACCGAATATTTTCACGTACTTGCATGACATTTTTCTTAAAATCATCATCCTGAGGAAGTCTTACAAATAAAGACGAAACGTTGTGAATATATTAAAAAAAACATCCTTTTTGTTTTTGTTCTTTTTCATTTCCCATAAGTATATATATATATATATATATATATATATATATATATATATATATATATATATATATATATTAAAAATCTCCGAAACAGGTACATGGTAAACAGCTGATGATCCCCGTGTTAATATTAGACGCTTAAGGTCTCCTGTTTTTGTTTCACTCTTAGATACTTAATCCCCCCTTTTATTTTTGTTATTTACTTATTTTTTTTATTTTATTAATTTTACAACGAATGTTAAGTCTGCAATATCTTGGATTTAGTTAGTTTCTCTGGGAATTTAAACTGCATTTTACTTTTTTTTAGTTTAAAATGACTCAAAGCTTCTTTAGACTATATATATATATATATATATATATATATATATATATATATATATATATATATATATTTAATTAATTTCCATCCTAGGACAGCTAACATTTCTTGCTCGGAAAAAAGTTTTGCCCAATGTTATTTCCCTTTTGAATATATAATTCTACTAAACATTGCTTCTAGAATCCCTATTCAAATTTTGATAACATAAATCAATTTCATAGTTGTTATTATAGCAAATGCCTGAAGTAAAAATCCGAAGTTAAAAAGTCTTGATAGAAACGTAGACTATACGGAATCTTGATTCATTGGTTTCTAATGACTATGGATCAAATGCAATGCCAATCTGACATTTTTTAATTGTCCAATTGGAGACTGTGTCCATGATATGCAACCTAAAATCGGTACAATACTTCAGAGTATTATTTACTCCTCTCCAGGAGTTAGGCACAAGGCCAGTTTTATCCTACTCCCACAAGTAAGATGTGACCCAAGGTCGGGCCGGAAAGTGGGCGTTGAAAAGCCAGCGCCCGAGAGGTGAGCACTCTGGGCATTTAAAAATTGCCTGGGAAGCCCCGTCGGCATTCCCCGGTAGGGACGCCTCAGACAGTAAGCAATAAACTTACTCCTCCCCAAAGAGGGGAGGCAAAGCCTGGGAGGGTTGACCTCCTAGAACTGCACAGGGCAGGCGTGCAGTATCCATCGGAACAGATACTACACTTTGATCTTAGCCAAAAGGCCAAGAAGAAACACTTCAGAGTTTTATTTACTCCTCTCCAGGAGTTAGGCACAAGGCCAGTTTTATCCTACTCCCACAAGTAAGATGTGACCCAAGATCGGGTCGGAAAGTGGGGGTTGAAAAGCCAGCGCCCGAGAAAGTGAGCACTCTGGCCATTAAAAATTGCCTGGGCAGTCCCGTCGGCATTCTCCGGTAGGGGCGCCTCGGGCAGTAAGCAATAAACTTACTCCTCCCCAAAGAGGGGAGGCAAAGCCTGCGAGGGTGGACCTCCTAGAACTGCACAGGACAGACCCATAGACCGGCGTAAATCAAGCCCCGAAGGCCAAGACAATACCAGTCTATGGGGTGTAGTATCCATCGGAACAGATACTACACTTTGATCTTAGCCAAAAGGCCAAGAAGAAACACTTCAGAGTAACTAAAAGTCGAGGAACATTTGTTAAATTCTGTTTCATACCTATAACACATATCTGGTTTTCACCAGCAGCTTTCAAACATATGTTACACCCTAAATTGAAGTAAATTCAGTCCCTTTTTACCTATATGCCTTAAAGCTGTGACTCATGTGTACAGAAATTGATTAGCATATATAGACACCTATATTCATATATATATATATATATATATATATATATATATATATATATATATGATTTTTTACATGTTATCGATCAACAGCTGTTATCAAATCAGATCTCATCAGGCAGAGTAAAATCCGATCTTAACTTTAGATCATATTTGGAAAGAAACTGTGGATCGATAACATCGACATGCCAGTGTCGCAGATTTGTGCATGTCTGTGTAAATAAAAATAATCATAGATAAAAGCACTATTTCATATTGAGCACTTTTTGTAAGCCCGGTTGAAATTCTTTAGATCACTATCCTGTGGATTTTTACCTTGCCTGGATTAGTGTATATATATATATATATATATATATATATATATATATATATATATATATATACATTAAACATACTGTTTCGTGGCATTATGGCTCTTCAGTTTGCTATAACGGTAAGTGATGTTAGCTTGAAGAAAAATTCATATTTATTTTTCGACAGTATCCTTTTCTTAAAATGTTTCAACTGGCTTAATGAGACGAGTGTGTTGAATACGTTTTTTCTGTTCAGGCGTCTATTTCGTAGCCATACCCATGTTTTTTCTGGCTTATTTTTTCGTCCACTCGTTAATGCAGCTGATTCTCTTTTAATTTTGTTCTAATTCGAGCATTTTTTTCGGGTGTTTTTCTCGTTTCGTTTGTAGAGAGAAACGATCTTGCTGTCATTTGACGTATCATCCCAGCATCATAATTTTATGTTCTACATGTTTTACAATACACATAGGACAGATTCTCCCTTCTGTACTTTTTAGAAAAACTTCTTTAGATGTCTCAAGTGCAGTTCTTTTGTGCATTGCCAATTTTAAGTTTAGGTTTTCATTCAGATTTTACAATAGTGTTTTGTGCAGTTTATGAAGTGTCCAGAGTATATCACTAGAGTTTCGTTTACCAATATACTTGCTTCATTATGTTTCATGAGCTTTATTTGTCTTCTCGTGTATTCACAAATTCCGAATTACAATGCCATTATCATAAATCACAAGGATCAATCAAAATGCAAACCGTACCTAAACATGACTTCCATACTTTCTCCCTCACACTAGTCAGTTATAGGGAAGAGAGATAACCACAAACAAATCTCTATTGTCAAAAATCAAATGTAATATAAACTCATGTTTTGGATGGGATGAGTATATATATTATATTTGGTTATCGCCGGTTTCAAATCTGACAAGGTGATTTTCCAACCTTACATTCAGGCGATGTTATTCTTGTTGTTCTTACAAATATGACTTTTGTGTTGAGCTTTTTTTTATTATCATGATGGCTAGTAATTTACCACATAAAAATGATTTAAAGTTGTAAAATACTAGCCGTATTAATAATTAAAACAACTCAAGAGTAAATACATATTGTTTAAGAAAACAGAAATCAAATCGAATGTACCTGCAAAAAAAGAAACAAAACGGAACAAGAAACCCAGGAAACTTATATACAGCAATTTGACAGAAACGCTAAATGGACCATTCAGAAAATTGAAACAATAAAAAAAGTCTTATCTAGCAAAAACTCTTCGTGCTCATTAATAATGTTTACCTAAATATATATATATATATATATATATATATATATATATATATATATATATATATTATAATATAAAATGAAGTAATAAAATAAGGTGTATCAAATTTTATTAGAATTCAAAGTTCAAGCAAAGTATCCTTAAGTCCTTAGCTCATGAGTTTTCAAAGATAATTCTTCTCTTCAGAGGACCATTACCGCAGTTATACTACTACAGGCAATAAAATTACGCTTTGAAAATATATAAAATTATATACACAAATATATAAAAATACATAACATCAAACATATCAATCCAAAAACATACTTTTGTTGAATCCATACAGTCCATCCAGGTCATACAAGTTGAGAAGCATAATCAGGAAGGACATTACTCCAAGATACAAACAGCAGTCCAAATATGTGAAATTGAAGGGGCCGGCAAAGTTATCCAGTCGCGAAATGTGTCCATATTCAATGTTAATGATAAATAAATCAATCAAAATAATACAAAAAGTCCAATCAAAGTTCCGAGATCCCAACATGTGCAACTCTAATCAAATCCAAATTCGTTGTTTAATTAGAAAACCAGCTAAATCCGAATTGCGCAAAACAAGACGGACTCCCATCACATCTAGCCAGAAGAGCGAAAAATATATATGTTTTTGGATTGATATGTTTGATGTTATGTATTTTTATATATTTGTGTATATAATTTTTTATATATTTTCAAAGCGTAATTTTATTGCCTGTAGTAGTATAACTGCGGTAATGGTCCTCTGAAGAGAAGAATTATCTTTGAAAACTCATGAGCTAAGGACTTAAGGATGCTTTGCATGAACTTTGAATTCTAATAAAATTTGATTGACACCTTATTTTATTACTTCATTTTATATTATAATATTAATGCTCTATCCAGTATATTGAGCTTCAGTTTTTTTATCCGGATGTTTCACTAATTATAAGATATTAGTTGACGCTTATATCTTTTGTTGGATTGCTTCATATATATATATATATATATATATATATATAGATAGATAGATAGATAGATAGATAGATAGATAGATAAGACGTCTGCTTAAAAAGTATCCGCACGTTATTTTTTTTCGTGAGAAATAAAGACGAAAAGGCGGCGCCATTTGCCACAGTATAAAAATACACTTTCATGCGCATGTGTGAATTTCATCACCGCCTTACTGCGCGTTAATTGCTCGTCTAGAGTCACGGGTTACACAACGTGTTCGTTGGATTACGGATTCTCTCAAGATGATTGAACGTGTTAGGAAAAGGTATTACATCAAATTTTGTCAAAAGCTTGGTGATTTTCAAAGTAAAACAATTGTTTTGAGAAGGTCCGATGAGTGTAACCCAAATTAAGGAGTGGTTAAACCGATTCAAAAATGACCGCACATTAGAGGAGAGTGCCCAGTGTTCTGACAGGCCCCAAACTGTTCTGGAGTACAGCTGCTGTTGAAAAGGTGCGACATTTGGTGATGGAAGATCGTAATGAGTAAAAATTCTGCATATGGAATTTTGCGTGATGATTTGGACATGCACAATGTGGCTGCGAAATGTGTACATATGTTGTTGTCGCAGGAAGAAAAGCAGGTTAGTTCTCAAGTTGCACCGGACCTTCTGGCAACAGCCAACACTGATCCTGAGTTTCTAAACACCGTGATAATTGGAGATAAGTCATGGGTGTACGAGTACGACCCAGAAACAAAATGACAATCGTCGCAATGAAAGCATTTCGAGTCTCCAAGGCCAAAAAAGTGTGGCAGGTGCGTAGCAAAACCAAACTTTGATATCCGTGGAATCGTGCGTGACGCATGCGCATTTGAAGGACAAACAGTGATAAAGGAGTACAATCAAGATGTGGACGCCGAATAACTGGCAATTGCATCACGACAACGCCCCCGCACATTCTTCCCAATTAATCCAACATTTCTTGGGCAAACTTGGGATTGCAGTCGTTCGCCAAACTCCCTACTCTCCAGACATAGCCCCTTGCGACTTATAGTTGTTTCGAAAATTGAAGACACCACTTAAATGTTCCTGTTTTGAGACTAGACCTGATGTAACGCGGAACGCGACGACGAAGATTAACAACATTCAAAAAAAGACTTCCACCTGTGTTTCCGGCAGTAGATGGATCGGTGGGATATGTGTGTGAAAGCACATCAAGACTACTTTGACGGGTATTAGGGTCCCAACCCTGTCAGGTATTTACATTTTTTTCTGGCTTAAGGTCGGATACATTTTAGACATGGTTCGTATATACTGATATTTTGTGAAGAGATATGTATATAAATTACTAACTTGTTCCTTGCGATCTTTTCTTATTTTGTTTTTGTCGACATGGTGCCTGTTTTCGAACAGACAGCGAACCTAATCCTACCGTTTGTAACCTAAGCTCGCAAGCTCGCGAGAAAACAATTACTGAGATTAAGCCCTGAATAAGATTCTTTTCGAACGTTATCCGTCTTCTTGAGATCAAACTACCAACGGACAAAGCCGTTGCCGATCCTTTTTGTGTCGGCGTCTTCACGCGGAGGCGACGCCGCATCCACGCCCGGATCAGTTATTGTTGTTTATGTCGCTTTGCTGACACGAAGAGAAGCGGACAATCAACAGCGGACGGTGGATTGCCGCCATTTTCTTAATAAGCTTGTCGTTTTGGCGGAGCGATTAATAATCATTAGACGGCAACTCATCCGATGAAAAGGTGGCGAAACCGCGGACGGCGAGGGGAAGCGTTCTGCGAGAAGAGAGAGAGAGTCGCCGATGGTTTCCGTTACTTTGCGGCGGAAGGACGACGGTGCATATTATGAAGAATGGAGATGATTTTGTTACGGCTGAGGTCGGGGTCGACGTGAACGAGTGATGAGACAAGTAAAGTAATGTGAGACTCAAAATGGACGTTTTGTAAAGGAAATACGTGAAAAAACGATAACGTAGAAACAAGTTCATGATAGGCAACGCAATTTTTTACACGTGGAGTAAAAAAGTTGATGGTAACAATGACTAAACTGTGTTAAGATTGCTAGTCTATTCTTCGTATTCTATTAATCAAATCACCTATATCTCTACAAAACCACCATTCGCCCATGCATAGAGTATTATTGTTCAATCTGGACTGGTGCACAACACGCTAGCCCCTTCCTTTCGAAAGAATCCATATATATATATATATATATATATATATATATATATATATATATATATATATATATATATATATATATATATTTCAGAGGAAACAATTTTTAAAATCAATGAAACGGGCGGGTGGATAAACAAGAAACTTGCTAAAATTTTCCTTAAGGCCTTATCGTCTGACCCTCTAAGAGGAAACGTCAGAATGCTAAATTAAAAACTAAGAACATCGAATGAGATATGAAGGGACAAAATTTGTTTAAGTTGGAGAAAACGATTGCGAAAAAAAAGTAAATCTCTCAACATCATGGTGGATTTGAATCATTAAAGATCTCTAACTGATGCTTCAAAATCTTTTGTCTACACAGGTAGGTCGAGAATTGTTAATTACTAACGCCTCAATAATATTGAGGTGGTAGTTCGACCTGGCACTGTGTAAAACAGAAAATCACACATAGGAATACTTTTCAGAACAACTATTTGTACTAATCAGGTGGTTACCGATGGCTGATTCCTGTGCCTGGAAGTTCCCGGATGATCTCGAAACCTTGTGTAAGCGAATATCACGTGGTATGTGTTGGGATATTCTAATTTCTAATCTTAGGGATGTCTTGCCAATGTAGTCAGCTTCACACTGACACAGGAATTTATAAACAACAGAATTATTTTGAATGGCTGGCAAAACATCGTTACGAAATTTACTTTAGATATATATATATATATATATATATATATATATATATATATATATATATATATATATATACATACACACATTTCAAACACAACTTCTGAAAAACTACTTTCATCCTCGGTCCACGGAAGTATTTTTAAATGGCCCTAATTCTCAAAATTGCATCCGAATAAATGCGTTCCATCTACGATTGAACTAAACATATGTCTATCGGATTTACTTCATTTTGAAAATGTTCACCGCTGCCTTCACAAAACTCCTTTTCCTCATCTTTAAATCTCCATTCACCGGACACCTTATCAACAGACATTCACCAACTGGACAGACTCCATATTTGTTTACACGCATATTCTTACTCTCAATTACTTCATATTTTTTTTAAATTTTTAATTTTGGCTATTCCACTGCCAACTTATTCATCTATGTAATTATTCTGATAATAAGCTTTTAATCTTTGAAAAACCTAGGCTTAAGGAAAGAAAATAAAAACAAGTTTTTACCGAGTACACCTTGCATTGAACCATCGAAGTTTAAATAGATTTGTCATTCGTACATCTTTATCTCTCTTCCCTCATTTATATATATATATATATATATATATATATATATATATATATATATATATATATATATATATATATATATATATGTACTTGCAGGAATACACGAGGTTGCGCTTTTCCACTATTCTTATAACACCATATTATTTTCTTTGTTTTTACTGCCCCACCCTATACTCAAATTCCGACCCCTAATATAGTCGGGGCATCTGGTATATTGTAAACCTCCTTAAATTAGTTTCTTATATATAAGGTTTACATTTCATTAAAATCAAATATACGTTTTTCAAGTTAAAAGGGGGTTCTGTTCCTATTGCCACTTCGACCTGCAGAAAAACTGGTTAATGAATAAGTTGAGTGAGGAAGAGGATGACTAGTTCATTTCCCAAAAGGATGAAACACTATCAGACAGATGGATTGGACGGTCTGAGCGAGATGATCGCGTTCTCATGCCCTGCCCCCCCCCCAGGTATCTAGATGGCACACCCTGCGATTTTTTTTGTGCACCTCCTGTCTTTGCGTGTATCATATTTCGTTCCTTTGTTGCATTTTCAAAAACAAATGGTCTGTAGACAGCTTTCTTGGACATGACCTCTTTTCAAAATAGTGTGCGAAATACACGTTGAACACGTGTCTATGATTCGGTTTTTGAAAATTCAAGCACCTAAAACGCTTTTTCTGGTTGAGTGAACACACTATTACTGGGCCTGAAAAGATATAAAAAATTATTAACATTTAAAAAACCTGAATGGAGTTCACTCATCATGATACCAGTTTAATCCTGCGACCAGTCATTGTCAAGCATATATAAGAACTTGAAATGTGACTACGCCATTTGAAACATTCTGTAGAAAATCAATATCATATTTATTAGTAGTAGTAGTAGTTGAAGTAGTATTCAGAGTTATGTAATCGTAGTATTTATGTCGTTTGGTTATTTTTGTTGTAAGGCATATCAACCCTCTTCGGGTTTTTAATGCCGACTCCGTTCTTTTCTGTGACAGCTTTTATGTTTCAAGTTCTTTATATGTTAAAGTATTTATTCATGTTTTTAATTGAATGAAAGGAGGGAAAAGGAGAGGGGGAAGATACTTAGTTATGGACAATTTTCAACTCTATATGTGTTGAAAAAACGCCACAAAAAGACAAATAAGGGTGTGGATGTCCATAAAGGAACTGAAAAAAATCTACATTTGATTACGAGGCGACATCCGAGAATAAAACGGTATTTTCACGAACTCACCACGTCAAAATGGTGTTTCAGTAGTGTATGTGACGTTATGCCACCCAGACGTTTTCGGGGGAGCCTCAGATGACTTTATCCGCGATTTGAGCGAGGTAGTGAAACGTTTCATTTAGCAGTTTACTTCTGTAAAGACCTAGGTGTGACAGCACGCCTCAGCCGATAGCCTGTCTGTCAGAACTTTTTCGGCTATACATTACCAGAGATTGGTCCTCTTAGCTCACCAAACTACTAGCCTGTCGATTTCTTTGCGTAGCGTGTGGTCTAGCGAGACACCAGACAATCAATTGGCAGCAACAAGGATGAAGTACAATTCAGGGTCCCAAGTGGTTTGGGGGTTCGAAGTCAAGTGACAGTGGCAAATGTTTGTAGTCGTATTTGAGGCTGCCATCAAAACCGAAGGCGGGTTCATCGAGTGACAATTTTAACTAATGGGACACAATTTATCAAGGTCAAGAGCCACTTGAGCACAAGCTTAGTCATCACAAGAACAATAGTGACAGAACACTATGAGAGTACTAAAAATTGATCAAGTGTAGAGAAAAAGCCATGAAAGCCGAACTGAATCTAGTAGTGTAAACATTTTAAATATACTCAATGTTAAACACTTTGCAATTTTAGATCTAAGTACATAAAGGTAAGAAAATTAAAAAAATTGGCAGTGGTTGTAGCTAGACAAGTGTTACTTTGAATGTTTTACAGCGGTGACAAGTCGAGCACCTACGATGGGAAAAACGAGTGAGTAGAAAAAGACTAGTAAGGTGTCATTTATGGGAAAGAAGTCGTAGAAAAGAGAAAGTGACATTTCATACACGATTCCGAAGTCCATTTTGTACTCTGCAAGAGCTTCCTCTCCAGATGTGGGAACAGTACTTTATCTTACGACGTATATGGCTATTCCATGATAAATGCCAGTATACTGAAATCATATGCCGTTAATAGGGTTAAGATGAAAATTCATATACACTAAATGTACAAAAGCAAGGAAATTCCCAAATGTTTACACTTTTATTGTCATTAAGGGTATGCGAGCACAACAGGGCTATGTATTTTACTGGTAGGAATTTTTCTTCAGCACACCTCACACACTTCATCCACTCATGCATAGAGATTTATACTGCAGTGATGTGATAATGAAATGGCTTGGTTGATATGTAGTCATACCCTTAATGACAATAAAAGTGAAAACATTTATCAATTTCCTTGCTTTTGTACATTTAGTGTATATGAATTTTCATCTTAACCCTATTAAGGGCACATGATTTCTGTATACTGGCATTTATCATAGAATGTCACTATTTTGTAAAGGCTATGCCTCAATACAAGAGTTATTTTTAAAGTTTTTTTTTAATTTTCTGGAAACCTTAGGTATATGGGAAACTGAAATTAAAATGCCATCAACTAGACTCTAGAACCTCTATCTCTGCCAAAAATCAGCTGAATCCATCATATAGTTGATGAGATACAGGGTGGCACAGACGTACGTACGTACACACGGATAACACAACAACACTCCTGACCTTTCTGGATCTCTGGGTTGCCTTGACTAATGATGCTGAAATTCTACACACTTGTAGAACCTATTAAATAAATATTTTGTGCAAAGTTTTAAATAATTTGGTTTATTGGTTTTTGAGTTATGACTGATCAAAGAAATGAGATTTCTAGCATAGGTCGTTTTTGAAGTCTATTAAGGGATAGAGCGCTATCGCGCCTCCCTCGATTATACGAGTACAGAATGGCGTCAGGAGTGATATACTTTCGGAGTAAACTATGTGAAATCATCCACCCATTATTGCAAAAACGTTTGCAACAGTTCTGATGTAAGCTTTTTAATTCAGCTCTGGGATGAAAGTCAATCCAAGAAGCTTGTGAAAATTAAAACGGGAACGCCATCGATTTAAACTGTAGCAGTCTGAAGATCCGAGCGTTGGTAGTGCAAGGACAGTCGTGTTTTTGTGTACTAAACGTAATAAGACACTTGTTTCGCCATTGCAAAACCTGCTCCAAGTCAGAAAAGAGAGACTCAGAAAGATTTTGATAATCAATACTCTTCGATTTTTAGACGGATGGACCAATTTTCTACGTGACCGGCTTTTGTTTAGAGAGTGAGAGAATGTTAAGCGAGAGGTAGTATGTGACGATTCCACTAATTCTTCAGAAAGCTGCGCTGGACAGGAATTGGATAAAGTTGGAAATGGTTTAAGCATGCGGTGGTATAAAGATGGAGGTATTTATTGTTTGTTATTTTAACGACAAGGCGAATGAACAAAAAATATCAACACCTCAACAGCTGAAGCACCGCTAACAAATTTGCCGCAATATTTTGAGTTATGAGTCAATTTGAAAAATGAATAAAAAAAGGGGCATCGCACAAAATACATGCTAACATAGACATCAGTTTGGCGATCGACATTAGCTTTAAAATAACTTAAATTTTAATTGTTCTAATAAGCCGCAATTGGCAGTTTTTAATCAAGTAATCCAGTTCTTACAAAATTTCTAAGCCATCGATATATGTTTTAGACGATCAGAATTATTTTCATGTAGTATCTATATCTCTCGCTTACATATCTCCGAACTCTATCTCACTATCGATCTTTCTTGATAAAGAAAGGACAGCATCGATGTTTGGAACCGTTTATTATTAACACAAAAAAAGAATATCACCACATATTATGATACAATTTAACTTGTAGTTGTAGAGAAAAAGAGAAAATCAATTCGTATTTTTTTGTGTGTCTGCGATATTTTATATCTAACTGGATTAGCAAACTCACTATTACCTCATTCCAAATAAAAATAACCAGAGCTAAATTGATTACCCAATTAGATAGTGCGTTTCTTTACTTAATATACTGTGTAATGCCCTCGGTTCAGTCTTGAGAGACTATGGACACCCCTGTAAGGGGCTGGCTGCGCGTGTAATTGTGAAGCAAGGGTTGCGCAATCCTTAATAACACCTCTCCTTAGTCGGCACTGCTTGATTCCAATGGCAAGCAATTAAAGACGACTGGAAACAATGCCGAGATAAGCAGAGAGCACATACAGCACCCGGTATTCCCAAATGATCACCCATTTAGTACTGCCCAGGCTCGACGTCGCTTAACTTAATATACTAAAGCTGAGTTAGTTAAAGTGTGTTTTTTAACGCATTGCTTCTATATTATTTAATTTAAGAAAATTAAAGTCCAAAATATTCGTCAGCTTTCGGATTAAGCTATATTTGAAACAAATTGCCTTTTAATTAACTAACTAGATTAGATTTAAATTGATTCAATCCACTGTCTTACTAAGTGTCTATCACTTAAACACTCACCGTGTCTTATCTGTATGTAGCGTAACCTCAATTTAAACGATAACTATCACTTTCGCTACCGCTTCCCTCTCCTTTCTATCTTTCTTGTTTATAAAAATGCGATGGTT
Source organism: Sepiola atlantica (assembly GCA_963556195.1). NCBI lineage: Eukaryota > Metazoa > Mollusca > Cephalopoda > Sepiida > Sepiolidae > Sepiola > Sepiola atlantica. The sequence continues at coordinate 61,790,182 of OY744548.1, forward strand.
ATAAAGAAAGTAGAGAATACGTTTGAACAATCCATATCAAAGGGGGTATCACCACAGGTAATACTACTACATAATCTGCAGGTTAAGATAAAAGAAAGAAAATAAGATAAAGGGGATATATAGTGAACAGAAAAAGACTAATTTAGGATGTCGTCTTTTTATTTTAAAAATATCTTTATCGGAATAACAATCTCAATTTTACCTGATGTAAACAATCTAACCTGAGCTCCGGTACATTTTTTTAGTGATATGTAAAACCTAAGCATTCTTATATACTTTTATCACACAACATTACAGCCCAAATTATCCCTCATGTTTTGGGGTTTAAAAACAACAAAAACACGTCCATGTTAATTGTTCTCATGAGGTGTAATATTAAATTAAAACTCTCACCCTCTCTCACTATATGTTGCTTTATTCGCGTTGCTCAAACTTTATATGTAATCTATCACTCTTGCTCTCCGCATCCTTCCCTGTCCCCTCTCTCACGCTTTTTTTTTCTTATCTTTCCGTTTTCGCTGGAGATGGGGCATCCCACCGGATGCCATACATTCACCGGCTATTTCAATCACACCAGCCTAGAGCTCATTTTAAGATTCTTACCGGCCTTTTAAGTGCTATTGTGTGTAGTTCTCTAGCACTTGGTTCACGGATATACTCGCTAGATAGCTTTTGAAATTATTTTTCATTAGTCGTGTTGCTCCTATAATTACTGGTATGATAACGATTTTCCTAAGATTCCAGTTTCTTTTGATGCCGTACATTAGACCTTAGTATTTCGTAATCTTTTCCCTTTCTGCTCTGTTCAATCCTGCATCATTAGGGGCACTGACTTCAACTAGGGTTGCTACTTTCTCCCTTTTGTCTCATATTACGATGTCAGGTTAAACAGCTCCGTGTTCTAGATATGTAGCTGTAGGGATTTCATAGTCATAGTGAATGGTGTATAAATTATTTCCAACTTTTCTTTCTGGTATATGCTCCCGGGACTTGCTGCTACACTGGATATTCACCTTTTTACAAATAGTCCAGTGAATATATTTTCTGTGTGGGTGTATTTATGAACAATCAAATGCAATAAAGAAAGGATAGAATATAAACATTTAAACAGTCCATTATAAACAAAAGGGAATATCGGAACAAGTAATAATACTATATAACCTGTAGTTAGGGATACAAGAGTGAAATAAAAAGGTGGAGTATAACGAGCAAAAAGGAACGCATTTTTAGTATTTTTTTTTATCTAACTGTATTAACAAACCCACTTTTTCCTGTTTCACACAACCTAACTCGAACTCAATGGGTGATTCAATGGGGTCACGTTCGTTTCCTGTGATATTGAACACCGAAGCGTGACAAACCGAAAAGCCGACAACCCGAACGGCTCGCATAGATACGATGACGCAGCTAAATAAGCAAAGGAGAGAAACAAACAAAACACATGAAAGGGCGGAACATGCCGATTTGAGTGTGCAAACATCATTATTCGCAGGGAATGGCAAATAAAGCTCCCCCTGCATAGGAACTGGACTTTCACTGTTGGTCACGTAACGCTGCGTCTGTTCAGCAACATGATACACGCGCTCGGCGAGGATCTCGGCTGAGATTTGTGACTTGCTTCTATATCGATGTCAGACTAATGGCCTAATGCAATTTATCTCAACTCGACGAGTGTCCGGCTGATATAGTTGATATGCTAATGCGACAGCCGGACACACTTAGAAGACGAATTCGGAAATCGAACCAGCACAAAGAAAATTAATTAACATTTAGCGTTTTTTAATCATGCTTTTCTTACACACGTCCTTGCATTTCGGCGAAAAGCTTTGTCAGTCGTGCGTTCAGGTTTTCACGCGGCCATCTTGAATGTAGAAATATCCAAATAAAATACACAGAGACAATCTAATATATGAAGGAAAAACGGTCTTATTCTGGATTTTACACCGTGCAAACGTTACATCGTACACATCTATATTTGATTTTGACTAAAAAGTTCTTATTTGTGTACTCTTGAAAAATGTTCTTTACACGAAAACGTGTAATTCGCCTTAGTTTCTATCCCAAAATACTTATCCTGCTTAGGTAGATTTTAGCAATAGAGACACAATCAAATAATAACTTAGAAAAACTGCAGCCGCATATGATATTAAAAAATATCTACAAAGAAAGTAATTAAATTATATAAATTAATCTCGGGAAACTGTGTGTAGTTACAGTTAGTGTTCATAAAATTCGCAGTCCTTTCGGCAATCTGACCATATATTGTAGAAACAAACTTTAAGTCGGTGTCTGACTTGCCCACCAAATATCAGTATGAATCTGCAACAGTCTTTCCTTTGTCTATGTTCAAATATAAGCACACGTTGATACTACGTGCACACTTTTCAATTACCCTGACACGCTTCTATCTTGGCTGGGATGCCCCTCTTTGATTTCAGTAATAAACCGGGATGGTCCACATAGGTATTCACTTTGTGGTAACGCCATGAATAAAATGTGGGAGTTAACGTCCGGTGAGTGAAAGGCACATTCACGACAAACCATACTGATGAGACGAACACCAATGTGTTATCAGATATGCATGACTGGTAGTTAGTTTACAAGCCACGAGTAGTCGGATGTTTATTTCTACGAAATATTGCTAGATTGCAGAAATGTTTGTGCTTCTATTAACTAATATATGTACCTATCCGGCGTTGCTCGGGTGTCGTAAATGTATTTTTTATGTTGAACGTTTATTATTTATTCTGTTCATTCGGTCATCATTTAGATAAGTAGCTGTTCTAAAATATATACCTAGTCGGAATACGTATTTTATAAAGACGCTTAAGCGAATTACAATTTGATGCTGAATGGATTAAAAAGAAGTGGAAATCCAATATCGATGCGTAACATGCAGTTCTATCTAGATCGGACATCGATAATATGCAAAAAGGATAATAAAATGAAAGAAGGAAAATAATAACTAAAAACACTAAAGATAAAAGAAAATAACCGGAGTAAAATAACAAAGACGGTCAGTAAAAATATATATCTTAATTTTATCAATAGTTAGATAAATAATGATAGCCGATGAGGATTGATCAGAAATATAAAAAGATAGGATACGTACATGTTATTTAAAAAGATGTACAATGGACCATAATTCCATGTATAAAAAAATTATGATGAATATTGACTGTAATTCGGGCTATAATTGCCAAGTGTTTAAAAGTTGTTTTTTTATTTGTTCTTGTGCACTGAGAATAACCACACCAAGAAATAAATAACTGCATTTAACAAATATATTGATGTTGGCCGAAACAATTGTCTGCCTAATACAAATATAAGTTGAAAAAAATGACGTGAATCTGTCCTCTGTGATAATGATGTGGTACGAAACTACATAAAAATACTAAATATTACATAGCTCTGGCTTTTAACTATTTAGCTAGTATAAGTACTTTGTGTTACAAAAATTAAAAATCACACCCCCACACACACGCATATATATATATACATATATATATATATATATATATATATATATATATATATATATATATATAATATATATATATATATATATATAAGAGAATAGCAGTTTAAATAAATAGTTGTAAGTATTCCCCTTTTGATTGTTTACTTTTGTTCTGCCCAGCTTCTCATCAATCTGGGTCTCTGCATTGCTTTCATATATATATATATATATATATATATATATATATATATATATATATATATATATATATATATATATATATATATATATATATATATATATATATATATATATAATATATAAAGTAGAGGTTTTTTCCCCTGTACCTTCTCGGAGTATAGGAAAATAACTACATGCATCACAGGCTACTAAACTCACCACTATACTACACTTATTCACTCGATCGTGTTTTAGTAAATTTGTTAGTATTTTTTCCTACCTAACACTAAATATTACATTTGGCCCACCTTCAACGTCTCTCCGAAAAACAAACTCCATATAGGTGGTAGCAAAAACTTTTCTCCATAACAATTCCGTACTGTCACTCTACTCGTCGACACCGGGAACTAATACACACAGCTTAATTTTCACAAAACACCCAGTTCTTATTTATTATTTGCCTGGTATTAATTTACTACATGATATAAAGCAATACGCAAAGACTTAATGACCGCTCCCGTTCACTCCGATTATTTTCCGCGAATATCAGAGTACGTTATTTCAAATTCTACCTATGAATTCTACATTTATATTCATTCCGGAATAAAGCGAATGTAATTAACGAACACAGTTCCTGTAACTTTATCTATTCAACATGGCGGCTATAATTTATTGATCGAATCAACTTCCTATTTAATTCAATAAGCACCAAGATACTTGTAGACCCAGATACATTTTCATTTTCAAAATCATACACCTTTAACACGCATATTATGGAAAACTTGCCCATGACCTGAACCGTGTCAGTGTTGAACATAATATTTGGTCATCAAAAGCTAAATGTTAACATAACACGCATGCCAATAAAAAAGCTCAGATTAATAGGTCTATTTTCACGCGTATTTGTAACCCGAACCCGTGGTGCAGTCGTTAAGAAGGCAGGTTTCATGATCGCCAGTTTTAGCGTTCGATCCTATCTTACTCTACCACTTGTTTTCTTTTTTTTTCAAATTTAAAACATTCGCTTATACGGTAGAGGAGGGGGGGAGAAAAACAATGGGCCGTTTCTTTTTTTTATTCGGCGTCATGCAATAGGTAGTACTTTCTCCCGTGCAACGCCGGGCGACGGGTTCCGCTAGTATATATATATATATCATGCTAAATACTTCAATTTCTTATCCACATGGAAATGCGTTTTATTTTTTTCCGGAAATCATCAGTTTGGACGATGTGTTTCTGCCGGTCACACAATTCGAACTTCAAACCCACGTGAACCTATATATATATATATATATATATATATATATATATATATATATATATATATATATATATATATATATATATATATATATATATATATATATAATTGTTTTTTGTGTATTATCTATGTACGTATACGTTTCGTCCTTTTTAATTGGGATCATCAGCATAGAGGTATAAGTATTCAAAACCCCGGGCTACAATTATTTTACAACTCAAATCCCGACATCTAGAACCACTCGGCCACCGCTTGATATCTAAATAAACGGTGATAATTTTAACACTTATTTCGGCGACTTGACTTCATAAGAGAGCTTATTTTAATTAACAGAACGATGTTATTATAAGAAAATATATATATATATATATATATATATATATTCATATAATAACACACTTAGTATATAAATTCACAATTAACTCCTCAAAAATATTAAAATTTGAAATATATAAAAGCTTATGATTATAAATAACGCTATAGCTAACAATTTACTTATTCTCCTTTTCAAGAGAAAATAATTCGCTACAATTTTTTTGTCGTCATCTCTTCTTATTGAAATCAAATATTTGATTAAAAATACTTAACTAAGTTAATGTTTAATTTTAAATAATTACAATTAACCAAAATACATTTAAGACACTAAATAATTTAGTAATAAGATGATGAATATACTAGTAACAAACACATGTAAAAGTAACTCCTTAATCATTTAAAACAATTGTATTTAATTTTATTTAATTTTATTTGCTGCTAATTATGTTTGCCTACAATGCGGACATCAACAATTTAAGAGAATACGCGCACAATTATCAATTGAATTGAATTATTGGTCGATGATCATACATTCAATAAGACAATAATTCAGAATAAGTATTTAAAATTACATTTTCATGATGTAGGCATATATATATATATATATATATATATATATATATATATATATATATATATATATATGTGTGTGTATATATATATATATATATATATATATGTTTTACTGTTAACTCCATTTTCTCATTGCCACTATATTTTTGTAGCTTACTATTTATATTGTCACGAGTGACCTTTTTATAACTGCCCCGCCTACCACCATTGCGGGGATAACTGTAGGGTCGATTTCCATGCGCGACATGACACATACAGTTACCCACGATATTATGCAACTGTTGACGGAGAAGCCGTTCTTAGCGCTACCTAAGAGTGTGAGCTCCTAACTACTAGTCGAACACACCAGCCAGACAATCTGTCTAACCTGTACTCCCAATCTGTCAGAACAAGAGCGACCCAGACTAGTCATGTAGTACTTAGTGAGAAAAAAATTTTCCTCAAGTTGCCCATATAGAGAGAGTCAGGAAACAAAACCAAGCACTAGTCGTCTTTAGAGGAATTCCAGTGCGTGTACATCTCCGGCTGGTTAATAGACAGAAAAGGAATGCGAAGGTCGGGCAATAAACAGAGCCCATCTACACTTTATCAATTATAGGTTTGAAACCGGATATTTTATTCGAGATTCAAGCTCTAGGAGGTTGTCGATCAATACTACGGAAGCCTCCCTCCCCAACATTTTGCTGCCAAGACGTAAGTAGTAAGTAGCAATGTTTTCTTATCAGAGTTGTCCTTCTCCTAGATGGATGACCTGACAAGGTCTAAGGGTCAACAACTCCGAGAAGGGATAACCTGCGCCCGTGTACTAGTCGGGTATTTCCGAGCCCCTGCAGGTAATATAAAATAATTAGAAAAATTCATCCACATGTGCACACACACACACACATATATATATATATATATATATATATTTATATATATATATATATATATATATATATATATATATATATATATATGTGTAGATAGAATAAGTTCACCTTACACTAAACAGAGGGAACATAAATTTCAAGATATGTTTCCCTGTCACAAGTTTGTACATAAAAGTAATAGACAACAAGTAGAGTAGCAACTGAGAAAAAAACTAGTTAACTATTTATACAAGAAAGACTACGGGGAAAAAGGGTTAAAATTGAAACTCAAAATTAAATTAAAAAAAAAACAGGGTAAATAAAGGTAAATTTGGTAGCATGATTATAAAGTAGTAAAAATGCCAAATACATTTAAGATAGTTAAAAGTACAGAAAACTCAACTGAAAAGATTGAGGGGTCTTTTTCATTTCGGCAGCCATGCGGCTGGCATTAATTAAAGTCGGGCTACTTTGCAAATGACCCCTTCCAGAAAATCATATCGTGTACATCTCAGAGAAAAGTAAAAAGAAGTGAGAGGTTAGGGGAGGTGGTTGTATATCGAGGGGCGTTTGAGTATTGTGATCTTTCTGTTCGCTAAGGGTCTGATTATATTAGATATCTTCCTAGTGATACCGTATCAATTTATTGCCTTCAGAAGACCTTAGTGTCAGACTGTGTCAAAGGCGTTGGAAATATCAAGCACTACTGCCCTAGCTTCACTTTTCTTATCCATTGCATGGTATATGAGTTAAGTTATGATCGTTAGCCTATTTTTTTAAGAACACGTTTTCCTGAAGTAATACTGTTTATAATAGAGAATTTTAGAAATTTCCAAGTTGAAGACTTTCGCTTGATTAATTAATGATTCAAATATTTTAGTGAAGAGTCAGGGAGAATTATAGAGGCGATAGTTATGCGTGTTAGTTCTTTCAGTTAGTTTTTGTAAATTGGTATCACAGAGGCAATTCCTCAGCAATCAGGGAAGCAAGATTCTGCAAACCATTTGTTGCAGAGTTTGAAGTGTACGGAGGAAAGCTTAGAAGACATTGTTTTATTACTATAGCAATGATAAGACTGCTATGATTATCTGTTTTACTTATGGAACATTAACACGATTAAAGAAATAATAAGGTCATAATAATCGTAAGCGGTTCAGTATAAGTTTTAAAGAACTGCTAGTCAATATGTGGTGTTTCATATTTATTGGATATTATCATAGACAACTATTGTTTTATTAGTTATAATAATAATATGTTGTAAACTATTTTCTCAGAAAATTATAATAAACATTTTGGATTTGTTTCATATCTATATATATATTTACTTTTGAGGCGAAAAAATCAATAAATGGAAATTTATTTATTGGCAGTTAAAAATAAAAAATAAAAAAATTTAATAATTTTTCACAGAAAATGATTTCATCCTGAAGAATCTAGTTTCGGTCCAAAAAGATTCCCGGTGCAGGTCTTTTATTTTATTCGTTTTTTTTTAAATGTTTTATTTCATCTATTTTTCCACATTGACTTTGCCATTTTCGTATCTTCCGATTCGTACCATTTTCATTCGTTTTTTTATCGATTTAGTTTAAGATTAGTGGAATTGATTTTTTTTTAAATTTACAATTCTTATTATACAAACAAATGATGTCTATAGTTCTTATCTATGTTATACTTTACCCTTACATACCACATATATCTATATATAACTACATCTATATATATATCTCGCTCGATCTTTCTATCTCTCTCTCTCTCTATCTATCACTATAGATGATATAATATATATATATATATATATATATATATATATATATATATTGTCTAAAGAAGCTTTGAATCGTTTTAAACAAAGAAAAGAATGCAGTTTAAATTCCCAGAGAAACTTAATGAATCCAAGATATCGCAGACTTAGCAGTTGCATAAGCCGACCCACCGTTGGAAAATGCATAATTAAAAAAAAGATTCCGGTACCTAACAGTGAAACACACATATATATATATATATATATATATATATATATATATATATATATATATATATATATATATATATATATATACATATATATATATATATATATATATATATATATTTATATATATATATATATATATATATATTTATATATATATATATATATATATATATATATGTATATATATATAGAGAGAGAGAGAGAGAGCGAGAGAGCGACATACATACTTATATATATATATATATATATATATGTGTGTGTGGAATTTACACTATTTATTTTCATTCAGTCATGGAAAATATGTGATGACATCGAAAGGTTGGTTTATTGACGTAGACTATGATATTGATTATGTAATTATATATATATATATATATATATATATATATATATATATATATATATATTGATACAGAAAAATCAGTACGACATTCGTTTCGTCGGTTTGAGAACGGAAGGCCTTAGTCAACCGTCTCTAGTCAGCTTCTGTTGTCATCTGTTTCGGAAATGCGAAATCACGTGTTACTATATATATATATATATATATATATATATATATATATACATATTATCGGTTTATCTTAATATTCTTATTTTATATTTGTAAATTATTCCTTTTTCTAATATTTGTCTCTGCATCTCCTCCTGTCAATAGATGTTCCTCTAAGACGAACTTGTTATTTTCTTCCTTTAATTTTCTGTAAGATGTGTCGCTAAAGGCGCTGATGAAGAAACGTTCTGGAGTGGCTTTGTAAAAAAAATGTTTAATTGAAAAAAAAAAAAAAAAAAAAATTGAAGTATTTCCAGAATGTTTTCGAAACGACCGTACGCCATACTAGACGTGTTGTTCTAATTCTTTGAACAATTGGAATGTTCTGATCCATTAAATCATCTTATATATATATATATATATATATATATATATATATATATATATATATATATATATATATATATATATATATATATATATAAAGATCCGTCGTTATATAATTTGGTCTGTTTATTTGTTATTAAATACAATAGTGTTTTAGCAGAGTTGTTCTTATGAATAATTCCGCACTTCCCGGGGTTTTTTTTGTCGGTTTCACAACACTGACTAAGCATGCAAGACACTAAGATTCCACTTTTATCCGTTCTTTTTATATGGATTAAAGATTACGTATGTGGATTGTTTTCTTCCATTTTCATCATTTCTACTTTGTTTTCGTTTCCCCAAACAAAAACACAAATCTATAATTTGGCTTCTGTTCTTAAAGTAAGACGCGACAGCGAAGAGAATCGTCAAGAAAACTAATATTTTGCCAGAACGCAGAAGTGTTTCTTTTTTTTAAAAAAGCTTGGATTTGTACTGTATTCGAGTGTCGTCTTCGAGTGAGAATGAAACACGGTCGTTTTCTTAAGTTGTTTTCTGAAATGATTAAATTTGGACGTGAGTAGCATTTAAGTCAACTCATAAAACTGTTATTTTGACTAGCCAATTATTATTTGTAATTGTTGTACAATGTTATTGGCATATATATCGCTTTTAATTCCAGCAACTATAGCAATGGATTTGGTGTAAGTCTTCGTTTATAGGTATGGATGCAAGTCAGCACTAGAAGTCTAAAGAAGAGAGCACCATTCATTTTGTACTCGGAAGAAGTGATAATTCGGGAGTTAGCAATTAAAAGTGATACACTTTTTTTTAACATAGTTCACCTCAAACAAGGCAGACCGCCACTGTAGAAGTAAGGGGCTACTAAGAAAAAGGGGGAGTTTTTTCTTGGGGGGGGGGGTCAACATGAATTGAAATCTGTGCAGCGAGATGTCTGTTTACATTAGTTTTAAATGTCTGCATGTCAGTACCGCCAGGGAAACAGGGGGCAGGAAGGGAGTTCTAGACCCCAGCAGCACGAGGAAAGAAGCTTTAGGAGTAGAAAGCTGAAACGATTGTAGTCACGCCCGACAGGGCATGGCGTCAATCGTTTCAGCTTGCCGATGATTCCACTGGGCACGGAGATTTACTAAAGATGTCTAAATCTGCCCTTTTGGATGAAACCGCGGTACATTGCTGAATTATGTAATATACAGTATCTAAATAAATTATATTAGCTCTCTTATACGATCGAGTATATACAACCTGACACACACTATATATATATATATATATATATATATATATATATATATATATATATATATATAGTCTCGGAAGTTTCTCAACCATTAAAACTATATTAAAAAAAAAAACTTATAGTCCCAAGTCTTCCAGTGGAAAATCACTCATGTAAGTCAATTTATTTTTTACAGTTATTATATTAGTTTGTTTCTAACACTATTTTAAGGGATCATCAGTTGTTTACTATGAAAAACTGTTTCGGGAATTTAAATATATATATATATATATATATATATATATATATATATATATATATATATATATATATATACGAGACGTTGCAGCCATAGTTGACTGTCAAACTGAGGGACTTGAAGGCGACTGTTCGTGTGAGATCTTGTCAGTCGACTACGCTTAGTTTTGAAAGACAGAATATAAAAGTTGCTCAAGTGTTTCCCTTTGATTGAATACGAGAATTAAATTGTTAATGTTTAAAAATTGTGTGTGAGTAGTAGGGTAGCAGTGTGTGTTTCTTAATAAAGTTGGTGGTTTGCTTCGATTGCTAGTGGTATATCTTATGTTTAGGAATAACGATAGGCAATTTGTATCATTGTTATTATTCGGTCTACTATTATCATCTTAGATTTAATTGTCACAATTTTTTGGCTGATGTATACATCCCACTTACTTAAGCTGCGTCTTACCGAAGTCGGGAATATTTCTGTCGAACTCGGGAATCTGTACGGAATTTCAAACGACACTCTTTATTAAATCCGCGGTTGTCGATTGATGTGGTTTCGTTAGCCATGCCTGTGTATGTGTCATAAGTAATTATATTAGGGATTGAACCTTTAATTCCTATAAAATATTACTTATTGAATGATCATTACTTTGCATTTATACCCGTTGCGCAAGGACCCGGATAATATCCAAATAATACAGAGGTATATCTGTTAAAATAATTATGTCATCAACATAAACAATATGACTCTTTACGTGTATATTATCCTTATTGACATGTTGTTCTACGTGATTGATGTTTTTTTTTAACGGTGTGTTGAACATACTATTTAAATTGGAATGTCTAAGTGCTCACAGAGACATTCAGTAAAAATGAAAGCGCGATAAATCAACATATAGTGAGCGGGGCACAGGCAGCTCAGACAAAGATGGATGATTTGTTAAATTACTTATGATCTACATTTAATAAGTACAATTAAACAAACATTTAACGCATGGGTCAATCCCAAAAGAATTATTCAGCTTATTTTCAAGAACTGCATGTTTGTGGAATTGTCTTCTTGCTGAGAATTCTGATATACATTTTACGTCATTTAAATTAAGAGTATCAAATCTGACTACGAAACTAAGCGCACAGTTAATAAAAATATGTACTCTTTTGGATGAAGCTGAAATTGTTGCCCAGCGCTTCGTCTTAACCTTCATTTCTAGACTCCACAAATCCCTCCCTTCCTAATCTCACATTAACCAAACAATACGATCTGTTCATAACCCCTTCCTATATCTAGGAGTATATCATTTAAAAAATTGACACACCCAAAAGATGTTGACTATATTTTATCACTACTATAGTTATAAGGAAATGTTCTGCTCGGCCTGATATTTTAACCTGCTATAATACACAAACAGATTGTTTTAAAAACAATCTCTCTTTTTAATCGATATGTACATCTACAGATGCTATGTAGATTAAATAACGTACATTGTATGGTGAGAGCTTCCAGTTAATTTAAGCATTTTATAAGTAAACCATAATTATCAGTTAGCCGGTTCTAAACATGGATACCACGTTAATAGTTATTGATCGAAAGTTACGCATAGAAGTATTAGCTCCGCATTGAGTTTTTTCAAGATGGCGACTGCCTCGTTATTACAAGCGATAACGAACATATGTGATGAGTTGGTTTTCGGTGTTTGTTTTCGAGTGTATGACTTCCCGTCTTTAGCTTTCATTGTTTGCATGGAAATACTTCTGTATGCCACTCACATTAACTATCCAATATATATATATATATATATATATATATATATATATATATATATATATATATATATATATATATATATACGTATATATCACTGTATACAATAATCCTATGAATTAATGCTCAAACACCATTAATTATAGCGCAAAGCTGCTAGGAGTATTGATTTACTCCTCTCCAGGAGTTAGGCACAAGGCCAGTTTTTATCTTACTCCCACAAGTAAGATGTGACCCAAGGTCGGGTCGGGAAGGTGGTGTTTAAAAAATTGCCTGGGCAGCCCCGTCGGTATTCCCCGGTGGGGGCGCCTCAGGCAGTAAGCAGTAAACTTACTCCTCCCCAAAGAGGGAAGGCGAAGAACTGCACAGGACTGTCCCATAGACCGGCGTAAATCAAGACAATACCAGTATGGGGTGCAGTATCTATCGGAAGAGATAATCCACTTTTATCTTAGCCAAAAGGCCAAGAAAGCTATTAGGAGTAAAGGTGGGTAATATCTGCTACATTTTGTTTAATTAACTTTTATGACAATGGCGAAAAAAGGGGTAAAAATTCAGTATTTCCTATTTGTGTGACATTTCAATAAAAAAGTACAAGGCATCAATTAATAAATATTCCCAAAATTTCAGTTTGTTTTTGAGTATGCTAAAGGGTATTTAGGCGGGAATATAATGAGGATATTTTCTTATTTAAAAATATAGTTCTTTTCAAATTTAAATAACATCAAATCAATATTTATTAGACAGCAATTAAATATTAAAGTGTTTTTACCTACATACAATGTCGTTTCGTAGTTTGTATCCTCATCAGTGCAGAATATATATATATATATATATATATATATATATATATATATATATATATATATATATATATATATATATATATATATTCTGAACTGGTGAGGATGGAAACTCCGAAACGGCGTTGTAGGTAGCTAAACACACTTTAATATGTTTATAATTAATTTAATATATTTAATAATTGTAATTTCGTCAAATCAATAATCTTGAAGAAAGTCTTAAAATAAAGACGAAAATTTGATGCATATACACCTAATTTGGTTTTTCATTTCTCATATTTCCATCACGTTGGAATATTATTTTTGAAAATCACGTTGTTGGGACTGTAACCAATCAAAATCAAAAACAAATAATCAAAAAATCAAAAATAATAAAAATGTAAAAACTAACAACTATAAAATATAAAATATAATAAATAAAATATCAAATAAAATCAAATAAAATAAAGTGAAAAAAGAGTGAAATAATAAAAAAGGTAGATAGATGAATAAAGAGATGGATAGATGAATACATATATATATATATATATATATATTCGTCTATCTCTCTCTCTCTCTCTCTCTCTATATATATATATATATATATATATACATGGAAATATATATATATATATATATATATATATATATATATATATATATATATATATATATATCAAGGGCAGCCTTTTTTTTAACGTCGACCTAAACAAATCAAATAAATGGTACAGATGAAATTTGCAGCCATAAGTTTTGAAAGAATATCCGGGTGTCCGCTGGGAGAGAGAGATTGAGAGAGAGAGAGAGAGAGAGAGAGAGAAATAAAGAGAAAGAGAGAGAGAGTGTGTGTCTCAATGAATAAATAGGTTTTACATTGACTAAATATTGGTCTTCTAGCTCCATAAAATTGCCTAGTACATTCCCTCAACACTCAGTGCTCTCTCGGCTTTACGTCTCTCTCCCAAGAAAATAAAAAAATCGATCATCCGTCTGGACAATGGACACTGGTGACGCAGTACATGGGTTGTGGTGAGATTTGTTATGTGTATCGGTCTAGTGTGGTGGAGGCTGGTGTTATCCAGTGATAGACATCGATACTAATCATATAATGACAATGCGTCAAAGAATGTTTGGATATGAATACAAATTACGTTATCATTACCTAGCAATTGATAAATTCTAGCATATTTATATCAATACTTACTTGGTAATATATATATATATATATATATATATATATATATATATATATATATATATATATATATATTAGAAGAATGTTGTAGTTTGCTTGGAGCATTATGTATAGTGTAAGAATATATGTTGGGAGGCGAAAACAATGCGTTGTTAAAGTGACACATATACGACATGTGGAATCGTAAAAACAAAGTGACAATATTGAAAAGTCAATAATTTAAA
>OY744548.1:61807601-61827601 GCA_963556195.1 Sepiola atlantica
TTACACAGACATGATCCAAAATCTGAGACACTGGCATGTCGATGTTATCGTCCAACAGCTATTATAAACTTAGATCTCATCAGACAGAGTTAGAATCTTTCCAACTATGATCTAAGGTTAAGATCGGATTCTAACTCTGCCTAATGAGATCTCAGTTTATAATAGGTGTTGATCGATAACATCGACATGCTAGTGTCGCTAATTTTTTACATGTCTGTGTAAATAAAAATAATCATATACTCATATAAACAAGCTCTATTTTATATTGATCACTTTGTACAAGCCCGGTTGGATTACTACCCTGTGGATGTTTTACATTTATTATATATATATATATATATATATATATATATATATATATATATATATATATATATATATATATGTATAGTAAATTAAGTGTGTCTGTTTGTGTCTGTCACTGTGAATATTGACGTGTTGTTGAATATTTATCCAGCCGTAAAGCAAACATCGGCTACTAGACGATTCGGCAAAAAACACATTCCGTCACACGATAGACAAAATAAGTAAAGAAAACAAATATATCTCCGTTAGCAATCACATAATAGACTAAAAGTAACAAAGAAATGGTGGGCCAGTGCGACGCTAAGGTATAATCAATAAATCGCGGGACAAAATAAATACTGTCTGAAGTGACATGAAAGCATTGTGGCACGGCATTTGATTTTTTTCAAATTTATCAAAGTGGTCCTGTTAAAGGATCTAACTATATCTCGTTTGTTAGGTCTTCTACAGTTACATATATATATATATATATATATATATATATATATATATATATATATATATATATATATATATATATATATATATATATATAAATATATATATATATATATATATAATTATACATGTTTGCTTAATGTATATACGTATAAATTCATCTTTCCTGGAATCGTCAGTGTACGGAAGATTATTCATACCGGTTAACGGACTCGAAACCCGGAACACGAGCTATGTGTCAAACTCAAATACCTGGGTCTAAGCCCACACGACAGTTATACACAACCAGGTAAATAAGACGGATAGTAATCCTACTTAAAAGCAGACTTTAAATTATATATATATATATATTCTTTGTGGAATGGTAGGAAAAATCCCAGCAGAGTGCTCGATTAATTAAGAATCAAAGTTAAAAATTAAGAGCATAATATTTATTTATTCTGGTACAGAAAAATTAGTACAACATTCGTACCGTCGGTTTCAAGCACGGAAGGTCTTACCCATCCGGCTCTCTTCAGCTTCTGTTGTCATCTGTTTTAGAAATGTGAGGTCACATGACACTCTTGTTGGGACGCGTTATTTGCTCAGTGTGTTGTGTGTGTTTGTTTAAATTTGAGTTTAGTGTAATAAGACCGTTGAGATTTAAAACACGGGAGAAGAAAGAGAATTCAAGATTAAAGGGAATAAAAAGGGGGGTAAAAAATAAAAATATATATATGAAAAAATATATATATATATAAATAAATATAAAAAAACATATATATATAAAAACATTTCAATACTAAGAATAAAAGAATAAAAAGAGAAAGAGTATAAAAAGGTATAAAAAAGAAGAAAAAAAGGGGATTAAAAAAATAATAAAAAATATATATAGAGAATAAAAATGTAGAGAATAAAAAAGAGTGAGAGAGAAAGAAAGAATAAAAATAGAAAGAATAAAAATATAATAAATAAAAATATAAATAAAAATAAAAATAAATTTAAGATTAAAAACAAAAATAAAGAAAGGGTTTCTCTGAAATTCCCGTGAGCCAAATTATGAATTTGTATCATTAGCCGTTATATTTTTGAAGGTATGCGTTCTAAAAAACCGTTGATGTGTAAGAATCTTTTCCCCAGATTGGAGTGATTTTAATGAAGAAATTCGGGCTAAGGGAGGTAACTAAGTTGGAAATATGAAATATTTGAGTTTGTTAAAATGGGTTTGTAGATTAATCTAGTGGTTGATAAAAAATTAAATATTTTTGCATTTTGGTGAAAGTCGAAGTTTTTCTCTTGGAATTTATGTGGATATAGTTTGTTTAAATGGATTTGTATAGTAATCTAGTGACTGATAATTAAATTAAATATTTTTGTATTTTTGTGAAGATCGGAGTTTTTGCTCTTGAAGTTTAAGTGGATATAGGTTGATGAGGTATTTGTTCGTTTTTATTGTGTTTATATTAGTAGAGGGGGGGGGTAGTTAGACATTATGTGAATCGGTCAGACCAGTTTATAAGCAATGCTTGTCTCTTGTGGACACACCCCCTGAATATTTCATCGCGGATATTTAAACAGGCTGTATTCGGGTCGATGATGGCCTTTGAAATGTGGTATTTTTCAGCGTCACATAGAGGACATCTGTTTATGGCTGGAGAGAAGGATGGTTTTCTCTCAATTATTTTCCATTTGATGGTGAAGGGTGTGTTTTCTTCTTTAAGCTGCCATATTCGGGTCGCGAGTGCATTTAAACAAACTATATCCACATAAATTCCAAGAGCAAAAACTTTCACCAAAATGCAAAAATATTTAATTTTTTATCAACCACTAGATTAATCTACAAACCCATTTTAACAAACTCAAATATTTCATATTTCCAACTTAGTTACCTCCCTTAGCCCGAATTTCTTCATTAAAATCACTCCAATCTGGGGAAAAGATTCTTACACATCAACGGTTTTTTAGAACGCATACCTTCAAAAATATAACGGCTAATGATACAAATTCATAATTTGGCTCACGGGAATTTCAGAGAAACCCTTTCTTTATTTTTGTTTTTAATCTTAAATTTTTAATTTTTATTTTTTATTTTTTATTATTATTATTATTTTTAATCTTTAAATTTATTTTTAATTTATTTTTATTTTTATTTATATTTTTATTTATTATATTTTTATTCTTTCTATTTTTATTCTTTCTTTCTCTCTCACTCTTTTTTATTCTCTACATTTTTATTCTCTATATATATTTTTTTATTATTTTTATAATTCCCTTTTTTTCTTCTTTTTTATACCTTTTTATACTCTTTCTCTTTTTATTCTTTTATTCTTAGTATTGAAATGTTTTTATATATATATGTTTTTTTATATTTATTTATATATATATATATATATTTTCATATATATTTTTTTATTTTTTACCCCCCTTTTTTATTCCCTTTAATCTTGAATTCTCTTTCTTCTCCCGTGTTTTAAATCTCAACGGTCTTATTACACTAAATTCAAATTTAAACAAACACACACAACACACTGAGCAAATAACGCGTCCCAACAAGAGTGTCATGTGACCTCACATTTCCAAAACAGATGACAACAGAAGCTGAAGAGAGCCGGATGGGTAAGACCTTCCGTGCTTGAAACCGACGGTACGAATGTTGTACTAATTTTTCTGTACCAGAATAAATAAATATATATATATATATATATATATATATATATATATATAGAGAGAGAGAGAGAGAGAGAGAGAGAGAGAGAGAAGGATGAAAAGGAATTAGGAAAGCGACAGAGGCAGATCTTTTTTTCAATTCAGTTGCTAAATGCAAGGTATATTCCGTAAAAAAGCAATTTTATAGATTTTTCCTTAAGCCAGGCTTTTGAAAGATTAAAACCTTATCATCAGACGAAATTGCTGGGATAGATAAGTTGGCGAAGAGCCAAGATTTAAAATCTGGATAAGTAAAACAAAAATTGTGGGGAGAAAAACAAAGCAAAAAGCTTCCCGAATGCAAGCAAGTGTCTGATTGTAAAAAATCTGGTGTCAAATAGTCCACCGGAGGAAGTGGTTTGTAGGTAGGCCGTTAGAAGGCGCGAGAAATAAATTGAAAGGTTTCAAAGTTAAACTCTCTCTCTCTCTCTCTCTCTCTCTATATATATATATATATATATATATATATATATATATATATATATATATAGTGTCGGAAGTTTCTCAACCATTAAAACTAAAATAAAACAAAAAAAAACAAATAAAAAACCCTTAAGTCCCAAGTCGTTCAATAGAAAAATCACTCATGTAAGTTAATTTAGTTTTTACAGTTATTATATTAGTTTGCTTCTAACATTATTTGAGGGATCATCAGTTGTTTACCATGAAAAACTGTTTCGGGAATTTACAAGCAAGACAGTATTTAATTGCATGGCTTCCCAGCAGAGTTGATCAGATCCCACTTCTCTTAAACGGCAAAAACATAAACGTTCCGTATACTAAATCTTAGTTTTGTTCCGTATAAATGTTTTGCTAACTTTTATTAGTTATTCAAAAAAATAAATGAATCAATAAACAATTAAAATTCCTCATTACCTGTGTTGTTCGTTTGTCTAATATAATTCATCCGTTACTTACAAAAATGTTGCTGCATTTTAAAGGGTTTAGACGAATCCATTACACTACTTTTTATGTGATTAATGTATTTTTAGTTTTAGTTTTATATTAAAATATATAAAATATCAACATATCAAAATATTTAATAAAAAAAGAATTTTAATCATATATATATACATATATATACTTTTAGTCCTTTTTTTATACATACATATATATACATATATATATATATATATATATATATATATATATATATATTCTATAGATAAAGGATGAGGATAAAAAAACTTGAAACGATACAATATTTATTAGAATATCAATAGTTGAGAGCAAGAAGCTTCATATCCTTAATCCATGAAGTTTCAAAGATAAACTATTTTCATCAGAGGATAGAGAAAAAACCGACAATTTAATTTTACATACATAAAATAAAACAGAATGAAGACCAAAAGCTTAAGAGTCTAATGTTGAGATGAGAACGTAGAGTCACGGGGGACGCCGTCCAAATACACGATAAAAATATAACAGCTGTTATATTGGAAATGAATGTTCGACCAATAATAATATTCAAATTGTTCAGGAATCAAAATGTTTTTTGTTAAGAGGCTGATATTTAGAAGGCAATTGGTAAAGTATATATATTTTAGCAGATTCTCTGCACGGACAGAATTTTCCTCTGGTGTTTTTTTTTGACAAAGGGGGTTTTCTTTTCCCGAAATATTAAATAAATGATTTTTATAATAATCCGGACATCACACACACAGCTAACACCACACTAGCTGTTATGTAAGATTTTTAGAAGAAATAAATAGTAAATCACATTTCGTATTCGATTCATTATTTTTGTTTCTTCCAGCTTACATCTTACCCAGAATTTGCATTGCCCACATCTTTTGAAAAACATACTAATATATATATGTTTATATATATATATATATATATATATATATATACATATATATATATATATATATATATATATATATATATATATATATATGTATAAATATATATATATATATATATATATAGTGTGAGTGTATTTAGGCAGCAGTGTCTCATTTATGCAAACATTGTTGAAAATACCAGAATTCCTTTGTTTATTTATGTTTTTTATTTATTCAACTTTTCTGATGCTCTTGTTTACATTAAATTCAAAAAGATAACTAAATGTTTCATAGGTTCACAGGTTTCACAAACGTTTTCGATTCTTCATCGAATCATCCCCAGGTGTCAAAAGCAAATTTACAGAAATGCTGGAGAAAGAAGAGAATTTTATGAAGAGGTAATGGTATTTTGTCATGTGAAGCCATCCAGCGTTGCTGAATTTTAATTGTCAACGACTTCCTGCAGCAAGGCGAAAAACGTTCTATGCGCCTTTCTTTTAAAAATGCTATTCTTTCGACAGGTTTTGGGAGGTTCAGGAGAAATAGTAACGGAGGTGTTTACCTTCCGTAGAAAAAATAACTAGAAGATAAACTGCCAAAATTTACCATTTTAGTACCATCTTACGTCGTCTCTTTCACGTCTGGCATGTTAACACGCAGAAGGCACTGTTTTATTGTTATATTTACTGGCATATTTCTAGCGTGGTATTTGAAATAAGCTATGCAAGAAATAAATAATTCACTGCTATGTATAACTATTTTTGTCAATATTTCTATTTATATATGTATAAATTCAGGTATGTGCAAATATTTATGTATACATATATTTCTATGTATATCATTCATTTCTTAATTAATGAATTATGGAATATATATTAAAGGCCACACCGTGAGTAACGTGGGAATATTCTTTGTAAACTTCACTATTAGGGAGTAAACCTTTAAATACTCAAAACAATGTTTGAAATTAATGAGATACTAAATAAAAGACAATCAATATTTTTAGTATTTTATGGTACTTGTTATCTTAACAAGTTACATGCGAATTCATAAAACGAAGATATTGGCGAAGTGACATATAAAAATAAGAAACAATGGCACGCATGTTAATTTGATCTACATCGCATACATTTATAGGTAGAAACCCTTAAGAGTTAATAGGGGCGTTTGTTATTTAGACTAACAATCTAGAGTATTTTATAGACTATAGAAAGAAAGAAAAATGAATAATTTCAGTGATATAACCATAATTTTTCACATTAAGAAAATTTATCGGTGAATGTGAGGGACGTAGGAGTATATATTTGTATGAGAGTTAAAATAGCTGCGATCTTCTTTTTGAAAGGCTTATGTGGGAGAGATTTTAAAAGAAAACGAATTGAACGCATATTTTCTTGAAACATGCATGACGGGTTGGTGCAACTGTGTGTAGAACAGATTTGCATATACACGTTTTGCTGCGAAACCTGTAATGTCCAATAAAATAGGGTAACATTAACTTTACCTTAGTATATACATTTTATAGATCATTTAATATATATATATATAAATCTGTATATATACATGTGTATATATATTAATATGAGTGTTCAGTTTGTCAACATCTACTGTATTATGCGGCTTGAATTGCTAAATATGTCTTGTTTCGTTGACTTGATTTGTAATCTCTTCAGGATAACCTTGGCTTTCTGTATCAGAGGTTTTAGTTTTTAACTTAATTACCCTTTATGCAACAAACAAATTACCTAGATCTATGTGTACTCAGCTTCTAGTCAACACACTGCAATATAACAATGAAAGAAAAAGTCCATTTTATTTCACTTTATACCCAACCATCCAATGAAATAACTCCATTATGTCTCTCTTTATACGCAGTAAGAATGAAATTAACCAATGAAATAACTCAATCATGTCTTTCTTTATACGCAGTAAGAATGAAACCAACCAATGACATAACTTCATTCAAACTCTCCTTCTATCTAATAAAATACATGAAACGGATGAAAACACTTCATTCACACTCTGTTTTTACTTAATTGAATGCAATCGAGCAATGAAATAACTCCATTCAGACGTCGCTTCTACGCAATAGAATACAATCAACCAAAAGGAAAGCGCATTCGAACTCTTTTTCTACCTAATAGATTGCAACCAATTCATGAAAACATCCAATCGAACTCTCTTTCTACGTAATACACTGCAATCACCCAATAATTAATGTTATTTGTAAGTATCCGTGTAATAGAATGAAGTCCCCCAATAGAATAACTCTATTCGGACTTTCTTTTTCCTCTCTTTCTCCTTCTCTCTTTCCCCCTCTCTCTCCTTCTGTCTCTCTCTTCTTCTGTCTCTCGAACATAATAACATCGACCAATATAATACATCAATTCGGCCTCTCGCGACGTAATAGAATACAATTAACCAATGAAATCACTCCATTCGGACTCTCTCTTTTTTTCTCTCCTTCTCTAACCCTCTCCCCCCTCTCTTTTACTTTCTCTCTCTACCTCTCTTACTCTCTCTCTCTCTCTCTCTGCGTAATAAAATGTAACTAACCAATGAAAAACCCCGTACTGTCAATCGATGTACTAATTTAATCACTCGATTGGGACCCTCTTTCGACGCTAGTGATTGCAATACACCAATGAAACATCTTTTAAGTAAAACAATGCAATACACCAATGACAGATCTTCTAGGTAAAACAATGCAATCAACCAATGAAATAACTTCACCTGTACTCTATTTTCACTGAATGGTCGTTCTTTACTGAGTATTACATTCTTCACGTTTTTACTGAGTATTAAATTCATCACGTTTAGTGGACGCCAGTGTTCACGGGTTATTTTTGTGCTTAGCTTTTATTTTCAGAACCGTTCCATCAAGATCGTTCAGCAGATTCAGAAGAAAAAAAGATTGTAATCAAATTGAAGCTGAACAGAAGAAAAAAATATGGCTGCTGTGACATTCTTTCCATCTGATGTCTTCAATCTTCACAGATAGGATCTTTGCTACGATGCGATTTTTTTAATGGCGGAACTCCACACGTGTGCTGTCGAACGAAAACAGGTCTATTCTTATGCTCGCTACAATTTTATATAACACTGCAGTTATAAACTGTAATCATGTTTCCGTCGAGTAGATATAATAGAGCCATCAGCATGAGTAACCTACATGCTATCTGTAAGGTTATGGCGGTAAAAACTCATGATGTTACAAATATACAACCAATACTTATACTCTTGCGTTTCGGAAATTTGCTGATGACGTGGATTGACAATCTCAATCGGTTTATGACTTAACGCTTGTATCCGTTGAGCCACGGTTCCTTTTCATAATCAGCTCTTTGTAAGTATTTTGGCTGCGGGAGATTCTATCCTCAGTATCGCCGAATCTAAGAATACAATCACGAATTACTTCGACCCGTTCATGGCTGACGGAACGAGGACAAACCATCCCCGTTCTTCGATATTCTGTATAGATTCCCGAGTTTGACGAGAGGCAGCTGACGAAAGTTGGGACTGACATCACCCGAACCAGCTGTCTGTAATCATGTTTCCGCCGAGTAGATATAATAGAGCCATCAGCATGAGTAACCTACACTCTATCTGTAAGGTTATGGCGGAATAAACTCATGACATATACAACTAATACTTATACTATTGCGTTTCGGAAATTTGGTGATGACGTGAATTTACAATCTAAATCATTTGGATTGTTCTGGGTTTAACATTTTATGACTTAAGGCTTATATCCGTTGCGCCACGGTTCCTTGTCATAATCAGCTCTAAGTAAGTATTTTGAATGTGGGAGATTCTATCCTCAGTATCTACGAATTTAGATTCGTAGATACTGAGGATAGAATCTCCCACATCCAATACAATCTCAAATTACTTTGATCCGTTCATGGCTGACAGAACGAGGACAAACCATCCTCGTTCTTCGAGATTCTGTATAGATTCCCGAGTTTGACGAGGGGCAGCTGAAGAAAGTTGGGGCTGGCATCGCCCGAAACCATGTGAGAATAACATCGAAGATGAAGACAGCCCGAATAGTCGAAATAGTACATACTACTAGTGTTGTTATGACTACCTTTATTACTAGTAGTAGTAGTAGTAGTAGTACTACTACTACTACTACTACTACTACTATGAAGTTAAACAACATTGTGTCGGCCCAGTTATTAATGGGTAACAATTTGGGAAGAACTGTTATGTGTGTAGCACATTTTTCTTCAAATTTGAATCTAGAATTAAATCGTATACTAAACCGTCATCTCTTCCAGCGTAAAATAAACAAAGATGGCTGACATGCCATAAAACATAATAAAACAACTAGTATATCTGCTTCAACTTGTCCTGTGCCTCAGCTTAATGTTCATCCAGTGATAAGACATCACGTTCGATGCTTTGCAAAATGTTTTGCCTTTGCTCACTGCCACCGCTCCGACATGTATCTTACCTCAACCATTTTTGTTGCCTAATGAACTTGGTTGATAGTCTTGCTATCACTAACCACTTGAGAAAGGGCGAAACAGCTGTCTGGGAATTACAATATATATATATATATATATATATATATATATATATAGGGTGGGCAAAAATAAGTGTCCTATTTTTAAAAATTCATAACTTTTTTATTTATTGATTTTTTTTTTTTTTTTAGAATAAGTAAAGGACCCCTTCCGAAGCAAGCATGAACCGTATTAGCCCTAAGGAACGTACCCTCATTTAGAAAACATTATTTTTGCTTAAAAAACTCAAAACAGTGTAAAAAACAATACTTTAGTTTTGTAAGTTTTAAGAAGTGTTTTTCGGCTAAAATTTGTTTTGTTTATTTCAAAAAATCTCGGAAGGGTCAGTCTACACACACATTAAGTTTGGTGAGTTTAACTTTTATTTTGTGGAAGTTATTCAAATTAAAGTTATTCAAATTTAAAGATAAGACCCTTATTTTGGCCCACCCTGTATATATATATATAAAATTAAAATAGTTGAAGCTATACTTATAAAACCGAAAAACCCACAATAAATAACATTACATACACAACCAGTAACAATATTTCGAAATGTTTAACTTAAAAGCATTTTATTTCGGGACGTATATTTTATCGTTTTGGAATATTGATAGTAAAATGCTGTTTTGGAAATATATCGCTTGGTTGTTTTTACACTTACCGACAATATATACGGCTGTTTTTTTTATTTACATTTTTATTCTCAAGCTTTCCCTTTATTGTATTTGTCAGCTTGATATTTTGGAGAGGCATCCTAATTTTGAGAGCTGTGCAGCGAGATATCTGTTTACATTAGTTTTAAATGTCTGCATGTCGGTTTAGTTAGGGAAACAGGGAGCAAGGTGGTAGTTCCAGAAGCAGGCAGCACGAAGAAAGAAGCTACTAGAGTAGAAAGCTCTCCAGCATCTTGAGACCTCCACAGTTTATGGATGGGATTTAGCTAATTGTCAGGGTTGTTCTGTGTATGTACGTCAAAGACACACTTGAGCAGCAAGTTCATCGGAGCACAATTCATGGAAGTACTTGTAAAACAAGCACAAGGAAGCAACATTACGGCGATGAGGCAGGTGCTGGAGCTTGTTGGATAGTGAGAAACCTATTTAGTTGTGGACTCTTTTTTGGACCTTGTCTAAGAAGGAGAGACTTGTAGACGATCCATCAGACCAGATGTCGCAACAATACTCCATGAATCGGCGAATGGAGGCAGTGTAGAGATATATGATAATGTCAGGTGTGAGAAGTTTACTAGCACGGAAGAAGTAGTCTCCTTTCTTTACCGCAGCCTTGGCAATGTCTTCAACGTATTTATTCCGATTCATGTTTTCTTTTGAATGTTAGGCCGATGGGGTGTAATGTTAAACTCTCAGGTATGGTGTTATTTGCCATGGCAATCGGTGGTTGAAAGGTCTTCTTATAGATTTGTATTTGCGGCATTTAAATTTACTATACATTTATGGCCCCAATCCACTACAGCTTGGAAATCATGTCCTATGGATTCAGCCATTGCCTCGGATATGTACGCGTCCGTTTTGCCCGGATGATCAGAGTAGAGCGGGGTGTCGTAGCAAATATACCTATCCATACGCAATTACATCATGGAGGGCCTTTATGAGAATCAGGAACAGTAATGGTCCAAGGATGGGTCCCTGGGGTACACCAGCATTTATGTCGTCTTGCTAAGATAAACGGTCATCGAGGGCAACCTAGACCTATGTCTTTCTTTAGAAGGATGTGATTATATTAACTATTTAAGTTAATTTTTAGGAGAAGCCCTTTATGTCATACCTTGTCAAAAGCTTTGGATATATAAAGTGCTACCGCCCTAGCTTACCCTTCCTTGTCTAGTGTATAATATATGCGTTCAGAGATGACCGTTAGCATATCCGCAGTAGATCGTACTTGTCTAAATCCATACTGACGGTCAGAAAGAAGTTTAGCATGAACTAGGCGCCGGACTTTCCATAGATAGATTAATTATTCAAAGATTTTAGTAAAGACTGATTGGCCGGTAGTTCTGAGAATCAGTTCTGTCTCTAGAATTCTTGAAGACTGGTACCACAAAGACCATTTTCCAGCTATCAGGGAAGCACGAATCAGCAAGGTATGTGTTGTATAGTTTGGAGAGGACATGGCCCAGTTCAGCAGAGCATGAGGTTTTTATTATTACTGGTATAAGATCAGGCCGGAAATCTCTGAAGGTGTATTTAATTTCTAAATATAATGACATAATTTGAAATGTCCTTAAACTTTTATTTTTTATTCTAAAACGATAGATTGGACCGAACGTTTTTTCATATATCATAGGATCATTTGTTGAGATTTCTGCCGACAAAACTATTGTCTGTGGTGGCATTTAAAAAAAGCGTAATCAAGGTCTTGCTGATTCTTTCTCTTACAACCTGGAGCCCGTAGTGCAATGGAACGAAACGCGTCTTATTACGCTTAACACCTTTATAAAGAAAGTTCATTCTCATAATAAGGAGAATATTTTTTTAAGATATTCTCCTTATTATTGCCATTCTCTGTCTTTATAGGAGTCATATATGTCCTAAGATGGAGTATGGTTGCAACATATGTCCTAAGATGGAGTATGGTTGCAACATTTGGTGTTGTACCGCTCAGAGCACAGGTTTTAATCTTAGCCAAATTACCCAATCGACTTCAATGTTGTTGGGGATTATCTCCCCTGTTTCCTACAACCTCATCTCACAGTAAACTACGTAACTAGTCTTTCTCTACTCAACTGTAATTCCCATATACTGTACTTGTTAAGAAAAGAAGTGGGGAGTACTGGAAATCTGGGGAGGCGTGTTGCCACTCAGACTCCAAGTAGCACCATTGGTTGGTGAGTAATCACTGACGATAGCCTGTGTGAAAACTCTTAGTGAGCAGTAATAATAATAATGATAATAATAATAACAATAACAATAATACTAATACTGATACTACTAATACTACTACTACTAATAATAATAATAATAATCCTGGTGATACCAGATCAGGCTGCCCTGTGGCTCCCTGAGACGAAATTCACCTACATTGACGTTTTTTTTTTGTTTTTTTTTGTAAAACTTAATTATGTTCTACAAAACCAAAAACAAAAACAACAGCCCCTCTCCCTTTCTCCCTCCCCTTTTTTATTTTATTTTTAGAACTTGAAACATGAATCTTTTACTATAATGACCAGATTCGGCATTAAATAACCCAAAAAGGGTTGATATGCCGTAAAACAAAACTACCAAACCAAAAACGATGATTAAACATTTGAAGATATAAAGAACTTGAAGCATAAAATTTTTTACTATAATGACCAGATTCGGCATTAAATAACCCAAAAAGGGTTGATATGCCGTAAAACAAAACTACCAAACTACCAAACTAATAATAATCAGCAGCAGCAGCAGCAATGGTACGGCTTCTTTTCGGCACGATTCTGTTATTGCTATTGGTTTTCTATTTTTTTTAGAAGTAGTTACTTACAACTAACGTACAACGTGAGGGTTGCTAACATCCATATTGAACGTGATGCTATTATGGAACCGAGAGGATGTGAACTTAAAACACTAGTCCAATTTTTGTATTCAATTCACCGCTGCCGCTTTCCGAATGCTTGCTCTTCTGGAGTTTAAAGCAAGAACAATCACATGGATTTCTGCATATACGTGGATTTGTAAAAGTATTTTTTTTTTGTATTTTTGTTTTTTGTATGGTTGCGGAATGTTGTATATTAAACGAGTATTTAATGCATATTTCGATACTTTTATTGATGTAATAGATATTGTAGCGGAACATATATCGATTATTCGTCCAGTGTTCCATCCGTATAACCGTTTTTTTTAACCCGTATCGAAATAGAATGTTTGCTGTTTTGCTTTCCTTGATTAACTGAGAAGAGAGTTTTCATGAAAAAACATGATCCTAAAAAGAGGCGAGTCAGAGTCAGATCAAATCCGTTGTTCCATGTGTTAGCTGCTCTGTAATTATCGGAGAAGGATGATACGGAATTAACAATAAAATTATAAATTAGACAAATAATAAAAAGAAAATGAACAAAATCGATTCTCAAGAAATTTCTAATCGATCCTTTTTTTAATAATTACTTTTTAAACCGGATGCACAATTTTGGAAATACACTAACCATATACAATATATGAAAGCATGTTATTATCAGAATGGATATCGATGTAGATATTATCGGTTAATACTATCAGGGAAGGGGCGCGAGTTACCCACCGGTGACCCATGAAAGGAGAAGGTGATGTCATATGCAAGGTGACTTCCGTTTTATGGTGTGATCAGTCTTTAAGTTCAGGAGATAGTGCCCGTCGGATATCTGTCAGCCAGCGGCTTGGGTTTAAGGCGTTAACGTGCGCCCACCTAACCGTGGGTTAAAAAGCAACCGCGGTTGACAGAGATTGACTATTCCGGGTAGGCCAATAAACTGTGTGCATCTATTCGCGTCGTTCTGTTTTGTCTTTTCGGACAGTGTTTCTTTTTCTTCAACTTTACTACAAGAAACACTTTCGAATTAAAGATGGCGGACGGGTAAGCTAACAATTCGTCAGCGTCGCGGTCGGCAGACGAGAATCGAGCTCAGCTAATGCATGTGACTAGCGGCCATATTCAACGTTCGATATTCATTTACGAACGTTCATTAGTTTTCTTTAGACTCACGTGCCGCCATCTTGGATTGTACTCTTTCAATTGCACTGTTCTACAAAACAAGGAAATACTGAGTAAAAAAAGCCCATTTCTAGGATAATGTTTTTCGTAGATTACAACCACGATACTCATTTTTTGTCTATCAAGTCTAAAATTTATTAAAAACGTCATTAAAATGTTTACAATATTAAGTAAATTTCAAACTTACACGTAAGATCAAAAAGTACTTAATATATTTTAAATATCTGTTATTTTTATTTTCGAGTAGATATATGACTTAAATGAAACAAAAATACCTAAAGGTAGTTGTAAAACAATTCGGGCAATGTTTGTTTTATTTGTGGATGAGTATTACCTAAGGCTTATTAAAGTAACATATCAAATTACGTAAAAAAATAATGAAATAAATTTCGAAATTTAAGTGGGGGATCAATACAAGAATTGGGCACTACATATATGTTGTTTGTCTTGTCCCCTTGCTTTAAGGAAATTGGCAAATAGTTATGGAAAAGGACTCAAATTCGGTGTTTCAATGGTCGGAAGGGAGCCGCAAAATCACACTGATGATTTCTATTTCTGCCATACTTTCACACAAGGTAAATATATATTTAGTTCATACTTTTAAGTAAAATGCTAGTTAATTATGCTTTTTTAATAATGGGTCACTGCTTATTAAACCGTAAGAATGATTGTGTTCAGCAAGGCTCTAATACTACTATTATTACTTTGTAGTTTCCGTGTATGACCACGTGCGTATCTATACAATCGCCAACTCCAACGTTGTTTATACCGTGGTTTTCTTCTTCATCCTTGTTCTCGTTCTCGTTTAGGCCATGTGGTCTGCAGGGAGGTAGTCTCATGGTATTGTGTTCCACATATGTGAAGTTATTGGAAAAACTGTTCACGAAAATTCTGTTTGATATTTTGCAAACGGGGGAGGAGTTCTTTGTAGTTGTGGTACGTCTTCAAGGATGAACCATAGATGGGAGCTCAGTCGAGCACCTACCATTGAAATAATGATACAACAAATATTACCAATATCTTTCTGTAGAGAACAGACAAGAGCATCTCCCCATTGTCAAGGCAAGAAACAATGATATGGCCTGCACATCTTCAAATATGGCAGAAGTGTAAGACCATGTGCATTTCTTCGCCAACCGCCAACCCCCAACGTTGTGTGCCGTGGTTTTCTCCTCCTTCATCATCGTTCTCGTTCTCGTTTAGGCCATGTCGTCTAATCCACTGACGAATCCACTGACGAATCGTCGATGGCACAAGCACTGCTTTACAAGTTTAGAACAACAAACAACGTAAACTCACGCCCTAAAGGGTAAGGTCCACATTTTAGTTTACTGAGGTTAAATCACCCTCTCCCGTAAGCTCATCTTATCACTTGTAAAATCTTTACATAACTTTACCTGCGATCTGTTCACTTCTGCTCTCTCCCGACGTTGACTCTAAACTGGATGTCTTCTCTCAGAGTCGCCTACCCGTCAACTATCCCGTAAACAAACGTACTGTCTCAGTCACCGATATCCCTTGCCTGTGAACAATACAAACTGGCCACTCCCGTTTTTGTGTGCGTTGTGAATCATTCCTTATCATTGTCTTTAAACCAATCTTACCTCCAACGGCAGCCACCTGCCGTGAATCATTTTTCATCACCGTTCGGGGCTTCGACTCCCCGTAGTTCATAGTACCACATCAATATTTTATGGCTTTGTTCTTCACTGGACTCACGTGTAGGTTATAACAGGACAATCAGTTTTCTTGCGTTATATTTTCCTCGATGATAAGGTGTAAAGAGACTGTCAGTTTGACGATAAACAACAAAAGGAGATGGTTTAAAACAACGGATGCAATAAGCAGCATGTTATTATACAAGAGAACGGCGCATCATTTGACTTGTTTACGAAGAAGTTGTAGTCAGCCTGGAAGCAGCCCCAATAGTATGTTGTTCCACAGATAGAATGTTCTTGGAAATACACTTTGTTCATGGAAATTAAGTTTGACTTAAAATACACAGAAAAATAATGTGGTTGTAAGGGAACGAGTTCTCGCTATGGATGTTTTATAAGGAGGCAGCAGAGATTGATGGACAATACAGCGCCGACTATTAACATCATGACACACTAGACAGATAGAGGCGATCAATGTATATTTTGTAAAAATAGGTTAGGGGTAGAAAAAGTTATAATCTATTACTAGCTAGCAAAGTCGATTTTTTCAAGGAAGAAAATTGTTTTCCAAGCGACACCCCACAATATATGGTAGCATTACTACATCTTTGTACGTAACAATCTCTTATACAGGTAGAGAATTTCGTCAGGGATGAAGTACTTGTATTTGGTGTAGTATTAGCCGCCACTGGTGGCAACACTATTTTGGGAGGGGGGTATGTTCCTTGGTTTGTGTGGTGGGGTTCTCCCTGTGGTTTTGTTTTCTTCCTATGGTATCTTTCATGTAACTGGTTACCGTTCGTAACTAACGCGGGTGTGTTTCTGTTGAAGGTGTCCAACAGTAAATAATTAATAAAGGAAGTCAAGTCGAGGGTTGGTTTAACAAGTGTATTAACAAAGTAAGAAAGTGACTAGCACTTGGCTAGACAGTTACAAGACTGTGCTTTGTCTTCGCTGTGTCTCTGGTGACTCGCATTATTTATAGTGACAACCGGTGCAGTTTCTCCTGTGTAAGAACGGCCGGTGTAACAGTTTCCAAATTATTATCATTATTATCATTATTATCATTATTTGTACAAACTATAAGTTGACACACCGACAACAACCAGTGGTATTTCGTAGAGTCTGAGTGACAACAAGCCTATCCGGATTTCCAATATTTTTCACCTCTTTTCGATAACCACGGGAAGGAACCTTGCGGTATCGTAACACCCGCTTATCATTGATTTTTCGCTGTTAAGGACGATTGGTATTCTCTGGGATTTGAGTGGCAATAAGCCCCACCCAAGATCACAGCGTTTTGCGCACACATTCAGTGGAGGTCTGGTTTGTGCTGTCCCTCCTTGATCTTCTCATCCTCCTCGACCCTCTACAAATATTTTGTCTGGTGTAAGCCTGGGCGACACCATTTTATTTATTTATTTATTTATTTATTTTAATTTTTGGAGTGAAGAGAGAAGGGAAAAGGAAACGGTGAGCTTACGGTGTTTTTTGCAATTCCTGGTTACTGGTTCATTTTGATGTGGTGTCAGCCGGTGTAATTTATTAGTACAGAAGTAGAAGCTTATTGAGTGATGTTTCCTGGCAGTTTCTGTTCTTTGGTTTGTGATGTTGTGTTCTTCGTGCGGTTTTGTTTTTTTTCTGTTGTAAAGTGTATGTGACTGATTACTCTTCGTAGCTTATGCGGGTTGATTTCCGCATTCAAGGATTTCCCTTAAGATTTCAGTTGTTTACATCATAGCCGTCTTTTGCATGGTTTCGATGGTCTCTTTCATTCCAAATTCTCCAAGTGGTTTCTCAAGTTTGTTTTGCGATTGTTCCTAGTGCTCCTACGAATATTGGTATTATATCGTCTTTGTTCATGCTCCATATACCTTTCAGTTCTCTGGCTAGTTCTGTGTATTTGCTTCGTGTTTCCGTCTCTTTAATTTTCACTCTGTTTATGCTATACCAACGAAGTCTACGATTCAGCAGGAGTTTTCCTTCCTGTCTTTTATATTGACACCATGTCTTCCTGCTGGTGTGAGTTTGCCTGTTTTTATATCCCAGAAGATTTTGTCTTTTTCGTTTTCCAGTACTATTTCTGGTTTATGTTTGTAACATTTGTCTGCGTATTCGAAATTCAATCGTTTTCACAGTTTTCACAGTACTGTTTCTCTATTCAAGTGCCCTTTTCTTAGCCATGCCAAGTTATTTTCGTTGGTGTATTCTCTTGTCAGTCGTATGAAGCAAACGTGTAGTTGTTGTTTTTTCTCCAACTTTTCTTTTCTTGTCTTTTTGTTTCTGGTGTCGGTGCTACCGAGTTGCTCGTTGGACCGGTGTCTCTTGCTGCGGTGATTAGCCTTTTCGTGTTCTGAGTTATTTATTTCTTCAGCTCTTTTTAAAAAGTTTTCCACACAATATTCTAAACTTATTACTCCTCTTCTCCATTCGTTTCGTTTCATGTAGAATCTTTCTGTATCGTCTTTTGGGTGTAGTGCGTTGTGCATGGTTATTCCTTTTCTAGTCGTCTGGTCTAGGCGGCTGAGTACTTATTTACTATCAATGGTACAGAGTATCTTATCATCATCATCATAATCATCATCATCATCATTATTATTATTATTATTATTATTGTTATTATTATTGTTATTATTATTAGTATTATTATTGTTATTATTATTATCATTATTATTATTATTCATAGTAGTCAAGACTTTTGGATGTTTTTAGTTGGGTTTCTATTTGAACATCAAGCCAATTCCCTTGACCTTAGATATTCCATGTGTACCTTAACACTTTCCCCGTTCCTAATAGGCAAGCCTTTTGAAGAATTGGATAATAAATTGTCTCGTCAATTTGTCTAAGCCATTTATGGTGGCTTTTCGTTATGGTTCCAAGCGTTCCAATTACAACGGAGATAACCTTTACTTCTTTACATTTCCATAGTCTAACTAATTCCCATTTTAGATCTTGATATTTATTCATTTTTTACGTGTTCTTTCTCCTGCGCTCTGGTATCGAAGGGGCATTAATTATTATTAATTATTACTATTATTATTATTATTATTATTATTATTATTATTATTATTATTATTATTATTATTATTATTATTATTATTATTTGTACTCACTAGGAGTTCTCACACAGATAATCGTCAGTGATTGCTCACCGACAACAACCAGTGGTATTTCCTGGAGTCTGAGTGACAACAAGTCTCCCCAGACTTCCAGTGTTCTTCACCTCTTTTCGATAACAATGCGGTATCGCAACAATCTCTTACCATTGATTTCTCGCCGGTAAGGACACTTGGTCTTCTATTATTATTATTATTATTATTATTATTATTATTATTGTTATTGTTGTTGTTGTTGTTGTTGTTGTTGTGGTTGTGGTTGTTGTTGTTGTTGTTGTTGTTGTTGTGGTGGTGGTGGTGGTGGTGGTGGTGGTGGTTATGGTGAAGTTGTCCAACAGTAAATAATAAATAAAGGAAGTCAAGTCGAGGGTTGGTTTAACAAGTGTATTAACAAAGTAAGAAAGTGACTAGCACTTGGCTAGACAGTTACAAGACTGTGCTTTGTCTTCTCTGTGTCTCTGGGGACTCGCACTATTTATAGTGACAACCGGTGTTGTTTCTCCTGTGTAAAAACGGCCGGTGTAACAATTGTTGTTGTTGTTGTTGTTGTTGTTGTTGTTGTCGTCGTCGTCGTCAAACAGTAAATAATAAATAAAAGAAGGCAAGTCGAGGGTTGGTTTAACAAGTTTATTAACAAAGTAAGAAAATGACTAGCACTTGGCTAGACAGTTACAAGACTGTGCTTTGTCTTCTCTGTGTCTCTGGGGACTCGCACTATTTATAGTGACAACCGGGGTTGTTTCTCCTGTGTAAAAACGGCCGGTGTAACAATTATTATTATTATTATTATTATTATTATTATTATTATTATTA
>OY744548.1:61830101-61875101 GCA_963556195.1 Sepiola atlantica
TGTCCTTACAAACACTTGCACAGTAAGACCTTTGACACTCGAGGACTGTGTCTCGTACGTATTAAAATTTCTTTTTGTGCTGTTCATTTTTATTCAGACGAAGTTCTCAGAAATCAAAAGGCTACGCACATGTGTTTGTATATTCCCCTCAAACTATAACATACGTTGTGAGCAAAGTTTGGTACATTATTTAAGGTCGTTTAAGCTTCCTTTCTCGAATCGTCGTGATAGTGAACAAAAAGACACAGACTAGCATTAAAATGCAAATGTTATATATATATATATATATATATATATATATATATATATATTCCCATCTGATGGGAGGTCTAATTTCTCACATATGACAATCAATTAAAGTACATGCCATTCATAACGTACCGTGTTGGCTGTTCCAGCACGCGTCTCTTTAGTGATACTGCGCTACAGAGGAAACGCCGCATGCAAACAAGTTCGTCCATAACCCGAAAATAAGGTCGAAGAGAATAAAATAGTTGAAGACAAGTAGAGGTTTATTCGTCTGGGATCGTCTGTTATTACTCACTGAACAGTGATGGGGCGGGAAACAGAGAGTGATCGATAATCAGCGTATACTCATATATTTTCAGAACATTTGTAAAAGCAGGTCGAAATTACGACACTTTTCCCTCACTCTCTCTTTTCGACAAATCAGACGTCACATCTGTTTCTATCATACATTAGGTCACGCTGACATCCGAATATATTAAGCTGACCCAACTCCATGTCCTGTTAGGCTCGACTAAAAATATTATACCCTCTCAATATTAAACACGAAGACGCGTACATTGTTGTTAGCGAATCGTAGGTCAAACAAAAAGTGTGACTATCCAATCAAACCGCACCTCATATAGAAAACGTGCTTGGAGAAGGTTCGTATGCAAATATAAAATTAATACAGTACAATCGCAAAATGGAAATACGAAATAATAATAAGAGTTTTACATGAAAATGTCTCTTGAGAAATTCTTACCACTGTGCATGGGTGGCAGTTACAGTAAATCTGCCCGTGAAAGTGAAAGAACACGAATACAAATCTTTTAAGATGGACGTCCCGCCAGTTAAAGAAACGGAAAACGTCTGGCCAGAAGTCACCGTGTTTATAGACTTTCCCCGATGGAAAATTCCAACACAAGGGCAGTTAATCTGACTTTTCTATTCAAACATGTTCTACATGATCTTACACTGAACTGTCTAAATACCTAAAAACACATTATTTTATGTATCTTTAGTAAATTAAGGTATGCCGGTTAAATAAATGAAGTTTTTTTACATAGAATTTTCTAAGAAATGTGATATGGTCAGGCTATGGAGTGAGTCCTTTGTTATATTTATATCGCAGTTCGAGCATTTAAATGGACTGACTTTAAAACAATAATTGCTAGTGAAAATACTATTTTTGTTTACTAAAACACGGACTACTGAATAGTCTAAAGTGCGAACAAAACAGTTTTTTCGTGTGTAGAATTTGTAATTAAAGATATTTCGGCCAGAGATCGAGGGTATTTTTTATTTTAGATTGTCTACATGATGGTGGTTTGAAGCAAGAAATGAGTCAGTGTTTTCTTCAATACACATATCGGAGTTTAGACGTTGAACCGACGTTTTTAAGTTCCATCCATTCAATATTCGTAGTCATGCTGGCAATAAAGGGCATTCTATCTTTATATTATATAAGAAATGGAATTTGGTGAGTCAATAAGTAAGTCAGTTTTTTTAGAATATTTATATCAGAGTTCAGACCTTGAAATAAACCGACATTTTCTAACAAAAAATACGAGTATGAATTAGTTTTTCTTTTTAAACAGGGACTACTCAATAATCAATATGACTAAATAAGATTTTTTTTTATCTAACTTTAATATTTAAGGCTATTCAATGCAAAGAAATGGACGGCATTCTAAATGAATATTGTCTCAGTAATCAAATTATATTAGCCAATAAGTGAGTATCCGTTTTGAAATATTGATATCAGAGTTTAGACCTTGAAATTAACAGACATTTTAAAGCAATGAATACGAGTGAACTTTTCTTTGTTTTTTTTTTAACATAGACAAATAAATGATTTAAACAACTAAGAAAACAATTGTTTATGTATCGTTTATAATTAAACGTATTTCGGTCAAAGTAATGGGACAATTCTAACTTAAAATTGTCTTAGTTAAGGAATTTGGTTAGTAAAGGAGTTATTCAGTCTTTTTTTAAATATCAATATAGGAGACGAAACGAGAGGTGACGGTGGTTAAGTGGATATCGACAAAGACTAAAGACCTGGGTGTTACAAGTTCGAATCCAGTCGGTTCTCACAGTATCACTTTCAGGTAGTGATGTTTGCAACCTTCTCATGGTCCTTCACGTAAGTGCGTTATCATTTTTCCAGAAAGATTTCTAACTAGAAAAATGTTGGTGAAACTAATGCCAACACCAGAATCATCTGATTCACACGAAAACAGAAGAAGAAGATCAAGCCTTCAAACGAACTGTCTTTTCAAAAAACGTCCATTCAATATGCGCGTTTTACGCTAGGAATGATATTTCAAACTATGGCCTGACCGATGCACTAGCAGAGAAAGGCACACCACACCTTCCATAAAAGTACGAAGACGCGTAAAATAATTTTGAAAGAAACGTAGAATTGTGTTATTTTATACTTTCGTTCGTGTATTTATTTATTTAATTATTGTTGTATTTTATATTTTTGTTTTGTTTCACTTTAAAAATTTTACGGACAGATCTGGACGTCGACGAAGGCGGCTGTAGAGCGGATGAGAAATGGTCGGTTTTGTGACCTTCTTCATAAATCCTCTGTTTTCATAATGAAAAATATTTATCTCTTTGACACGGTGGAGAGGCTTTCGTTTGAGAAGGCAATAAAGAAGGAAAATGGAATAGGGGGAAATCGAATTCGGTAACTAAATTCTTCACGGAATATTTCGTGTGGCGTCAATCATTTTTTGAGCATACTACTTTTGTATTCAAGAAAATAATACACCCACACGATTATACTCATCAATCAACAGGAAACCGCACACAAACACACACATTAAATTATATGTATATATATATATAAATTAGGAAAGTTCATTTCATAAAGCATCTTTTGTAAGTTAATATAAATATAGAGGCAAACAAGCCTTCAAAAACCATGTATTAGATGCGAGTAATTAAATCAAAAGTAAAATAAAAATATTTCGAAACATTTAATAAAATATTTCAAAATACCTTCCGTTTTTTTTTTTCTTCATCTTGATTTTTTTTTTTAGCTAATATTTCGCTTGACAAAAACAAGCTTCATCAGAGCCAAGACAAATAAAGGTATTTTGAAATATTTTATTAAATGTTTCGAAATATTTTTATTTTTCTTTTGATTTAATTACTCGCATCTAATACATGGTTTTTGAAGGCTTGTTTGCCTCTATATTTGTATATATATATATATGTATATATATATATATATATATATATATATACATATATATGTATATATATATATATATATATGTATATATATATATTTATGTAATTTATTAATGTTATACGTAGATAATGTGTGTGCGTGCCTCTGTTGCTTAATGAATCTAATCGTGTGTGTGTGTCTTATTTTCCTGCATACGAAAGTAGTATGCTCAGATCCCCGCTAGATCACGGAAGTTAAGCGACGTTGAGCCTGGGCAGTACTAAAATGGGTACCTATTTAGGAATAGCAGGCGCCGTGTGCGGGAACCTATCTATGGGCAAATAGAGTCAACACCACGCAGTGCCTAGCGCAAACACCCCTAAATGATTGTCGCCTATACGTTGGACGGAAACTAGGTTTCTCCTCCAGGAGTGATTAACACCCCTGATGATGATATATAAATATATATATATATATACATATATATATATATACATATATATATATACATACATATATATATACATATATATATATATATATATAAATACATATATATATATATACATATATATATATAAAAATACATATATATATATAGATATATATAGACACACACACACAATATATATATATATATATATATATATATATATATATATATATATATATATATATGATTATTTTTATTTACACATACATTTACAGCATCTGCGGCACTGGAATGTCGATGTTATCCATCAACAGCTATTATAAACTGAGATCTCATCAGGGAGAGTTTGAATCCGATCTTAACCTTAGATCATATTTGGAAAGAACCCGGTTGAAATTCTTTGGATTACTACGATGTGGATGTTTTACCTGCATTATATATATATATATATATATATATATATATATATATATATATATATATACTTCTTAGTGATATAGCAGAAGAAATCCCAGCAGAGTGCTCGATTAATTGAGAATTAAAGGTAGAAATTAAAAACTAAGAGCGTAATATTTATTTATTTTTGTGCAGAGAAATTAGAAGGACTTTGCTGAATGGCCAAGTCATTCTGTGCTTGAAACCGATGGTACGAATGGTGTACTAGTTTTTATGTACCAATATGTATATATATATATATATATATATATATATATATATATATATATATATATATATATATATATAGGGAAATGAAAAAGGAAAAACCAAGAGATATTTTGTTTCTATATATTCATCAACGTTTCGTCTTTATTTGTAAGACGTCGTCAGGATTATAATTTTAAGAAAAATATGTATGAGAAAAAGTAGTAGCCGTGGCTACTGAGAGCGCTGGGCCAAGGTCCGGGCTTAGACGCGTGGTCACACCGGTTCTCGTTAGATCACCGAAGTAATCCGACCAGTACCAGATGAGTCACTTTTGAGAATTCTAGGCGCTGTATGTTACCTTCCCACGATCGGGATATATATGCGGCTTGTGGCCACTTGTGAAGTTTATATTACAGGTTCGTATACAAAGGATGACACTACTTCATCAGCATATATACTTTATTAGTAACAATTCATACGAGACCATATACGTGTCCAGTTCTAGAAATGTAGTTACTGGTGTCGAATGCGACCAACATGACCATATGTATACTTCTTAAGTTTCTTGGGGTGTAAAGTTTAACCACCAGATGAAGAAGAGAAGTTTCGGTGAAGCCTCGTTATCTCAATGCCCCGGAGACACTAAGAAACCTCAGAGAACACTAATAGAGTCTACCGGCTAGGAACAAAAAAGCAGACACCGATGTAACTACTACTACTACCACTACTACTACTACTACTACTACTACTACTAGTACTAGAACTACTACTACTTTTATTACTACCACCACTAACAATAGTATTAATTTATATAATAATAATAACAATATTAATGCTAATTATAACCCTAACCCCAGAAACGCTATAAAACCTCAGAGAGCACTAATAAAGTTTACCGTCTAGGAACAGAATAACAGAAACAGCTGTAACTACTACTACTACTACTAATACCACTACTAACAATGGTACTTTTATTACTACGACTACTACTAAAAATAGTATTAATAATAATAATGATAATGATAATAATAATAATAAATAATCAGCTCCCCCCCCAAAAAAAAAGTAATCAGCCCCCCTCCCCCCCAAAAAAAATGGTACCAGCCTAGGCTGACACCACACAAAATATTTGCCTATGGGTCAATGAGGATGAGAAGACCGAAGAGGGACAGCACAAACCAGACCTCCACTGGAAGTGCAGAGACTGCTGGGACCTCGGGGAGGCTTATCGCCACCCAAATCCCAGAGAAGACCAATGGTCCTTACCGACGAGAAATCAATGGTAAACGGCTGTTGTGATACTGCAAATTTATTTGCGGTGGCTATCGAAGGGAGGTGGAGGGTACTGGAAATCTGGGGAGACTTGTTGTCACTCAGACTCCAGGGAATACCACCGGTTGTCGGTGAGCAATCACTGATGACCTGTGTGAGAACTCCTGGTGAGTAAAAAAAAAAATAATAATAATAATAATGATAATGATAATGATGATGATGATGATGATGATGATGATGATGATGATGATGATGATAATGATAATGATAATAATAATAATAATAATAATAATAATAATAATAATAATAATAATAATAACCTTAACCACAGAAAACACTAATAAAGTTTACCGGCTAGGAACAGAACAACAGAAACAGAACAACAGAAACAGAACAACAGAACAGCTGTAACTACTGCTACTACTACTACTACTTCATACTATTACTACTACTACCACTATTAACAATAGTATTAATTAATACTATAAGGCAATTTATTTTCGTACTTACGTTTTCACCCTTCATCGAATCCGCAGTGATAGTAAATCGTAATTAATCTAATATCGCTGAGTGAACAGAATACTTGTTCTAAAATCGAATTACCTCATCCTGTCGACGAAAATAGTAATATTAGAAATAAATGCATTTCAAAACGTTTAATTTATATTTTTATGGAGTTGAAGAATATTTAGCTGCCAATTTTTGTAAGAAGACATAGAATAGTTTTGTTTTGTTTTAAAATTAATAAACTTGCGAAAATGTGAAATAAATAACTAAAGACGAGACAGATTCGTTTTATTTTTAAAGTATACTTAGCAAATAGTTTAACGAGTAGAAAAGATTCATTTTAAAAAATTGTATTGAACTTGAGAGATATCGATTATGTACAAATGTAGATTAATACTACAAGTGAATTATGCAGATATGTGTAGAAATGTCCGTGGAATCTTCACGGGTCCCGCTAATAATAATAATAATAATAATAATAATAGTAGTAGTAGTAGTAGTAGTATTAGTAGTAGTAGTAGTAGTAGTAGTAGTGGTAGTAGTAGTAGTTGTAGTGGTAGTGTAGCATTACCCGTTCTTTCGGGGTGCCCGGTTAGATCCAACAAGAATTACAAAGAACAGAACGTATATTGAAAAAATTTGGTTTTCTTTATTTCCCATCACTGGATCGTTTACGCCGGCTACGCACGCACACATAAAAAACAATCTTTTGACATACTTTTGTCTCATGAAAGTATTTTTTCTTGCTGAGGTCACCGACTTGGTTTCTGCTAGAAACTCGTTCATACATACATCTGATTGGAAAGCAATTTTCTCAGCATTGTCTATCCGAGCGTAAACTGAAGCAATTGTTCCACAAGCACTTCAAATTGTATGTCTAATGAAATACAGGTCAGGGGATTCCTCCACAGACCAACTTCCTTACCAGTCGCATTTTAAGTCAGCAGACACGAAAGCCTAACAGCAAGACGGGTTTGGGTACCATAGCCAATAAAGCTTCATCGGTGCCATGAACATCGGTAAACTCCCATTCTTCCGGTACTTCGATACTCCGATCACCAAGCACTCCGGCTCCTCGCGTTTCTGAAACTGCCGCCTTTCAAGTATCGCTTGCACTGCAGAACCTTTTCTTTTTTAACAGTTATCAAGTCGCTTTCTTTCTTTCTGGACGTCCCACCCACAATGGACTCGTCCACGATTCATTTTTGCCATTCTTAATTATCTTACAGTAGTAGTAGTAGTAGTAACAACAACGACAACAACAACGGCAATAATAATAACTATAATAATAATAGTAGTAGTAGTAGTACTAGTAGTAGTAGTAGTAGTAGTAGTAGTAGTAGTAGTAGTAGTATTTGCTTGTGACAAGATCTGGGGAATTGTATGGATGCGACGCAATTCGAAATTCAATTCAGGTAATGTTTCAATTGTTACGCTCGACTTGTGAAACAGTGCAAACCTTTAGTTAAATAGGACTATTTATTTCCGCCAAGAATATAGTACTAAGTACTAAGTGGATATAGTACTAAGTTCAATTCAGCTCTAAGCGATAGTCATCTGAAGGTTGAAGGTTCAATCCTCGGTCCGGGCGATACGAAGAATTGCGAATTAGTGAAGACTTCTCCCAGCCATGGCTGGCGGAACAAGAGCATACTACCTCCGTTGATTAAATAAACGGATCGGTTCGAAATCTCGTACATATTCCTGAGTTCGACAGAAATATTCCCGAGTTCGAAGAGATACATCTAAAGAAGGCCGGGGGGGGGGTACAGTAGCTGACATGTTGATGTGATAACACTCAAGGTGAGAAATGTAGTCCGAATAACCATAATTATACAGGACTTGTTTGTTCTTCAATTGTGGATGTTTTTTTCTGGCGATGTCTCTGTTAAACGCACCATCCATGCTGTATTATATTCGCCCTTGATAGTTCTTCTCTTCTCACCGTAATTGATGAACAAAATAACTTGCGCATCCCAAAATACGGATTCCCAAATCATGCCTACTTATGCTTACGGCTTTTGTCGCTATGAGAAACTACCACCTGCTGATATCCACTAAACTGTCTGCTGATTTGACTCTGAAGTAATGTGTTACATCTATGTTTCATCCATCGTCACGTGCTGCTGGACTCTGGAACTCCCTCCCTGCTCCATGTTTTCCTGACGGAACTGGCATGCAGAAATGTATAACTAATGTAAACAGACATCTCGCTACAGAGCTCCCAATTTAGGTTGACCCCCTCCTAATTTAAAAAAGAAAAAGCCCTCACCCTTTTTCTCAGTAGCCCCTTACGTCTACAGTGGCGGTCTGCCTTGTTTAGGCTTAAATATGTTTTTTTTTTTAAATAACACATGTTTTGTTGCGTAGTAACAGTTGATACCTACACGCTGAATCGTCGAGATGTTGTTTTCTTTATCGACTGTGAGGAAACGCGGCACCCCCTATGACCGGAGCTTTCTCATGAAAAAAAAAGTGTATGTAAAACGGTGAATACACTGTATTTTGATCATTTTTTTACCAGCTAACGTACTTTCAATTTATGATGGGGCAAAACGAGTTTATTAAATCTTGTTTATATTTTCTGGGAATGTGGCTGATAGGAGCGTGACGCATCATTTGTGTCTGTACGACGCCGTTTAGAGTCAGCATACCAATTCTTAAAATGTGTTTCCGAATAAGGAGAGCCGAAATAACTCTTATGGGGGCATTGCTTTGCTGTAACAGTTTATTTCCATGATTATTAGGTTTCGAATAGCACTTGTTTCAGTATGTGGTTACGAGATGGT
Source organism: Sepiola atlantica (assembly GCA_963556195.1). Taxonomy (NCBI): domain Eukaryota; kingdom Metazoa; phylum Mollusca; class Cephalopoda; order Sepiida; family Sepiolidae; genus Sepiola; species Sepiola atlantica. The sequence continues at coordinate 61,839,163 of OY744548.1, forward strand.
CTATGTTTCAGTATATGGTTACGAGATTGTCTATGTTTCAGTATGTGGTTACGAGATTGTCTATGTTTCAGTATGTGGTTACGAGATTGTCTATGTTTCAGTATGTGGTTACGAGATTGTCTATGTTTCAGTATATGGTTACGAGATTGTCTATGTTTCAGTATGTGGTTACGAGATGGTCTATGTTTCAGTATATGGTTACGAGATGGTCTATGTTTCAGTATGTGGTTACGAGATTGTCTATGCGCGGTAAGTAAGGCTGAGACTCATAGTGTTTTGGAATTTACTCATGACCATTTACGTAATTCGAATACAATATTGTGACATTTATTAAAATCACAAAAGTTATTTTTGTGGTCAATCCAGTTAAGCAAAACAAATATTTAAATAGATACCAAACCCAAACATGTGAATGACTAGAACCTAACAACTAGTATCTCCCTCATCCACAGGGTGCAATAAACAATCTCCACCCTAATCGATCTGTACTATTTACTGCAGTCTTTGTCTCATTTCTGTAATATTCATCCTGCGCCTGCTTTACAAATACTTCCACGGGTTGTGCTAATACCAACTCAATGTACTAGTATCCCCAAAACATAAATACCACTGACGAATCCGAGTGCAGCTTGATCTGACCCCTTACCTGTACTTGTATCCAGATGCCGTAATTATTCAGACCCTATGAACTTATTTCCTTAGGCGCTTGTCTGTAGAAACCCATCTATATTCCTTGTTTCCCCGACTTTACCATCATGCAGTAATCTAAATGTAATATTAACAAATATCTTACTACTCAGCTCCCCAATAAAGATGCTTCCTGAAAATATGGCCCCAAATTACCAGTAGCGCTTTATATTTAAGTATCAATATGTCTAGCTTGGGGTTAATTAAACAAAATAGTCTGGCTCTCACTGACGGTGACCCCGGATCCGTTCCTATAGTACATTAAGGAGAAGAGTGTGGGAAACACTGTCACATCAAATGACGCAAGATTTTAAAACTCAGATGGTGAGAGGAATATCAATATATACATACATGTAGATGTGTAGATATGTTATGTACGCATGTGTGTATCTATGTGAGTGTGTGTCTATATACCTGCGGATATTTGTGTATATTGCGTGCGTATATTAGATATGTGAGTATGAATATATATATATATATATATATATATGTATGTATATATATATGTATGTATATATATATATATATATATTGACATATATATAATTATTAATACCTTTTTGTTGGATATTAATAAACATTTGTATACCTATCAGCATTAAATTACGTAACTGTAGCGCATATATATATATATATATATATATATATATATATATATATATATATATACATATATATATATATGAAGAGTTCGAACGCAAAACGCGATAAATCCAAGTTGTTTAAATTGAGACCGTAAGCAATAAAACCAGGAATATATTAAATCTAGACTTCAAATTAAAGCTGATTTTAATTAAAATCATAGAAAGATTATTTCGGTATCATATTATGTAACACATAGTTTTGGGGTGTTGTTGAGTGTTGTAATACAACATTTTTTGTAGAGACAGTTTCGTGATTTTCAAAATGGCGTTTATCGCGTTTTTCATTCGAACTCTTCATATATATATATATATATATATATATATATATATATATATATATATATATAGTGAGAGAGAGAGAGGGAGAGAGCAAGAAAGAGAGGACGAATAGTGATAAATAAATAAATAGATTTACAACATTATTTATTATGACAGTTCCTAGAATCCAAGGTCAACAATATTCTGAGGTACGATCATTTCAGAGACTATTTATAATTAGTTGTATCTTCTTATTTTTAGCAACGTTACAAATAGAAGTTCAGTGAAAGTATCAACATTTTTTCTTTTAATGTTTCTTATATATATATATATATATATATATATATATATATATATTTATATATATATATATAAATATATTTATTTATATATATATATATATATAAATATATTTATTTATATATATATATATATAAATATATTTATTTATATATATATATATATATATATATATATATATATATATATATATATATATATATATATATATATATTGGGGTGGGCGCGTTGTGTCTGTGTATTTCTATACATGCATGGGTAGGGCATTTGTATACATGTTAACAGTGCATTAATTACATACATTTATAGATCAAATGAGAATCGATTTTTATTAACAATGTATAATTACTATACATTACATTGTTTTATTGTATTTTCATCCAAAAATAAGCATCAAATTTAAGTTTAATTTTAAGTTTATGATAGTTGAATTGATTTTAATTTTAATTTCAGTTTTTCAGTTTTTGTAATAAAATCGTATATTTTTTTTAGATTTTAATTTTGTATCTATTTTATGAGATCTGATCTTGCCAGTATTTTTTTCCTATTCAGGGGCAGTCATTTAATTATAAAATTATCTACTCTTGGGTTTTAGAAATCATTTTTCGAAAGTTCTACCGAATGGAAGAACAATCGTTAAACCATATAAGATGTAAAAATTTTAAAAATATTTTTTAGTTTTATTTGCTGAATTTTTCTTAACAATTGTTTGTTCAGTGAGCATTTTGGTGTTAATCCGAGTTTTTTTCTGAACATTCTAATGTCGAATTTTCTGTGAATCAAGTTTTCCGTGAACCTATATAAATGTGTTCTCGTATGCTCTAACTTTTCTTACAAACGCGTGTAAGTTTTTTTAGACGAAATTGACATTAAATCAAAGTTGGATATAAGTCTGATATTATACTTAATTCATTTACTAGCTGACCCGTGTTCCGGCGTTGCCCAAGGAAAGCAGATTAGCTCAAGTAATTGCATGTTCCAACCTTTAACTATAGAATTATTTTATGATTATGGTTGTACAGAGCGAAAACTGACACTACCATCTTAATGTAAAATCGAAACCAGAAAAGTACAAAACAAACTTTTGGGCGGTGTGTGTTACAGATGGAGTTTTTTTTTAATGTACAATGAAATACGTACTTCCTCATAAACACTTAAATTTAGAACGTCAAACACTGTATAAAATATAATTATAAAAAAGTGGGTTAATCGCTGGCGGCTATATCATGTAATAAAGAGGTTATATGGAAAAAAGTAACAGTACGTCCATTCAATTTACGCGTTCAACGATGTAATTCTTATTTCAAACAGAAGCGTTACAGACGAAATAAAATCACTTGCTCGTGTAGTATTTAAGTTATTAAAATATTTACGAAAACGATTCAGTGTGACAGGTTGAATAATTATTAAGTTAAAGCCGCGCTCTTATGGTTTCTCGAAAATATTTGTAGGGCTTTTTATTTTTGCATTTAATCTGTAATATGTAGGCTATTTCTATAATCTGAGTGAATTTGTGATGTATTTGAATTCGTCGTCTAGATATTGTAGACTATAAATTATATCTACGTGCATTAAGAATTTGTAATCCACAATAATACACCACAATTAAACTAAAAACATTTCAATACCCCACATATTTAATAAAAAATGAAAATCAAAAAGCCCTACAAATATTTCCCAGAAACAATAAGCAAACATCATATACACCCGACACTTTTGTTATGAACATGCATCTCTGTTTACCTACCCACGCTAATAATACAATAATTTACAAACTTCAAAAGAAACTAAGAAAGTCGTACAATACAAACTAGGTCACAAACAATAAAACAGATATTAAAACCAAAACACTTTCGAAAAAATCCACATCTAATGCAGTAAGGTATACTGGTCCATACAATAAAACCCCTCAGATATACGTTCGTGAAACTCAACGAATGTCAGAGAAATGGCTTAGTGTGCATATAATAGATACACAAATAACAATTCTTTAAATGCACTATTCTCTCATGCATTACAACGTAATCATTATTTTAATATTAAACTTGCTGATTAAATTCATTTTAAATACATCTATAGCACAATTAAATAACGTAAAAACGTCTACAATTTATCTTCTTCATCCAGCAAACGAATAGTAAATGAACACCACACTCCCAACAAACGTAGATATTTAAAAAAAAACAATCAATAAACAGTCATTCGATTTCATAAAAGTACGACACATTTTTTATTTTAACAGCAATGGTTTAATTGGTAAAGAAGAAAAACATTAGTGCCACGTAATAATCGCACCACTTTTTTAAAATTCTAACGAGTATTTTTTGTTTGAAAATTTATTACGTTGGTAAGGTACCAAATATTTTAAAATGTTGTACTTGTATGTTATTCCTTCAAATCAATCATATTGGGAATTTTTTAAATAAAGACCAAACGTTTATGAATATAAACGTAATTGTAGCTTTTCATTTTCCATATATATATATATATATATATATATATATATATATATATATATATATATATATATATATATATATATGTATGAATGTTTTGAGGTACAAACCTTATAAATGCATTTAAAAATAATGCGCAGAAATCTCCCAAAACCCTTTCGACTATAATCTCGTCAGAAGAAAATCGCTAGTTTTTAATCAATAATATCGTCGAAAGAAAGAGCAAACGGGGAATTGAATGTGTCAAAATTAACGATGGAGCGATTAAAAGAAGTGAATTTAATGATTTCGTTAAAAAAAAACAATTACAATGCACTACGTTAGGGGGGAAAGGAAGGGAGGGGGTTCAAAGTTCCCCAAAGAGATTTAGCGATCTGACAAATTCCTTCTTCCGGCAAAAGGAGATGCTAGTCGAAAGGGCCTTTGGGAGATTTCCGCGCATCCTTTTTAAATGCATGCATATAAATATATATATATATATATATATATATGTATATATATATATATATATATATAGTCTCGGAAGTTCTTTTAACCTTCAAAACTGAAAAAAAAAATGTTTCGTTGAAAGATTTTAGTCTAGTAAGTCAATCAATCTACCGCAATCACTATTTTAGTTAACTTCAAAGAATTTACTCTAATATAAATATATTTTTATATATGTTTTTTTTATATAAGGGATCGTCTGTTGTTTACCATGAAAACTGTTTCGGGATTTTAAAAACAAAACAGTATTTCTTTATCATGGGATCCCAGCAGTGTTGATCAGACACCACCTCCCTATTTAATAATTATTTTTTAATTTAAAAAGTTTACAAATATTTAATATAGTTTTGCCTCCAGATTTGTTTTTCTAAAGTTTTAAAATATAGTTTCTCCTTACCTGTGGTGTTCCTTTCAAAGTCAGTATTTGCTATTTTACAGAACATCTATTTTTTAGATGATTCCATTATAATCACCCCCCCCCTTTTTCCCTTGGTTAATTTCTTTGTCTACAAATGTTTCAAAATTAAAAATATATATTTATAAAAATGTTTCATATATACATATATATATATATATATACATTTATTTATTTATTTATATCATCATGGACTATTTACATATGTTATACATTTTTATAGTAGAGTTTTGGATTTTTTTCATCAAGATCTTTTGATTAATTTCATATAATTTATAATATATATATATATATTTATATATATATATATTTATATATATATATATATATATTTATATATATATATATATATTTATATATATATATATATATATATATATATATTTATATATATATATATATATTTATATATATATATATATATATATATATATATATATATATTTATATATATATATATATATATATATATATATATATATATATAATGTGCTTGTGTTTTCATAAATCTGTTGGTTTTGGAGCATCTAGGAGTGTGTGCAAATGTGCGGATATATATATATATATATATATATATATATATATATATATATATATATATATTTCACGTTATTTACTTATAAAATTTCGCATAAGAAAACAACAATAACATCCAGGAAGAAGACGCATGGTTTTTTGAGAGGAAAAAAAACAAGAATTTACAAATAAAAATACTAAATTCGACCAACAATTGTATAAAACACTTAATATAGAAAATTGCGAGCGAGACGAAAAGAAAGCCCTCAACTTTTAGAGGTTGTTCAAAAAGAATTGTCTGTGACCTGGAGTTCAGTTCGACAAAATGTAGCTGCCGGTTTGATTCATCTAGCAAATTGCTATGGTGACTCAAAGCGTATCAAAAGATGTACTTCTGTGAAAGATGACCTGTCGGTAATAGTGAATAATATATCGTGAAAAAAACGTATGTACATATGTTGTTTATAGACACCTTCTTTAAACTGGTGCGTTTATTTTTTGTGTAGTATAGCTCCTTCAATAATATAAACATTCGTAACAAAAACTATAGCCACGTTACCTATGCGCAGTATGCGCACACCCACTTTGCGAATTTCATGAAGCTTGTCTAAAAATGCATAAAGTTAGGGTTAGACATAGTGTTTTGCATAACAGTTACAGTTTTATCAAATGATCTGATAAATCGAGATGCTGCCCTCGGCCGATTTTTATCAAAGCCTTAAATAATATTACTTGATGCCTATTTTCTAAGCACTAACCATTAATATGTTGAGAACCAAGGCTAAGCGAATCAATCAAGAGGAAGTAGTGACACACTGTTGCATAGCCTCTCTCTGCTTGGGCCGCGGTAGTTCTCGTTTATTGTACGCGTCCCGGAACGGACCGTGGCAGTTTTCGTTTGAACACTTTTGCCTTTTTTAACACCAAAAAGCATATAGTTTGCATACCATTAAATTTCTCGTGCCCTCTCTTCTTTCCTCGTCGCGTGTACGGGCGTTTCGTCCAGTGGTTGTCTTCTTTCTTCTCTTCTGTACTGCGTGAACATCGCCGCTACAACAAAAACTTCATGACCGACACGGAAGACAAACAATCTTTTAAATTTAATTTCTGTTTTGTTTCAAGCGTTAGTTATCCGTCAGCTGGGAGATATTAACTAACGTCAAGAGAGAGAGAGCAAATTACTACTTTCGTTATTACTCATCAATTAAGTCTTAACTTTTCGTGGAGGGGGGAAAAGAGATATTTCGCTTGTATTTTTTTCGGGAAATAATTCCCCTATGTAAGTTGCGGACTAGATGGTAAAAATCACGTCTGATAAGTTCGCCTCCAAAACCCAGACTGCTAAAACTCGCTTCTCACGAGCAACGAGTGACGTCACGGATCCCTTTGCTTCCCACGCAAAAGCCCGTGACGTCACCGAGCACCTGTCGCAGGGGGCGCATTGACCCTTGATCTGAGGTCTCGTCACGCGCTGACCCTGTCACGTCTATGAGCTTCGACTGTGAGAACATGCCCTATTCTGCGCTTGACTGCACGGGCCCACCCGCACTAAATCGCGCAAGCTAAACCAACGATTTCCAACAGATACGCCCATTCCCATAGTGACATTATCTAACACCACTTTCATACATGTAAGTGTAGAAGCTTATTTAAAGGGGGATCCCTGTCTTCTTGAACTATGGATGATTCATTGAATTATGGGTTACAGTTAGGGCTTGACATTGCTTGGATTGGAGTCAGGAGTAGGCAGACAACACGCCGGTGTCGAACGCATCATTGAATGGTAGACATCAATCTCTTTGAGTGTTTATACATTTAGACATAGAACAAAAAGGATCGTTTTATACAATTAGAGAAAAGCATGATTTTAATCCACCCTGTTTCGTCAGTAATAAACGAAACAGTGGATGAAAGGAAACAGTTTACTTGATGACGGCTTCCGGTTTTCAAATCGGTAATAGACAAGAAGTGTTTATCATTAAAACTGTTATGCATAATATTTTGGGTCAGGTTTTTTTTTAGTTTGTGGTAGGCGATTACAAATTTGTTTTCGCCATTTTTTAAAATTATTAGAACATCAGAAATAGAACTTGATTTTATAATTGAATTTTTGTATTTTTGTTACAAATAATTAAATCGATTTTGTTATAATTATATTATTTTTTTTTTAATTTATTATATTTTTGGTGCTTTAACAGATTACGACACACGGTAAAGTTGACCTCGTCGTTAGGGTGAGAGTTAGGGTAAGGTTCATGGTCAGGATCAAGGTGGGGGTTAGGTGTAAGGTTATGGTAAGGGTTAGGGTTAGAGTTAGCATTAGGGTTTAGGGTTAGTGTTACAGTAAATATTATGCTCAAAGTTAACGTGAGCCCTGATCTGTGAAATTACCTATTTTTAGATGGTTTATTTTGAAAATATTTTCTGTAAAGTTTATTTACAGTGTTCATAATTGGAATGTTTTGTTTTGATTGAAAAAACATTTTGAAATACTTTATTTCTTTTTAATACCGTCAAAATCTCAGCTGTGGAAAATCGTGGGAATTAGTTTTTAAAAACAAAAACGCTTGTCAATTTGCAATTTAAAAACCGGAAAGAGTCATCAAGTAGACTGGTTTTCTTTCACCGAACGTTGTTTTCTATTTGTTGCTCTAACCCATGTGTACCCTGTTAATTGAGCTCTAGTGATCTTTGCTTCCACAAGGATCTTCTAAGAATGATCAGTTCTCATCTAACGTTACGCATTTAAAACGACATTGCAAACGACATTTAGAACGGCAAATCACGCGTTAGGTCACCGAGATATATAACACACATGTCATTTTCTTTTTCTACAAATTACAACTACAGACACAGTATTAACATATGTAAGTGAAATATACGCTAAATAAACATATATTAACATATAAGAATAAAGACAAAGTATTTTTTCGACATCTAAAACATTTAAAACGACAAATTAAAACGACAAATTTCAAACGGCATTTAAAACGACAACTTACGCATTGGGTCACCGATAATATATAACATATATGTTATTTTCTTTTTCTACAAAGTATAAATACAGTAACAGTATAAACATATATAAGTGAAATATATGCGAAATAAACACATATAAACATATAAGTATGAAGACAAAGTATTTTTCGACATCTAAAACATTTAAAACGACAACTTACGCGTTGGGTCAACGAGAATATATAACATATATGTTATTTTCTTTTTCTACAAAGTATAAATACAGTAACAGTATAAACATATATAAGTGAAATATATGCGAAATAAACCCATATAAACATATAAGTATGAAGACAAAGAATTTTTCGACATTTAAAACATTTAAAACGACAAATGCCAAACGGCATTTCAAACGACATTTAAAACGACAACTCATGCGATAATATATAACATATATGTTATTTTCTTTTTCTACAAAGTATAAATACAGTAACAGTATAAACATATATAAGTGAAATATATGTGAAATAAACACATATAAACATATAAGTATGAAGACAAAGTATTTTTCGACATTTAAAATGACAACTCATACGTTGGGTCAACAATGATATATAACATATATGGTATTTACTTTTTCGATCTCACTCCGCTATTCATCTTACTCTTCTATTTTCTTTTTTATTTGCATCATTAATTTATTAATAGTATACGTTTGTGTTATACTTCAGCTCTTTACCTCCCTGTTGTGAAGTTGTCCAACAGTAAATAATAAATAAAGGAAGTCAAGTTTAGGGTTGGTTTAACAAGTGTATTAACAAAGTAAGAAAATGACTAGCACTTGGCTAGACAGTTACAAGACTGTGCTTTGTCTTCTCTTTGTCTCTGGTGACTCGCACTATTTATAGTGACAGCCGGTGTGGTTTCTTCTGTGTAAAAACGGTCGGTGTAACACTCCCATACAAATACATGTATAAATAATTACATTCAAGTATCAAGACGTCTAGTTCCAAGCATATATTAAACCGTAAAACTGTTACCCGTCGTGTGTGCAGTGATATCTACGATCTCTCTTTTTTTTTAATAATATTTTTTCTGTGCATAGTTTGGTAAATTATACATCCAATAACACACACACACACACACACACACACACATATATATATATATATATATATATATATATATATATATATATATATATATATATATAGTAATTTTACCCTGCATATTATTAAGATTATTCGGACTACATAGCCCTCACAACGTTTCGACCGATGTAACATGCGACTTGCCTCTGGTGAGTATCGGAAAACTCGGGAATCAGTACGTTACACTCGGGAATCTGTATGTTGAACTAAGGAATCTGCATGTGGAACTCGAGAATCTGCATGTTAAACTCGAGAATCAGTATGTTGAACTCGGGAATCTTTATGTCGAACTCGGGAATCTGTATGTTGAACTCGGGAATATGCATGTTTAACTCGAGAATCAGTATGTTGAACTCGGGAATCTGCATGCTGAACTCGAGAATCTGTATATTGAACTTTAGAATCTGTACGTTGAACTTGAGAATCAGTATGTTCAACTTGAGAATCTGTATGTTCAACTCGAGAAACTGTATGTTTAACTCGGGAATCTGTATGTTGAACTCGAGAATCTGTATGTTAAACTCCGGAATATGTATGTTGAACTCGGGAATCTGCATGTTGAACTCTGGAATCTTCATGTTGAACTCTGGAATCTTTATGTTGAACTCAGGAATCTGTATGTTAAATTACAGAATCTGCATGTTGAACTCGGGAATCTGTATGTTGAACTCTGGAATCTGCATGTTGAACTCTGGAATCTTTATGTTGAACTCAGGAATCTGTATGTTAAATTACAGAATCTGCATGTTGAACTCGGGAATCTGTATGTTGAACTCTGGAATCTGCATGTTGAACTCTGGAATCTGCATGTTAAACTCAGGAATATGTATGTTAAACTACAGAATCTGCATGTTGAACTCGGGAATCTGTATGTTGAACTCTGGAATCTGCATGTTGAACTCTGGAATCTGCATGTTAAACTCAGGAATATGTATGTTAAACTACAGAATCTGCATGTTAAACTCGGGAATCTTTATGTTTAACTCGAGAATCTGTACAAGATTTTAAACACAACTTTTTTTGTATTCCATCCACGTGTATATCACGCTCTTGTTCCGTCATTACCGGGTAGAAGTTTTAAGTAATTCGTCCGTATCTCCCGTCATGATGATTGAACCTTGAAACCCTAGAACACCATTAAGTAGAACTGAGTATTACTTAGCATTTATATATCGTTGTCTTCACGAATAGTTGATGATCGGAATCCTCAGTGTACATATTATTATTATTGAATGTGGTCGCAGGATTCGAACCCCCAGAACAAGTCATGTTTTTTACAACTCAAATTCGGATTCTTAACCCTCGCGGCCACCATGAACAACTACATAAGCGATGAGAGTTTTAAACCTATTTTAGGCAGGTGACGTCAACACTGTTACAACTAATGAATGAATATGCATTCAGGCTATGGATTGGACTTCTGTATTAATACTACTATCTACAGTGTCCAGCCCGATGACTCAAATAATACAATTTATCAAAACTCATTTGAAGTAATCAGAAATGAAATGGTATCCTGTTTATTAATCTTAAAGTCGTGCATGCTTTTTCTAATTTAATTTATTGTTTGATTGCTATGACACAGAAGGTTTAAAATAATTGAAATCATTTGAGAAGTAAAACCCACAGAAATAAAATAGTGATGTCAAATCTAACTAAATCTTACAAATGTTTTAGAAAATCAGATTTATTTCTCGAAATTTACATTAGAAAATCAAATGTATGTGGATTTTAGATGCGACTTAGTAAATGTTCAGATTGCACATCATCAAAGACACATTCTTATTCTCTTCGAGGTTGTTATTTATCTTCATCCCACAGGGGAAAGATGTGATACAAGGTCGAGAAAGTGGGATTTGAAAAGCCAGTGCCCTCGAGAAGGGACACCACTCTGGCCTACAGAAAATGTCTGGCCAGTCCCGTCGGAATTACCCGGTAGGAGAGCCTCAGGCGATTAGCAATAAACTAACCCCTTCTCAAAGGGTGAGAAGGCAATGCCTGGGAGGGTGGACCTCCTAGAACTGCACAGAACAAACCCACAGACCAACGGAATCAAGCCCCGAAGGCCAAGACGGTACCGGTCTATAGGGTGTAATATACATCGGAACAGATACTACACTTTGATCTTGACCAACAGCGAGGTTATCTTAATTAAATGTTATTTATCTTCCTCCAACAAGGTAAGATGTGACACAAAGTCGGGAAAGTCAGATTTTAAAAGCCAGCGCCCGAGAAGATGAACACTCTGGCCTAAAAAAAATATATGGGCAGCCTCGTCAGCATTCCTCGGTATGGCCGCCTCAGGGAGTAAGCAATACACTTACTCCTCCCCAAAGAGGGAAGACAAAGCCTGTGAGGGTGGACCTCTTAGAACTGCACAGAAAAAAAACCCACAGACCGGCGGGAATCAAGCCCCGAAGGCCAAGACGGTACCGGCCTATAGGGTGTAGTATCCATCAGAACAGATACTATACTTTGATCTTAGCCTAAAGCGAGGTTATCGTTGGCGATATTTAATTATGTTACCTTTAATTGCTGCCAAATTTGACGTCAATGAATCGTCTGCTCTTTGCAACCGGTAACCCGAAAAAATGGTGTTTAGTTTACAGAAAACTTGTTACTATTTTCCGGTTAATTCAGTCATTTTTATTGTCGTGACGGAAAATAATATATTCGAAAATCTTATTTTATTTTTGCAATTTTATCTTGAAAATAAAATCAATGTTTGTTTGTTTATAAATAGACCCATTATATAAGAAACAGTAATTTACTATTTAACAAACAATAAAAGTCAAATTTTTTAAAATATTAAAATCTGTGTTTTTATAAACGGTGATATTTAGTTAATAAAATCACAATGTTTAACCCCTGCCAACGACAGCGTGCAACTCCACTCCCCAATGTGATTTATTGGGCGACGCGGGTTTTCCTTTGTCGATTAATATTTTTGCAGGTGGTTCATATCAACATTTTTTTATTTTTGACATGTGACTATATCTTTTTTTTCAGACCAGGCACCCGACTAAAAGAGACGATCATCTTATATTTGACAATCAATCAAATTATCTTGTTTTCTTCCGACCAGGTGTGTGTCCATACTAAGTGCATCTACTTTTCCGTACACCCAGCCTAGATGATTAATACGTAATAAAAAGTTGTGCATACATTGATCAAAGTAACCACTCACATTGTTTTCTTCATATTTACGCTGTCAATAGTGCATCCTTGTGCTTGTTTTACAAATACTTCAATGCATTGTGCTTCGATGAGCTGGCTACTCTGGTGCCCCTCGACGTAAATTCACTAGACCAACTCAACAATCACCTAAATCCCATCCATTCACTGCAGAGGTCCCAAGATGCCGGAGAGCCTTTTACTCCAATAGCTTCTTTCTTCGTGCTGCTGGCCTCTGGAACTCCCTCCCTGCTCCCTGTTTCTTTGACAGTACCGACATGCAGAGGTTTAAAACTAATGTAAACAGACATCTCGCTACACTGCTCCCAACTTGGGGTAACACCCAAAACCTACACCCTAAATCTCAGTATGATTTTACGTCTACAGTGGCGACCTGCCTTGTTTGGGGGTTAAATATGTAAAAAAAAATTATTTTCCTCACATTCAGCTTTATCCACGAGTGACAGTTAGCCTTGATAAGTCGTGTCCCATACTGTATTTTTTTAAAATACATATTTAAGGCTACGAAAAAAAATGGCGCTGAAAAATATTTTCCTTCTCAAGAAGTAACCAACGCATCACTGGTTGAAAAAGTTTATTATAAGATATAAATGATTGTATTATAGATTAATTATTGTGATTTTCACGCTGCAATGCTCTGTTTTTTCAAAAGAACAAAATGTTACTTGCACAAAAATATGTATAATACGTATGGCAGTCATCCATCAATGTATATATCAACCCGAGTGCATATTTATGTAAATTGGTTAGAATATGAATACTTATACAGTAATTCTAATTGTATTTCTGAATCTGTCTTCCGTGAAGTATTCAATGATGGATTTTCCCATTGAGTGAAACCAACTAATGGAATCATGGTTTCTAATATCAGCGCCTCTGGCCTTTTAGGAAACACTGTTGCATTCATTTTTTCCTATAATGGCAAAATTGTTCGCCCTGTCATGGTTTGGGTAGCATTAAAATGCATTGCTTCGATGCCGCTCTGGTGGCGTGACACGGACGCATTTTTCACCCAGAGAACAAGTGATGATGAAAGATAGCTTGGCTTCCGCTGCGCAAATCTCGGACTTTTGTAGTTAGCGCAATACCGGAAGCTGCGATGAAGTTCGAAGAAAAGGAGACGCGGAATCAAGGATAAATCCTTTGGCTTTTCGATTTTGTTTCGCGCACGTTTCCATATTCTTGAATTATTGTTCCCCATTGCGTTGTTACTTAACGTATATAGCTATTATGCCGTCTTGTGGTTGCTTGTGAGCGAGAAGCCTCTAACAACGTATTATCAGAATATGAGATCGGACTCTTTTGTATATTTCAATACATTCGCTCTTCTTTATGCTCATATCTTTAAGACATGATTCTTCCATGTCACTTTTTTCACTTAAACTTCAGAACAAGATATCTAAAGCTGCCTTTTGTTAAATACAACTCATTACGCTTTGAAGTAAAAATTGATTTAAAAGAAAATATGAATTAAAATCTCTCATTAAACGAAGCATCTTGAAAATTAAACAAGAAATTAATCAAGGATATAAAATAAAACTTAAGGCACGTGCTGTATAGATAATAAGGAAAACATATACATTACAAGTGTACAAAACCTGACTTGCAGCAAAATTACACCCCTTCACTGCAGATGACTTCTGATGCCGGAAATTGTCTACTCTGATAGCTTGCTTCGCAATTCTTCGTATCGCCTGCACTGAGGACTGAATCTTTAACTTTAGAACTTAATTGTACTTAGTACTATATCCACTGTACAACGGGTCCTTGCGGACAATTCTAGTGTGAATTTTGGGAGCCTTAAACTTATTCTTATTTTTGATCTAACTACTTATCTCTATAGATCGATACTTATCTATTATTTATAATTATAGGTTCCCATATTGTATTGACTTCTATACTAGGTTTGCTTAGTAAGTCATTGTCGCCTAACATACGTGCTGTTTCTTTGAGACGTCTTACTCTCCACTGTTCTTCTCTAGCTATAATTATTACTTCATCCCATGAGTGTAGATGGTGTCCGTTTTCCTTCCATATATGGTCAGCCATACCCGACTTTTCGATTACTCCACGTATTACGGCTTTCCAGCGTTCTTATAACCTTATCTTTTGTGGACGACATGTCTCACCTTTGTATACTTTGCTGATATTAAAATCATCTAAAGTAAGTGCCTGTCCATTACACACATTGGCTAATCAATTCCTCAGACTATTCCACTTATGCCGTCTGTGGTGTCGTTCATCGCCCAATTGACAATCTATTTAACCCTTATCACCAAGTGCTCCCCGGGCCTTGAAAAGTGGTTACCCATCAGAAATACACCGTGTTTATTTAGATAGTTACTTATATGATTTTATTAGCACTTTACACACTTCTTTGTCTTATGCGTTAATCCTGAGCTACGGCGGCGTTCGCAAGCACTTGGTAAACACTAAAGTCCTAAAAATAATACCACGTGTATGTAGAAAGAAATAATACATATCACTTACAAAATAACTAATATAACAAAAAAATTAATATAACAAATTAAACGAAACATTTAACCATTTGCTGAAAACACTAAGGAGTAAATAATTAGTCACATGTTGTAAAGAAAATTAAGGAAATCTATGAAAGACTATTGTACACGTGTTATCATATATAAGCGCAAACTATTTTTCCGGAATCGTGTTATCTTTATTGTTACGTGGTGTTATTACTAATCTAGGCTTTTGTTATTATTAATATTATTATTTACTCACTAGGAGTTCTCACACAGGTCATCAGTGATTGCTCACCGACAACCGGTGGTATTCCCTGGAATCTGAGTGACAACAAGTCTCCACAGATTTCCAGTATTCTCCACCTCTTTTCGATAGCCACCGCAAATAAACTTGCAGTATCACAACAGCCGTTTACCATTGATTACTCGCTGGTAAAGACCATTGGTCTTCTCTGGGATTTGAGTGGCTATAAGCCTCTCCAAGGTCCCAGCAGTCTCTGCACTTCCAGTGGAGGTCTGGCTTGTGCTGTCCCTCCTCCGTCTTCTCATCTTTCTTGACCCTATGCAAATAGTTTGTGTGGTGTCAGCCTAGGCTGGTACGATATTTTAAATATATATTTTTTTAATTAATTTAAAGAAAAAAATTTTTTATTATTATTTTATTAGTAGTAGTAGTAGTAGTAGTAGTAGTAGTAGTAGTAGTAGTAGTAGTAGTAGAAGTAGTATTTGTACTCACTAAGAGTTCTCCCACAAGTTATTGTAAGTGATTACTCAATGATAATTATCTGTGGTGTTTCTTGGAGTCTGAGTTACAACAAGCCTCCGCAAGTTTCCAGTACTCTCCACCTCTTACTGATAACCATTACTAATGATTTTGCGTTATCTTAGCAGCCGCTTACCATTAATTTGTCGCTGGTAACGACCATTAGTCTCTTCTTGGATGCGGGTTACAATAAGTTTCCCCAAATGTCCCAGTACTTTTCGCACTCTTCGAATGGAGGTCTGATTAGTGCTCTGCGTTCTCGGTCTTCCCATCCTCCTTTACCCTTCAAGACGATTTTATTCGGTATCAGCGAGACTGGTGTCATAATTTCTTTTTTTTTTGGGGGGGGGGGTGAGACAGTTTATGAAATGTATTGCAGTTTCTGTTCTATAGTTCGTGTGATGGTGTTCTTCCTGTTGCTTTGTTTTCTTTTTATTGTAACTTCCATGTGACTGGTTACTGTTCGTACCTTATCTGGGTTGGTTTCCTCATTCGAGGATTTTCTTTAAGATTGTAGATGTCGTCATAATTGCTGTCCATTCTATTGTCTTAGCGATCTCGTACGATTCTAATTTATCCCAATATTTTTACGAGTTGTTTTGTATACAGTTCCTAGTACTCCTACGATTATTTGTATTATATTGACTTTCTTTATGCTCTATATCCCTTTCAATTATTTGTTAAATACCGTGTATTTGCAGGTACAAATAATAATTAGTATATTATTATCATAATTATTATCATAATAATAATAATTATTATTATTATTATTATTATTATTATTATTATTATTATTATTATTATCATCATGATTATAATTACAAAATATATGTGTTACAGAAAGGAAAGTCGTAATTCCGCTATGTCCAGTTTAATGTAATTTTTTTCACAATGGTACTTCAAATGAAATGAGGAGGATAATATAGAGGTTGAGGATAAGGGTAAGGGTAAGGGTAAGGGTACAACGAAAGAGGGACAGAGAGCAGAAAATTTAGAGGGAGAGCAAGTGAGTAAAACTCTAGAGAGAGAGAGGGGGGGATAGAGACAGAGAGAGAGAGAGAGAGTGAAAGGGGGAGAGCGAAAGGGGCATGCAGAACTATATATATATATATATATATATATATATATATATAGAGAGAGAGAGAGAGAGAGAGAGAGAAAGAGAGAGAGAGAGAGAGAAGGCAGAACGTTGAAAGAGAACGAAAAAGAGACGACTAAGTGGGAAAGAGATAAAGGGAGAGATGGAAGTTATCTCCCTTTTATCTTGTTATTCATGCCCGGGAAACGCTGCGTATTCCTTTCTAGTGTGACATACATCAAATCTGACCAAATGACAAAGTAACTTTCAGATTTATTTGCCGATAAGAAAAAAAAGTTACCTGAACGTGTTCCCGTTGTTTAAGAAGTTTCAATCATTTATAAAATAACGTAATTATCGTGATCCTCGGATCAGTTTTCCTAATTAACTCAGCTGAACATTGGGGTTAATAAAGTTCAGACGGCAATCAGTTTGAGTTCGTTAAAAAGAGGACATCTTTCCGGATCTGACCTCGACTAAACCTCATGTATAAAGGAGCGTGACGACAGAACAGACACTTGAGACAACCGTGTCTGGTCATAGAAAGGGCAATGATTTAAGATCCCTTTGCCCTAATTCTGGGATGTGTTTCTTCGATTTGAGTACAGACGGAATCGAACTGTTTTGCCGAACAACAACATGGTATATAATTCAGCAGAATTATGGTGTACACATTTGAAATCGAGAGTAGCTGTTTTATAGTTTGAGTATTGATTTACTCCTCTCAAGGAGTTAGGCACAAGGCCAGTTTTTATCTTACTCCCACAAGTAAGATGTGACCCAAGGTCGGGTCGGGAAAGTGGGGTTCAAAAATAGCCTGGGCAGCCCCGTCGGCATTCCCCGGTAGGGGCGCCTAAGACAGTAAGCAATAAACTTACTCTTCCCCAAAAAGGGGAGGCGAAGCCTGGGAGGGTCGACCTCCTAGAACTGCACAGGACAAACCCATAGACCGGCGTAAATCAAGCCCGGAAGGCCAAGATAATACCAGTCTATGGGGTGCAGTATCCATCGGAACAGATATTACACTTTGATCTTAGCCAAAAGGCCAAGTTATAGTTTGAGTAGTTACGTTGCAATTTATTTTCCAAATTGCTAGTTTTTGGGTAGTTTGAATTTACCCCTCGTGATGAAAAGAGAACTCTTCTATCTCATTCTATGCTTCGGAAGTGAATTACTTCCCTTGATCACTCTTTCTTTTTTTAGTCAGCCATGGTTTCTCGTAGAGACTAGCTCTCTGCGTTGATCTTTGTTGAATAAAGCTTCTTCAAGCAAACTTAGTCTTCTTAAACTCATTCTATGCTATCCTTTTGACTAACTCATTTAAAGCTTCTTAAAGCAAACTCAGTCTTCTTAAACTCATTCTATGCTATCCATTTAACTAACTCATTTAAAGCTTCTTCAAGAAAACTCAGTCTTCTTAACTCATTTTATGCTATCCTTTTGACTAACTCATAACCCTTTTACTTCTGATTGCGTCCAAAGCGACTATTTGTAGTAGCATGAGCCATTGTCTAATCTATTTAAATAGCTTAACAATTTGAAGCATAAGAACATTTATAATGATGTTGCAATGCAATAGATATTCCATTAAAACACAATGATACCTACATCCAAACTGTAAAAATGTAACCTCATTCTGGGAGTGTTGGGACCATGATTGGTGCTTCCAGAAACGCTTTGAAAACCTCTTTACTTACAGCAAGTGTACGGTACTTGAAACCTCTGTTATGAGAAGTTTATAGAGTCGCGTTTAATATTAACAACATATTTTAAAGTTACTGAGCATATAGCGTAATCTGGGCGAAACGTATCTTCAGTCATGTTTCGAACAATTTGAATATCTTTATAAGGTTTTATATCACAATTATATCGAACATATGAATTTAAATTGTTCAGATTGTCGCCATTCTGTATACACTGTCTAGTGTTATTATAAAAGACAGAATAAATGTCATAATGAATATTACAGAAAAATAATCCATTTTTTTGAATTTAGAAAAATTAGAAGAGTTGTTTTCCTTTTCTACGGCAATGTTAAAGTTAACTCTTCTCTCATGGAAGGAAGTAAATAGTTACAGCAAGAAGAACAACAAAGTATATATCTATTTTAAAAATAATAAACGCATGTATTTAATTATTAACATACACTCTTTCGTAATTAAAACGTTTAACGGAAACTTTATTTTTAAAAAGCAATGTGTTGCTATGTGTAAATATACGAAAGCGAAAATGTAACCGAAAAATAAATCAAATAATGAAACGAAAGTTATGGTTTTGAATACTAAACTTTATTCATTAAATTGTTTAAAATAATATTACTGATAATAAATAAAGAAAAATTATATTAAGAACAGTTTTTTTGCATATATAATAAAATAGCAGATACAAATTATTAGTAAATAGTAATGAATAGTTATTGATAAGGCGAATAATGTATAGCGTTGAGAGTGTTTAGTCAGATTTTCTTTAGGTATAAATACAGTACGTGGATATATGTTAGTGTATAACTCAATTTTGTAGAGCTAATGTATTTTGAGATGACTAGCGAAAAGACAGACATTCGAAGTTATCATTAATATATATATATATATATATATATATATATATAGTATTAGAAGTTTACTTATGCTAAGTAAGCTACATAAAAACGTGTATATGTTCCTTAGCAAGGTAGAACATATGTCTAATTGCATATATGTATATTTTTATATGTTTTATATTGTTAACCACTTCTCAGTCGTAGCCTTCGTAAAGAAAAAGCCTTTCTATTGAGTTTCGTTGTTCTGCTGACGTCACAGTGGTTGTTGCAATCTGTCGCCCTATGTCTATCAGGAACTGGACCATTTCGATGACCTTTTATCTGTCGGGTTGAGGTGTTCGGTCCTGAGTTGTCCTAGAGGGTGCACCTTTCTTTTGGGTGGAGTAAGTTTATTGCTTACTTCATGAGGCGCCCTGACCGGGGAATGTGGACGTGGTCGCCCAGAATATTTTTGCTAGACAAGAGTGTCTCTTTTTTCCGACCTTATGGCACATATTGCTGCGGCGGAAAACACGTAAATACCGTTAATAGAGGTTTTATAAGGTATGTATACACATACATATATATATGTATACATATATATATATATATATATATATATATATATATATATATATATACATACATGTATATACACATATATACACATATATACATACATATATATACATACATATAAATACATGTGTATACATATATACATGTATATATATATACATACACATATATATATACATGTATACATATATATATATATACATACACACACACACATATATATATATATATATATATATATATATATATATATATATATATATATATATATATATATATAACCCCACACTTCATTTTAGATCTAGATATATATATGCATGTGTATGTTGAATTTATGTGGGTATTCATGTAACATCATCCATTTATCTTCTATGTCCCGTGGGTCGAGTACTCGTAAGGCTTAATTTCCCGTAGAGTACAGAACTAGACAATTATATGCTGAATATGATCCTTTGTGGATATTCAAATTTCCTTAACCCAATAGCAGAAACTTTTTCAAATGGTAAACAATGGCACATCAAACTTGATATAAGTGTCGACAAAAGACGCGCCATATGGAAACTGTAACTCGTTTCAAACTGCCTTAGCGAATCTATAACTCTTTCCACTAAGTTATCTATCAACGATTGCCGAAAAAAATATATTTTATTTTATGGACTGTTCACGTATCTACAAGCTAATATGATATCGGTCGGAGAAAGATGAAGTTTCATTTCCGTAAAATTACATGTGAATATACGAAGCATGCCTAAAAAGTATCCGACTATAATTTTTTTCGTGCAAAATAGAAACGATAGAGCGGCGCCACTATACACATTGAAGGAAGACACTAGGATGTTGGCCTCCTTCCTGTAAGTACCCGACGTCTTTCCGTGAATAATTCAAACTAGAAACATATCGGAAAATAAATGCCAACAATAGAAGCATCTGCTTCATACGATATGAATGAATTGTGATTAATTAATAAATAAATTAATCACAGTCAAGACGAAATAACTGTTTAGGAAAATGTGCGTAGTTTCTCGGCTCCTACTCGCATCTTGAAATAGCCAAGTTTCTAACGTCCAAACTGTCTATCAAAATATTTCATTAAGCTCACAAACATAACTTGCGATTCTACACACAACTTTCTCTTCACCTCATGAGAACACACTCGCAGTATACGGAAGAGAAATAATATATCATTGACAGATTGTTTCACTCACACATTCAGCATTCGAGTTACCAATATCCTCACACATTTGTCTGTAGGTCATAATAGTGCAGACTTATTGTTGTGAAGTTGTCCCACAGTAAATAATAAATAAAGGAAGTCAAGTCGAGGGTTGGTTTAACAAGTGTATTAACAAAGTAAGAAACTGACTAGCTCTTGGCTAGCCAGTTACAAGACTGTGCTTTGTCTTCTGGTGACTCGCACTATTTATAGTGACAACCGGTGTGGTTTCTCCTGTGTAAGAACGGCCGGTGTAACACTTATGTATTAACATCAGTCCATTATCTTTAAATCGTAATTTCTCATTCAACGCACCATCTCAGACAAGACGTTTCTTCTAACGTGAATAACTTATTTTTTGTCATTTATAGTTAGGTTTGATATTCAGCAAACACAATAATATTGATCACATCGTAAAATCCTTGGATTAATAAAACTGTAATCAAAACAAACACACATGTAAAACATGTATATTTGTATCTTGTTCGAATGGAGATAGATAAATCGATGAATACCGTTTTCTATAACGTAATTCTCTCAATGACAGGCTTATTGTTAACATGCGTGTTTTTCTAGATAAACCAGATTTGTAAAATGCACAATCTGATCGGTTAAGATTCGGGTATTTGCCAGATGCTTGACAGGTTATTGCATTGCTATTTCTGTAGAGGGGACAATTTTCCACTCTATTTGTTAAATAACTTCGGAGCTTGTCACGATATCCGATCCGGTGAAAAGTTTGGCCGATCTACGAGTTAGTTAATCTTAATCGTTTACTATACTAGAATGTTTTACACGTGTATCTGTGAATACGAAATGAATAAATGAATGAACTCATTCTCATTCTGTATTGCTTCACATATCCTCGAATTAAAACAAAACTAATATGCGTCATCTGTATTCTTTTTACTTTTTCTTTGTTTTAAAAGTGACTTTCTTTTGGATCATTTTTTTAATATTTCAGTTATATTATTTTTATTTCACACAGATTGTTACTTTTAATTTTCTCCTAGTAATATCTTTTTATTATTATACATAAACATAAATATGTTTTGGAACTTGATAATAACATTTAATTTCTTAATTTTTAAATGTACTTTCTTGTGGATAATTTTATAAATGTTTGAGTTATATTTTGTTTTATTTCACAAGGATTGTTACTTTTAATTGTCTCCTAGTATTTTTTTGTTATGATTATACATAAACATCAATATATTTTGGAGCTTGATCATGATATTAAATTTCTTGATTTTTAAATGTACTTTCTTGTGGATAATTTTATGAATGTTTGAATTATATTTTGTTTTATTTCACAGAGTGTGTTACTTTTAATTTTCCCCTTGTAATGTTTTTTTTATTATTATACAAAAACATTAATATGTTTTGGAGCTTGATAATAATATTTAATTTTTTGATTTTTAAATGTACTTTCTTGTGGATAATTTTATAAATGTTTGAATTATATTTTGTTTTATTTCACAGAGTGTGTTACTTTTAATTTTCCCCTTGTAATGTTTTTTTTTATTATTATACAAAAACATTAATATGTTTTGGAGCTTGATAATAATATTTAATTTTTTAATTTTTAAATGTACTTTCTTGTGGATAATTTTATAAATGTTTGAGTAATATTTTGTTTTATTTGACAGAGAGTGTTACTTTTAATTTTCTCCTAGTATTTTTTTTTATTATTATACATACACATTAATATATTTTGGAGCTTGATAATAATATTTAATTTCTTAATTTTTTAATGTACTTTCTTGTGGATAATTTTATAAATGTTTGAGTTATTATTTGTTTTATTTCACAGAGATTGTTACTTTTAATTTTCTCCTTGTAATGTTTTTTTTTTACTATTATACAAAAACATTAATATGTTTTGGAACTTGATAATAATATTTAATTTCTTAATTTTTAAATGTACTTTCTTGTGGATAATTTTATGAATGTTTCAGCTATATTTTTTTTATATTTTACAGAGATTTTTACTTGTAATTTTCTATTAGTCATGTTGTCTCTTATTATTATACATAAACATTAATATGTTTTGGAACTTGATTATATTTAAATTCTTAATTAATTATATCACAAATTTTAAAATCTACCTACTTACAATTTATAATATT
Source organism: Sepiola atlantica (assembly GCA_963556195.1). Classification (NCBI taxonomy): domain Eukaryota; kingdom Metazoa; phylum Mollusca; class Cephalopoda; order Sepiida; family Sepiolidae; genus Sepiola; species Sepiola atlantica. The sequence continues at coordinate 61,862,992 of OY744548.1, forward strand.
TCATCGTAGGTGTACCCCCTGTTACTTCTTTAATTTTTTAATGAGTATCCCTTTCTTGAGAAGTAATCGAGTTTGAAACTTCTTAATTATTTTCCTGGGGTTCATTCAGTGGATCTTTGTCTCTTTCTGTTTATTGTAAAAACAGTTCTCTCCATCACTATCCATCACTCTTAATTCCTTCTCACACCTGGGACTTTTATCTATCACTAAAAATTTACTATCTAACTTTGTATGGAGTAGTGTTATTATATTTAGGTTGGCGAATCTTTAACATTATTAGAGGGTTCTTGATAAGGTTCACAAGCGTATCTGTGATTTGATTGGCTCAACCCTTTCTTTTTCTCTACGTCCTCTCTCTCTCTCACAGATATGATGTTTCTAGTCTAACTTTTATCGGTAAGTACTATTAACACATGTTGTGTATACTCTATTCTCTGCTTCATTTATTCCAGCTTGTTTGCATCGTTCATCAATTATCTGATACTTGTTATGATTCAGCCTTTTTTCAAGTGACTTCTTTCCAAAACCAGCAAGTTTTAGGAAATCTCTTCTTGCTTATTCTTTTTCCCCTACCTATAGCCGTTGTATTTACACGACTAAAGCGAATAGGCATCTCCTAGTTCCTTCTTCATTGCCTCTTTCATCAAGTGTCCAGAGTAACTTCCAAAAGACATGCAATTTTTTAACGAAAATAGGTGTGTACTAATTGTTTTGTTTTAATGTTTTTGTTAGCGTAATATGTTCGACATTATCAATCAACTCTCTCGTAATGAGACAGTCACTTTCCAGCACAATTCTCTCTTGTTTCTAATACGTCACGCCACTTCTCTTTTCATGTATCATATATTCCGTGTCCATACTCTTGGTTCTGTATCGTGGAATATATCTGCTGAATTGAAACTGCATGTGTTAAATACAATGCATTTAAAAGTGAATTTCTTTTCACAGTCTTCAAATAATACTTATATAACTAACAATTCATTGATCTTAAAATAATGTACTCTGGTGTTGATTAAATATTATAAATGTTTACGATAATCCGAATGTATCTTGCTGTGATAACTGTCTACAAAAATCGGTAGCGTAGTGTGATTTATAATTGGATTGGATTTTAGGCGGAAATGGATCATCCAATCGGTAAAAGTGGAATAGCAGAATACATGAAAGTAATGTTGTATTTTCAAAATATTCTTGAACTAAAAAAAATGGTAACTTATGAAAGATACACATTATTTACAATAAGTTGTGTATGGGCAAATACGTTACTTTCTTTTTTTTTCTGAAACTCTACTTCCGTTCCCACGTTTCTTTTGGTTCTTGATTAATTAGTTCAAAACGCTGGCGCATGTAAACAATCCAGTCGTGAACAATACGTTCTGCATGGGCAATAATTGTATATCATTTAGTAAATTTAAATTTTATTTCACTAATGAATAGACAATTTAAGGTCAGAAGCGACTGGAGCGAAAAGGATAATTAGATGGAACGATTGCCAGTTCAAAAATTAAAAGACCCATAGGATAATGGAGAATGATTACAGGATTGAACTAAATTTGATCTGTTGATATTTGATTTGAAGATGACTATTATAGAATATGCAAGGAAGCAGTCCTGTGGCAATGTGTCCAACGCGAGGGAAGCTCTGGCAAAAAAAAGTGTATTTGTTATTGATGTTGCTTCATATTACGCACAATGAGATGAAATAAAATGTAATTTTCGATGTGGTAAGAAAATGGAGTAAAGTAACGATACACAAATTGTTTTCACAAACAATATGTTTGATATTGAAACCTGGTGCTCTTAGAATTTGTCAATGGAACAACACTATTGCATATACATCTTGTCACATATTCATATTATATTTTGTCTTTTGCAACATTAATAAGTGAACGCATTAAATATATTTTTACGGGGAATAATTTACTAAATACTAACGAGAAAGTATTGTTTCCTTTCACCAGGTGCGTGCTTTCATATAGAAGCGTATATATTTATCCACGGGTACGTCTTTCGGTCTCTACGGCTACTCAGCGTAACCATACGGCTTGGCCTTTTGGCTAAGATCCAAGTGTAGTATCTGTTCCGATGGATACTGCACCCCATAGACTGGTATTGTTTTGGCCTTCGGAGCTTGATTTACACCAGTCTATGGGTCTGACCTGTGCAGTTCTAGGAGGTCCACCCTCCCAGGCTTCGCCTCCCCTCTTTGGGGAGGAGTAAGTTTATTGCTTACTGCCTGAGGCGCCCCTACCGGGGAATGCCGACGGGGCTGCCCACACAATTTTTAAACCCCTCTTTCCCGACCCGACCGTGGGTCACATCTTACTTGTGGGAGTAAGATAAAAACTGGCCTTGTGCCTAACTCCTGGAGAGGAGTAAATCAATACTCAGCGTAACCATACTTTATGAGATTCGACATGAGGAATCCAGTGAACTCCAACGAGGGAGCCGGGCTCCCTTATTACCTAGCCAAGAAAATGCCATCTATTACTACTATTTATAGTTTAGCTTTGTCATACTGATGATTAAACATATCTAATAAGTTTACGAGCAGCATGTTTCTAAATGACAACGGCGTTACGTTGTTTTCTTTACATAGTATAGTGCTCCTATATGAGCGCGTATATAATTGTGCAATATAATTACCAGGATCTGTTGTTTCGTCATCTACAGCTCATAAGCTTGACTAGACCTATAGGGATTCGAAACCGGTACTCCAATGACTGAAGCCTGACGCGCTTACAACTGATCCACTAAAACTGGCTAGACCTAGCATGATTTGAAACCGGAAAACAAGTAATTGTAATATTGTAATGATTATATATATATATAAATATATATATATATATATATATAATTATTATTATTATTATTATTATTATTATTATTATTATTATTATTATTATTATTATTATTATTATTATTATGTACTCACTAGGAGTTCTCACACAAGTCATCAGTGATTGCTCATCGGCAACCGGTGGTATTCCCTGGAGTCTGAGTGACAACAAGTCTCCTCAGATTTCCAGTATGCTCCGCCTCTTTTCGTTCATCACCGCTGATGACCTTGCGGTATCGCAACAGCCACCTACCACCGATTTCCTGGTGATAAGAGCCATTGGTCTCCTCTAGGGCCCGGGTGGCAACAAGCCTCCCCACGGTCCCAGAGCTGTCCGCGCTCTTCCAGTGGAGGTCTGGTTTGCACTTTCCCTCCTCGACCTTCTGTCCATCATCATCATCATCATCATCGTCATCGTCATCGTCATCGTCGTCGTCGTCGTCGTCGTCGTCGTCGTCGTCGTCGTCGTCGTCGTCGTCATCATCATCATCATCATCATTTATGAATAAGTGTCTTTTGATTGATTAGATGCTGCAAATAATCTTATCCATACATCATCGGTTCCATCACTGCTGCCAGTTTTGATTATCAATGAAGTGCAAATGATAAAAGATGCTTCCCACAGGGGTGGAGTGTCTGTGTTGCAAATATATTCTCCCGCTTTCATCGCGGTCTCCAGTGTTTAAGGGTATAATTGTGATTACATCATATCGGCATTAAAAAATATATTATGTTGATAAGTGTGGCTTACCGTCACCATAAGTGTTATTTCTAGGTCTATCAACCCACATTGTTTGTTTGAACTTGAAATAACGCAACCTAAAATCTACCGAAAATTCAAAGACAATAAATAAGACAACACAGTGGTATATTCAATAGAGTGTGTATTTACAGGAGTATTGATTTACTCCTCTCCAGGAGTTAGGCACAAGGCCAGTTTTTATCTTACTCCCACAAGTAAGATGTGACTCAAGGTCGGGTCGGGAAAGTGGGGTTCAAAAATTGCCTGGGCAGCCCGTCAGCATTCCCCGGTAGGGGCGCCTCAGGCAGTAAGCTATAAACTTACTCCTCCCCAAAGAGGAGAGGCGAAGCCTGGGAGTGTGGACCTCCTAGAACTGCACAGGACAGACCCGTAGACCGCGGTAAATCAAGACCCGAAGGCCAAGACAATACCAGTCTATGGGGTGCAGTATCCATCGGAACAGATACTACACTTTGATCTTAGCCAAAAGGCCAAGACGTAAAAAAAACATGACGTAAATAAATAAATGTAAATAGAGAAGAAACCGAAAATAATGAAGTAGTTATAGCATAACAACTGCGTAAAGAGCATGCCATAAATAAATGACGTAAATAAAGAAGAAACCGAAAAGTTTAAAGTAGTATTAGTAGTATTAGTAGTAGTAGTAGATCGACTGCTTAGAGAAAATTACGTAAATAAATGACATGAACAGAAAAATGATAGTAGTAGTAATAGATTGGAAGCGTAAAGAAGATCACGTAAATAAATGACGTAAATAAAGAAATAACCGAAAAGAATAAAGTAGTAGAAGCAGTTGATCGACTGCGTAAAAAAGATTACGTAAATAAATGACGTGAATAAAGAAGAAACTGAAAAGAAAAAAGTAGTAGTAGTAGTAAATAAATTGACAGCGTAAAGAAGACATAAATAAATGACGTGAAGAAAGTAGACACCGAAATAATAAAGTAGTATTAATGTGACTGTGTAAAGAATATGAAGTTAATAAATAAATGACGTAAATAAAGAAGAACTTGAAAAGTACAAAGTAGTTGGAGTGTGATTGCGTAAAAAGATGAAATAAATAAATAAATGAATAATGTAAATTAAATAGAAGCCAAAGGTATAAAATAGTCGTGGAGTAACTGCGTAACGCAGATGACGTTAATACATAAATGAAGCAAATAAAGGAACAGCAGAACATAGTAGCAGTAGTAATAGTAGTAGCAGCAGCAGTAGTAGTAGTAGTAGTAGTAGTAGTAGTAGTAGTAGTAGAGCAACTACCGGAAGAAGATAACGTAAATAAATAAACTACGTAAATAAAGATGAAACAGCTGTCAGCTGTTCGACGACATGGAATGAATGCGGGGGATTGGATCACCGAACACGCAGGCCGATCAGAATAATATTTGAAAGAGGTCTGCGAATACCATGTGTTACGATATCCTCGTAAGATCGGAGGCCCAAGGCATACGGTTTTGATAGACGAGTCTCTTTTCACCCTAACTCTCACCCTCATCCTGACAATGTAAAAAAAAAAAAACACGCTCAAAAATTATTTTTCGTTTTTAAGAAACACAAACAACTATTGTTGATTGAATACAAAAATAAATGCAAAAAATATAATAAAAATGTATTTATGAACAGTTTTTTTTTACCATTGTTTTGTCAACAAAAAATGTATTAACAGTTGTTTCGCTATGTTTTGTTCGTTTGTATAGTATTTGAAAAAAAAAATTACGAGTCAGCAACGAACGGAAGTTATCGACTGTCAACATTCGTCTCGGAATCTCTCAGGTGTTTACGTAGAATGTCCGAACGCTGTCATCGAGAAGTCCACAGCAATTGGTACATGTTAGACATCAGCAGCCAGTTTCGAGCGAATCTGTGAAGAACATGATGTAAATAAATAAATTACGTAAATAAAGAAGAAACCTAAACGAATAAAATGTAGTTGTAGAGGGCCTGCCTAAAGAAGATGACATAATCAAAACATTGATGTCCAAAATAAAAAAAAAGAAATGACATTTGAAAACAATAAAACAATCGTAATAAAGGGTTATGTGCAGGGAGCAACAGCCACATTTTTAACCTGGCTATCAGAGTAGGATTAAGTGGGTTTAGGTACTGGCTATGTTCGATAATCAGAAGGTCGTTTTTTTTTTCGAGTGTTAAATCCGTTAAGACCAAATTGGTTGGTATCCGGTCGCCTGCTGAACCCCTTTCAAAAATACTGATGAGGTCAGGTTCAGGCAGTTGTGTAGATATTCGATACCAATTATAGAAAAACATACGGTGCATATTATCTACCCTATATTAAGCTTGATATGTGTCATATCCGACTCTCTTGTAGATTTTGGTAATTTTATACAGGAGTATACAGAGGTCCTCATTTAATAGTGGGGAACCTAGTGTATGGCTTCTAATGATCTATAAAAAGACGTTATCTCTGTAAATCGAAACAGAGTGGATATATGTATATATATATATATAGATATAGTTATATAGATATATCTATAGATATATACATATATATAGATATATATATATAAATATATAGATATATACATATATATATATATATAGATATAGTTATATAGATATATCTATAGATATATACATATATATAGATATATATATATAAATATATAGATATATACATATATATATATATAGATATATATAGAGAGATATACATATATATATATATATATATAGATATATGTATATATATAGATATATACATGTATATATATATAGATATACATATATATAGATATGTGTATATATATATAGAGATATACACATATATATAGATATATGTATATATATAGAGAGAAATATATATATAGAGAGACATATATATATATATATAGATATAGATATATATATATAGAGATATATTTATATAGATATATATACATATATAGATAGATATATATATATAGATATAGATATATATATATATATATATATATACATATATATACATATATATATATATATATATAGAAAGAGAGAGAGAAAGAAAGAGCAAGAGAGATAAAGAAAGAGAAAGAGAGATAGAAAGAAAGAGCAAGTGATAGAGATAGAAGATGGACAAGTATATATACTACACGCTCATGCTGCAGATTTAATAACGGAAAATCAGAATGATAAAATTGAAGACGAAGAATTTGCCAATTTGTCGTGGATTCTTCTCGAAGCTACTTTACTTATTTCTATTCTGTCAGGGCTTCAATCTCTCAGGATGTGACCGGGAGCCTCAATTAGTGTCGCGGTTTCTATGAACGGACGCTTCCTAATGATTCCGGAAAGATCGAGGTCAAAAAAAACAAAATGGCGCCTGTTTCACTTCGTTCCTTGTTTCATAGCAACTGTTTCCATAACTTTACATTTGTTGTTTTGTTTGTTGTTGTTTTTTATTTTTGGTGCACTTTTAAAATCTCGCATGAAGGTGAGTTGTATTTTCTTCACGACATCGCAAACAACTGGCGACATCCTTTTTTTTTGTTTTATTATTTGTATTCCTTGTTTTAGCTGTATACTTTTATATCCTAATCCAATTTCGGCAAAACCGATGGATATTTCACAATCAGAATATAATACATGTCGACATTAGTGAAAGATAAAAAGTTACGAATGTCCTATCTAAATCTATTATTTTGGTGACACATGTTACGTTTCACTTGTAGATATGTGAAAGCGAGAAAAAGGGATATATATATATAAAAAATATATAAATATATATATATATATATATATATAGAAATTGGTAGTTTGCTGTAAGCATTGCTGGGAGTAATAATAAAAGTTTTTAAAAAGGTTGAAGGCAATGCCGAGGTCCGGATAGCTGTAAGCTGTGGAGAACAAAAACAAAACTAAACCGAAATAAGTCGGATATAGATAGAAAGGTTATTTTATTTTTTTTAGACAGCAAGGGTGTTAGTTTGTAATATCCGGATTATCAAGAATCAATTGATATATATATATATATATATATATATATATATATATATATGTGTTCATCATTGTTTAACACTGTAAATACTGTGGGCTATCGTTGCCTACACAGCATATAAAGGATTTATTTCTCACTAATTCATATATTTATTCAGATTGCTCTCATCTGTGAAGTGTCTGGATATTGAGTTAAAAGTAAGTCTTGTTCCGGGTTCTAATCATGCGACCGATTTGAATAAGTATATCTACACTGATGATTCCGAAAAGATGAAACCTATACGTCGGTAGATAATTAAATATGTATTATTAAATATGTATATATGAATATATATTAATATATATATATATATATATATATATATATGTATATAAAGTTAGTTGATATCAGTAAAATTTGAACAGTTTTCAAATAATTGAAAACGAACTATTATTATACATACGATCGTTTCCAAGACCTTTTTGTTAATATTTTATTTCTCATCATTTTTTTGTATTATTCCAAACCGCGTCTTACTCAGCGCTATTTATAACATCACATAAATAAGTCTCTTGAGAAAGAAACATCAGATTTCTTTACTAAAAGGTTTAGTTATTCCCCCGATTTTTTCAACGTTCCACTATTGTTTTATTAAAATATGCATTTAGTACGTGTTTTCCTAATAATTTCGGAAAGGTTGAGGTAAGAAAAAAACAAAATGGATGTTATTTTACTTCGTTCCTTGCTACATAGCAACTTTTTCGACATTTTATTTTGTGTTGTTTATTTTCGTGTTCACTTCAATTAAAAACCGTTTTCTTTGCTATTTCTGCACCAATAGTTATTGTAAATGTTTAATTAGTTTACTGTTTAAATGACATATTTGATTTAGAAGAAATAAAGCATCATTTAGCAAAATATGCAATTTGATAGGACATTATTACTTTTAACTATAAACCTATTTTGAAGAATGAATCAATCCTTTTGAAAAATATACTCATTGGAATTAGAATTCAATTTTTATAACCTGACATGAAAAGGAAAACTGTCTTAAAACTTGTAACGCATCGATAAAAACATATTTGTGCTGAAGATTTATTTACTATTTAAATAATTTCTGAAACATATGTGCACAAGAAAATTTTAAATTTTTAATTTTTGGGAACATGATTACAAAATATTGATAATGTGATGAATTTGGTATTCTACTTGATTATAATATTTTTATGTATTTATATGTGTTAATTATCATACCTTCTAAACTTAAGTTTAAAACCATACACGAGTAACTAATATTAAATAAAATAATTTTTTCAACAATAGTCGAGGGCGACACGAAGGCTCCATTTTAGTAGCTACCGAACAATACGTGCAAGGCGGGTTAGATATTTACCAGAATTATTCCCCTTAAGCTTTATCTTCATCTAATAATGTAGAGTGTTTAGCAAGAGAGCTTCCAGTTCCTTTTTTATGTCATAAGTATGAGTCGACTGAGGATTGAACACTAATCTTCCGACCCAATTAGCAAACACCACCATACAGAATTGACCGGAAGTTATATATAAATATAATATACATGTGAACAGAACGAGAACAGATAATTGCTTCCTCAGTTGATGACAAAATTACGTATATGAAATAAAATACACATATTAAAAGGCTATAAGCATATATCATTTTTACTCACGGAACACGGATCTTTCCCGGAATGTTAGCGTACCGGGAAACACCGATTGAATAAAACCGATCTAGATAAACGTGAATATTTACAGGTCTATGTAGTTAACCGTAAACATTTGTGTTGTGGGGTACAAATCACCCCTATTGATAGCTTACTGCCTGAGGCGCCCCTACCGGGGAATGCCGACGGGGCTGTCCAGGCAATTTTTAATGGCTAAAGCGCTCACCTTCTCGGGCGCTGGCTTTTCAAATCCCACTTTCCGACCTTGTGTCACATACTATAGTGGGTAGGTGTTAAATATAGAGGACATTCCTATTCATGTTTTACCGCATGGTAGGAATCCGGTCATCTCCTACCACATTTAGTGGCGTTACTGTATTGCTATGAATAAATACATTGTATATTTTAACCTGTCACAATTTGTGGTTGTTATCTTTGTGACCCCTAGCACGGGTCTACAACAATTTGTTATTTAAAACAATTAACTAATTTTTCTGAAACATATCTGCTAAATTTCGGTCTCACTTCTCCAAACACAAAGTAGTGTAGACAAATTAAGTTTATAGTATGTAAAAGTAATCGTAAAACGGTATTTTTTTCATAAAGTTAAATTAAGCAGAGCAATTGAAAATTCAAATAGAATTCTATTTATTGGTGAACAATTTGCAAAGTGCAACATGCCTTGCAAAGGGACAGGTAGAATTGTTTTTAATCCACATACAATTTGAATGTTTGTGCAAGGCCACTTGAAATCTGACTTTAATATAGAAGCTATTGTCATGAGCTTATCAGGTAGGCTGTTTCACGAAGCAGAAAATGGATTGACACGAAAGCCACGTGGTACATATTCTTGCGAGTAGATACAAAGACTCCTAGTTGGCGCTGGTATGAAACCCCCCTCAAAGGGTAGATTTAAATTCCTCGTTAATGATGTTGTACGTCCGAATCATTTCTACTCGTATCCCATGCAATTCAGGGGAGAAAAGACTTAGCCTTTGAAACCGGATTTTGGAGCTAATTTTTTAGAAGTTATAAATTCGAATTAGCATTACGTGTCAAGAATAACATCAAGGGTATATTGTTTTAAATGAGATAAGGCAAGGACCAAATATGTTCCTCGTTTGGCTGTGGGTTGATTGCGGTATCTAGCGTTTTTTAAGCTAGTTCTCGTTCGCTTTTTCTGTGTTCGGGCGAGGCGAATCTGACTTTATGTGTAAAACAACAAACATAAAAAAACATGATGACATTGCGCACATATATTAAAATTATTTTAGTTTCATTACGTTACAGTACTGCAGCTACAAAGTTGGATGAAAACATAAAAACTTCGCCTGGTTTGCTTTAAAAGTTCATTCGGTTTTTTAATTGTATTTTTCTGGACTAATAAATATCGTTTCTTATTTTTGTTCCTAAAATTCTGTTTTTGGTGTTGCGAGTATGCTTGAGTCAGTGTCTAATAAGCCTCCGAGCACAGCAGTTCTTGTATTTTTGCTTGTATTTCAGGCCTTGAAATAGAAGATCAAGCAGAAAACTATCGACATATGATTCTTATTTTTACAACAGAAAAGGTGAACAAAATTCAGAAAGCTCTATAAAGATAAACTATGTGTATTGGGAGAATGTTGTTACAGAACGGGTGTGCCAGAAGTGTTTTGCTCCGAACAGGACCTTTTTCAGTGAGAGATGCTCTTTCCTCTGGCCCGTCAAAGTTGAACGACATTGACCATGTGAAAGCCATCGTCAGATTGTCGTTTCAAGAGTAGTCTAATCGCAGACATTCTCAAGATTTCCAAATCAAGCATGGAAAATGTATTGTATAAACTGGGTTATGTTTCTAAACTTGATGTTTGGGTCCCACCTTCCTAAAAGAACGAACAAACATTCTGGTCAACCGAATCGATCACCATTACGTCCACCGTCACAAGAGGTCACTATCCAATGACCATACTACTTTCGTGTTACAGAAACGAACAGCTGTTTCTGTCACCGAAGAAAACAACGACCAATTTGTGGTAATGAAAGGCATACCCATGCTATGCTACAGAATATTACACTCTCTATTTATATAAAACAACACTGTGTATATGTGTATATATGTTTACGTATAGGATTAACTTCTAAACCAATGTACAGATAATTATGAATTTTGATAAATGTGTCCACGACGTAAATGTATGTGGGCTATAGTTCATTTAATTTTATTTTAGGGGTTGAAATTCTTCGTAAACATTCATATATCTCTGGTTATTGTTGTATTTTAACAATGATAGGTACAGGGTGGGCCAAAATAAGGGTCCTATCTTTAAATTTGAATAACTTGAATTTGAATAACTTCCACAAAATAAAAGTTAAACTCACCAAACTTTATGTGTGTGTAGACTGACCCTTTCCGAGATTTTTTGAAATAAACAAAACAAATTTTAGCCGAAAAACACTTCTTAAAACTTACAAAAACTAAAGTATTGTTTTTTACACTGTTTTGAGTTTTTTAAGCAAAAATAATGTTTTCTAAATGAGGGTACGTTCCTTAGGGCTAATACGGCTTATGCTTGCTTCGGAAAGGGTCCTTTACTTATTCTAAAAAAAAATATTTTTTAAATCAATAAATAAAAAAGTTATGAATTTTTAAAAATAGGACCCTAATTTTTGCCCACCCTGTATTATACATCAATTAATACAATGTTCACAATTGTCATATTTGTGAAAGTGATGTTAACAGTTTTAATAGGAATAATGTTGAAACAATATTCCATTTAAAAATTCGAATATTTCAAACTTTTCTTAAATTTAATCCATAGAAATAAAAAATAAATGCGAGATTACCTGAATTCTAATCATATGTCTAAATGTGTATACATTGTTTAGAATAAAAATCATGTCATGTGTGTGTTTGTGTGTGTGATGCGATAAT
>OY744548.1:61880101-61885101 GCA_963556195.1 Sepiola atlantica
AACTAAAGTATAGTTTTGCATATGATATGACAATATAGTAGTACAACTAGTTTTTTATGCAAATCGCTCCAGACAATGGCATGACACCACTTGATGTAAGTAGCTAACAAGAACAAATATAATTATTGCAAAAACAGAAGATGCCTATTTTCCGTAGTCTTGTAAAACCGAGGTTATATGTAGGATGAAAACAGTCAGCAGGAAGAGAGTTCCACAAGCCTGTTGTTCTTGGAAATAAGCTACTGGAATAGGAAGTTGTATTACTGTGAGATGTCAAAACGACGATTTGATAGAGACATATAGGCCAACGAGTCAAACGACCTGGAAGAAAAGAAGCGTAGAATAGATCACATAATTCTGAAGAACACATTCAATAATAGTATTTATAGAAAAGACTGAGACTAGCAATAGCGTGGGGTCAATCAAATGTTAGATACGTTTATGCATCTTATCGAATATCCATTAATGTAGATTTGTTGAGATATAAATAGCCACAAATGTGAGGAAGTGTTTAGATACAAAGAATCGAGTGTACAAGAAGCAGAAAAGCCAATGCATTTAATATAGAAACTCTAAGAAATATTTGATGAGAGAGAAAGACCAACATGTTTCAGAGTCGATTAGTCTTAAACAGTAGAACCATCCATGAGAATCTCAGGTTTTTGGATACAAAAGTTTGATTGATTCAGATTTAGTATGAAACACATTTTTTTACGAATAAGCCGTGAAATTTCTTCAAACCTCACACTAGATATTATGAGCGTAGTATGAACTGAGAATGTTGTTAAAATAGTCTTGGCAATCGGCGAAGTTCAAATCAAAGGTTAATTTAAGATGGTTCCTTCAGTAAGAGATTTTGAGATAGATTCTTGGTTTTCAGAAAATAAAACTGTGTCCGAAACACGTAATGTCTCATTGAAAAAAATAAAAACAATAGTCGCAAAAAATATCGTTGTTGGTTTTCTTGATTTACGAGGCACAGGTCATCCCAAAACTTATATCAGAATTGAAGATTTAGACGGACGTGATTTATTTCGCCTCATACAAATCCCGCCATTTCGCGTGTTAACACCCGACTTATTCTCTCCTTGGAAGGATTGTAGTCAAGTTTTTAGAGTAGCTTATATATGTCTACCGGCAATATTAATGAAACAGAAATGAATGGTACTGATGCAGTTTACGAACCGTGCTAAAACCGAATGAAAACTTCGTGATCTTAAAAATCAAAAGGAAAAACAAAAAAAAATATTTGAAAAAATATGTATTTTTTTACGATTAAACTATCGAACTGGAAAAATGAAGGACACAGGTAAAAAAAACAGTTATCGTACGGTAAAATTCATGAAAAAATATTTATTATTTTACAAAGAAAATATAATGAAGCAACTGTATGCAACTGTTTTCTGTTTCGATGATTTTTTTTAGTATGTTAGGATCGAGGGTCGTGTTCCCCCGATTATAAACGTGTTCAGTAAATCAAGCAATGTTGCATGCAAAAGACAGAGTAATAATTAATAAACAATATGAAGTAGTTCAAATAACGTTTATTGAACGTGTGTGTACGTGGAATGATGAAGTGTGTGATGTATGCATGTCTGTCGATGGAAAAACAGTTCTTGAAAAGGTATAAGAAGAAATGAATCCGGCGTGGGGAAAGTCTTTGAAAGCCGTACACAAAGAAAATGAGATGAGAACTCTTACCGTTGTTTGACCACGTGTTGACGGAAGAAAAGTGTGTTGGTTGTGGTTTTGCCGAGACTAGTTGAAAAGAAAAGCGTGAGACGAAACGCTAGTTTATTAGGGTCGTTCTGCCGAGGCCAATCGACCAGAAGAGAAAAGTGAAACGGAACGCTAGTGTCAGCGTCGTTCTGTCGAGGCCAAAAAGCGAGTGAAACGGAGCGCTGGTGCCAGCGTTGTTCTGCCGAGGCTGGTCGGTGAAGAAGAGAGAGAATTTCCGTTTGCACCTGGTTTTATAGTCCGAAGGGCAGATAACTCTGGTGTCGCTTTACAGTGCCACCTGTCGGTGAAAAAGCGACACCTACCGGCAAACCGGTGTAGTTATGTTTTGAAAGGAGGAGGTACCTGCTACAAGTGGTACAGCTTTAACACCTGACCGACTTAGGTTAGGTTAGGGTTAGGATAAAGTTGCTTTTGTTTCTAGGGTTAGGGTTAGGGTTAAAAAGAGTATGACCTATAAGTTTCATTTACTGACAATATTCAATAATTCCTTCCGGAGACTGAAGCATCTGTCCTAACTCGATTAAATTCATGATCGCTTTTAATCAATTTTGTTAACTTGTTGAATGTTACTCTATATTTTATTCGCTATTTCCAATTGTCGTCTGCTATGATCTGATTGGCTAAGCGTTTCTTCGTCTTTCAGTGAGTGACTAACACTGCCGGAAGATGCCCACGAGATGTCGGTTTCACCACGTGCTGTAAACTGCACAACACCAAATAAAGGTACTTAATTCATGGGTTTCAAACACGATTCCCGTTGGCAACATGCGGCCCATGGACTGCGTTTCAAAGGAGTGTTATACTTTTAGTATAGTGAGTTTTAATGTATCCATTGTTTTTTCCCCCCGAATCCGATTTCATCTCACTTTACGTACATGCAACCCTGATACCCTAAGTAGGAAAGCTACGAGAATTTTGCTGAACCATTAAAAAAAAACACAGTACTCTTGCACATTAGAGAACTTTCGCTCACAGCTCATCGTACAGGTATCTTACAAAGTAAACCATTTTTACAGAAGTAACAGCTGGTTAAACCAACAAGGCTATGTATGAGTCGAATACGATCTCTTCCAGATAGTATTCTCCATTTTGTAATTTCTTGGCATATCTGAATACACTTGATAATGTAACGGGATCATTATAGTTCACATAGATGCAGGAATCTGACGGTGCTAAACTGCGTTCCAACGTAAACCCGCATGATTAAGTTGGTCAGGTTCGAATGGGGTAAATTCTATAGCACCGGGTTTTTCCGACATTACATTAATAAAAAAAATGTCAAAGCTGACCCTGCCGTTCGAACGTAGATCGACAGATAATGAAATGGGCTACCGATGTTAATTAAACAGAGGTACCTTGCTAGTAACTCAATCTGTGTATTATGGATCTTACTAGTGTGTTAATCTAGATAGAAGAATAACATGGAATCTGCTCCAGGACGGTTGATAAGATTCTTAGTAGGTCGGCTCATTACACAGTTGGCCTTTTGGATCAAAGTGTAGTATCTGTTCCGATGGATACTGCACCCCATAGACTGGTATTGTCTTGGCCTTCGGGGCTTGACTTACGCCTGTCTATGGGTCTGTCCTGTGCAGTTCAAGGAGGCCCCCCTTCCCAGGCTTCGCCTCCCCTCTTTGGGGAGTAGTAAGTTTATTGCTTACTGCCTGAGGCGTCCCTACCGGGGAATGCCAACGGAGCTGCCCAGGCAATTTTTAAACAGCCAGAGTGCTCACTTCTCGAGCGCTGGCTTATCTAATCCCACTTTCCCGACCTTGTGTCACATCTTACCTTGCATGAAGTAGATAAATAAACACACAGTTGGCCTTTTGGCTAAGATCAAAGTGTAATATCTGTTCCGATGGATACTGCACCCCATAGACTGGTATTGGTCCACCCTCCCAGGCTTCGAGTCCTCTCTTTGGCGAGGAGTAAGTTTATTGCTTACTGCATGAGGCGCCCCTACCGGGGAATGCCAACGGGGCTGCCCAGGCAATTTTTAATGGCCAGCGTGCTCACCTTCTCGGGGGCTGGCTTTTCAAACCCCACTTTCCCGACCCGACCTTGGGTCACATCTTACTTGTGGGGTAACATAAAACTGGCCTTGCGCCTAACTCCTGGAGAGGAGTAAATAAATACTCGGCCTATATACTGTCCATTCGCGTTTTATGTTTGTTCTACAAATCAGTTTTACCCGAAATTATATTCTGGAATAAGGTTTAGCATTAATAATGGTATATTTAATAATTAGATAATTCGATAATTGATAAATACACAAATGTTATCCAATGAATGGCTGCGCTTCTAAGTGTTTATATTTGATGTATCAGCCGGGCAGTGGTTAATTCCAGTTATACTAGTTAATTTACCTCATTTTTCTGAATTATATTAGTTTTAAAGACTTTAAAATTGAAATTGTGTCCGATATAAGCGTTCCTGTTGATTATCTGATAGAAATAGACATGCAATTAAGGGGGTAATGACTTGGTTTCTAGTGCAAACATAAGTTATTTCGTTAAAATTCTGAACGATATTGCACTGTTGTAATATCTTATTTTTAATTTACAGCATAGCTCTTGATTCAGGTAGAAAAACGAAAAGATTAAGAATTCATGCATATCATTATCATACACCACTTTCAAGATTTAAAGGGACCCATAAATGAATTTGTGTCCACTGTCACTTAGTCAGACGATAGCTTGAACACCGGGAGTGTCCACTCCAAAATGTGTTACACTCTTGAGGCCATCTTCTACCTGTATAAGAGTTAAAAACGTCCTTAGATGAATTTCCTTCCCAACATCTGCGGAGGTGCCGCTCAGGGCAACCGTTCGCCATTTACAGAGTATAACATCGACTCCGAAATCTAGTGGTACGATTCTTCGTATGAGCCAGTGTGTAGCTATGCCGAGGGGATCTTATTTGGGCTTCGAATGTTATTTTGAATATATTTTTAGAGTTGTCTTGTATAGTCATGAGTGGTTTGAAACTCATATAAAACTCTTTTCCAGAAAATAGTATGGTTTGGTATTTAGTTCTAAATACAATTTTTTTAGGCAAAAGTTATGTAAGATTAGGCATCTTTTGGCAAAATTGTAACAAAACTTTGCAATAGACAGTGTAATATATTCTTTAAAATGTACAGCATAGATCTTGATTCAGCTAGACTAAAGAACAGCATTAGAATTCATACAAATCATTATCATATTGAACTTCCAGAATTTCAAAGGGGCCATAAATGAATTCATGCCACTGTCAGTTAG
>OY744548.1:61890101-61932601 GCA_963556195.1 Sepiola atlantica
TGCCAAGATGTGGCAGCGGCACTCCAACGTCTACTGTTCTTTAATGCTTAGAATAACTAAATTTAAGTTATTATATTTCAAACTAACTATATCTACTCGACGTAGTAGTAATAGATGTAGATGTGCAACAATAATGTGAAAAACGATATTCGTCATATACAGTTAAAAGTACGGGTAAAGATATGGAATCAAAAGAAGGAAGTCTGACTTGATGCGTGTAGAAATAAACAGCAACACGTTCCTCTTTTGTAGTTGAACTGATTCGATTCGGACGTATTTTGCGGAGCTCTCTCTTAGACCTCATACATGAGGAAATGCTTAGGATATAATTTATGTAACTACAATGCTGCTACCAAATAAAGAAAACATTGATATAATACCATTGAGCACGTATGTTGTTGGTATTATTTTTATATTTTCCCCGTGTTAGAGAACCAAATGAAAAGAGGAAGATAGCGTGCCGACTGCTGCTATATCTTTACTGCGACTATGACGAGTTGTGTGTATTACTTTTAATTCGTTTCTTTTTCAATCGATGCCGTTTTCCTTCAAAATATCTTTTGTTCCAAACGAAAGGGAGGTAACTCTGTATCGACAAATACGAACTTACGTCCCGTTTATAAGATGGCGTCCGTATGAAAATAATTTTGAACGGGTCTAAGTATTTTCTAGAAGAAATTGATACGAATCAGATTTTATTTTTCTTAACATACTTGCTTCACCGATCCGTTAAAATAATTGACGAACTATAGAATCAAACTAACACTTACCGGCATAACGGCCTCAACTGGCATCCATCTCATGGAAGAATACTTATTCGAATGAATGAACAGTTATACACTAGAATGGCCACTTATGAATCTCAGCCAATCAGAACACAGAGAATGGACTTGCCCTTCTGAGCATAATGGAACATTCAAGCCTTATTATAAACCGGCATTTTGATGTGCTCAACAGTTTGACTTATCTTGCTGCTCAACTGATCGTACAGTTGAGCTCTAAGTATTGATTCAATACGAACTAGATATAAATATTGACGCTTAACGATGACAACAACAACAAAAACAACACTAACGGTAAAAAGATAATGGTATAATATGACGCTACTACATATTCAGCTGACTACATTCAACGAGTGTACGAGAACAGCCACCGTCCGGATAATCCGTTGTAGTCAACTATCTGTCCCGCTAAGCATAACACTCGGGCACCATGTTCTTCCGTTTTGTATTTTCTTTTATTTAAATCCCTGTAAGAAAATATATCCATGTTTACAAAGTGTTAGATGAAACACATGTTTCATCTAGAAGACATATTTAAAGTGAAGTAGGGATTGTTATTGGTTATCTCCCTTGCGTTAAATATATTTTGAGAGTAGAGTTATGTCCTCTGCACATATTAAACAGTAGACATCATCGATAAACACGTGTCACAAAGCTCTGTTTAAGTAAGATGTTTCAAACTAATAAGTAATTATTTCTTCACTTGTAAATGAAGAGTATTGATTTACTCTTCTCCAGGAGTTAGGCACAAGGCCAGTTTTTATCTTACTCCCACAAGTAAGATGTGACCCATAGTCGAGTCAGGAAAGTGGGGTTTAAAAATTGCCTGGGCAGCCCCGTCGGCATTCCCCGGTAGGGGCGTCTCAGGCAGTAGGCAATAAAGTTACTCCTCCCCAATGAGGGAAGGCGAAGCCTGGGAGGGTGGACCTCCTAGAACTGAACAGGACAGACCCATAGACCGGCGTAAATCAAGCCCCGAAGGCCAAGACAATACTAGTCTATGGGGCCAGTGCTCGAGAAGGTGAGCACTCTGGCCATTAAAAATTGCCTGGGCAGCCCCATCGGCATTCCCCGGTAGGGGCGCCTCAGACAGTAAGCAATTAACTTACTCCTCCCCAAAGAGGGGAGGCGAAGCCTGGGAGGGTGGACCTCCTAGAACTGCACAGAACAGACCCATAGACAGGCGTAAATCAAGCCCCGAAGGCCAAGACAATACCAGTCTATGGGGTGCAGTATCCATCGGAACAGATACTACACTTTGATATTAGCCAAACGGCCAAGAATACAACTTGTTAATGAAGAGTAAATATCTATTATTGATTTGTACACAAGATTTTTCTTCACATCCTTCTTTGTATTTCTCCCATGCTTCACAAATACCACAACTACACATTATAAAGACAATTCAATATAAGTATACACTATTTACATCCACTCCATAGGAGGCTAAACACAAAGTCTAATGTGGTTTTAGAAGACAAGATAAGCGCATACTGACTTACAATACAAACTTGAGCAGCTCAGTCGGCATTCCCCGATATAGGTACTTCAGAGTGAAGGTAAATCCTGGGAGTGCGGAGTTCCTAAGACTGAACAGAATAGCCACCTGATGGCAACAAAGCCGGACGAATTTGTATCAGAATTCTGTGATACAATGTAAGAATATGTATGTATTTATATAAAGTTAGGTAGGTGTATATGCTTATATATTTCGATGTATTGGATATAAGTTACGACTTTTACTAAGAACGGATTATACTTAGCACGTTACGCTACAGGACATTGGTGATAATTCTAGTATGACTTTTAGAAGCCTACCACCTATGTTGTTTCAGATGTGTAGTATTACTAGTTATAACTATATATAAATACTTATTACTATATATTAGTACTTATTATCATATGTTATTACTTATTACTAAATATTACTACTTATTACTATATATTATTACTAATTACTATATGTTACTACTTATTACTATACATTATTACTTATTACTATATATTACTACGTATTACTATATATTCTTACTTTTTACTATATATTATTACTTATTCCTATATATTATTACTTATTCCTATATATTATTACTTATTACTATATGTTACTACCTATCACTATATATTATTATCATTAGTATTATTATTTGTCACTATATATTAGTAATAATCACAATATATTGCAACGTATTACTATATACTACCGTGAAAATTACTGTTCATAATATTCTGGTTGCTAGTAAAATGCACATATTTTATTCGCTACGAAATAGAAATATATATATATTATTTCATAGTAACCGGTTTCCCAGTGGAAAAGCTGCGTCTTCTGTGATCGCCATCTTACTCCGGTCGCCCCACCGTCTCCCTCGCACCACGGCCTTCCCGCTCGCCTTCTCCCCCGTCTCCAACTGCCTTACCCCACTCCAACTCTTCTCGCTGCCTGGGGCAAAAGTAAATACTTAATCTGTCTTCCCCCTTCCCACTCCAATGTATAGCAAGCTCACTGTTCAAAAAATGTTAAAACTTCGCGCGATCGAGAGATTCCATTTTTTTAAAAAGGGGGTCAGAACGTGACACAGCTAGTTAGACGCTAGCGTATTTATATATAGAGTGACACTTAGTAATATATATAGTTCTACTAATTACTACATATTACTACATATTGCTATATATTACTACTTATTACTACTTATTTTTATATATTACTACTTATAACTATATATTAGTACTTATTACTATTTAGTACTACGCATTACTACATATTACTATATATTACTACTTATTACTACTTATTTTTATATATTACTACTTATAACTATATATTAGTACTTATAACTATTTAGTACTACGCATTACTACATATTTTTATATATTACTATTTATTATTACTTATTTTTATATATTACTACGTATCACTATAGATTAGTACTTATTACTATTTAGTACTACGCATTACTACATATTACTATATATTACTACTTATTACTACTTATTTTTATATATTACTACGTATAACTATATATTAGTACTTATAACTATTTAGTACTACGCATTACTACATATTTTTATATATTACTACTTATAACTATATATTAGTACGTATTACTATTTAGTACTACGCATTACTACATAGTACTATATATTACGACTTATTATTACTTATTTTTATATATTACTACTTATAACTATATATTAGTACTTATTACTATATAGTACTACGCATTACTACATATTACTATATATTACTAAATATTAGTATATATTACTATATAAGTATTACTACATATTGTTATGTATTACTACTTATTACTATATATTAGTACTTATTACTATATATTAGTACTTATTACTATATAGTACTACGCAGTACTACGTATTACTATATATTACTATATATTACTACTTATTTTTATATATTACTACTTATCACTATGTATTAATACTTATCACTATATATTAGTACTTATTACTATACACATATGTACTTTGTTTGGGTATTTTAGCTGCAACAATATTGTTCATGTTGCGAGATATGAAATCTTAGAATTTAATGTTGGGCATATTTGATGAATAAATGACGAACGCGTTTTTGACGTTAAACTGTACTGATTTATTTCTGTTTGGGGAATGAACTCTCCTCGGGAAAATTATTTTGTCCTTGGTCGACGTTCTGCACGCTAGCAACCCGCTATTAAACGAAATCAATGGATTTTCAAACCATTGCATTTACCACCGTGTTAAGCCTCGCGTCGTTTTCAATACCCCGATTCCATTGGTAGAAACTGGCGAAGAAAGCGATTGTCGACGGGCAATTATGTAACAACAGTCCGTATCTTTACAAAGTGGTCCCCGCCTTTTGTTCCGAGTTGCATGTTAAGACGAAACCGCAAAAACACGGAGTGTACAGGAGCGGCCTGAACCATTTAGATCGATTAATAATCGGGTTTTGTAAACTGAGACCGGTAGGGGTCGCTGTTGGTTGACATGAGCAGTGGCCGATCTTTTATGGGCCAACAGCTGGGTCAGTGCTAAAAGAGTCGGTCAACTTCGACAGAATCGATACGATGTTAGATAATCGCAAAGAGTTAACATAGCTGCTTTGTTAATATCTATCGGATGATCTTCTGCGAATGCAAGAGCCGCGACCCTATCCGCGTAATGGAGTCAATGCCGATAAACGAGAGCATCTGTGTAGATAAACTCTCCATTAAAAGGCTTGCATAACCGTTTGCTTCTTCATTTATTTATTTATTTATAACTAAAATATAAATAAATATATATATATATGTATATATATATATATATAATCCGAGAATGGTATAGATGCACAGGGTATAAATCAAGGGGAGTTGAACCGGGTTTATGAAAGTGCTCAATCAATATATAGAGCCGAAACATGAATATAAATGATAATTTATTTCATTGAAATAGCATTACCTAGGTACTAGTTAACTAGTTTTTTATTATAAACTAGCATTTTTGTTGTTGTTAGTTTAAAGTGATACAGATATTTCGCCAAAACCTGGCATCCTCGGTGTGTAATATATCCTGATGTCATCGGATTTAACACTTAATATATATTAACGGAAAAAATACGTCCTATGAAGTTAAGGGCGACTAATAATGCAATTTTCTGCATCTTAATCACTTAGGAAAGTGAGACAATCGAAATAATAGTAAGCAAAATAACAACGAACGCTACAATCACCAATAAAAATAATTACATAAAAATACATTATAAATATATATATATATATATATATATATATATCAGAGTTCGCGCCTGCCGACCGTCGGAAATTAACCTCCTGCACTGAAGATTTCGTTAGCATGAAACATCGATGTCTGTAGGGAATAAATAATTAATATTCATTCATAAATATTATTTTTAACTGAGTGAGTTAAATAACAAGCAGTACTACTAGCTTCATTGCGAGATCCAACACAGTTTGTTGTTGTAGATCACTTTCGCTGCTCGTTTTAAAATACCCGCCGACTTGCTATTTACAAAGTTAAATTCTTCCTTAATTCTTAGCTAATTTCTGGTGGCCAACGGGACAACGCCCTTGACTGCGAATCAGTGGCGATTTAAATATTAATTTAATTTTCCCTTTCACCATTCCCTCAATCATTTTGTTAGGGAGGTGATTGAGGGAAGGGTGAAAGGGAAAAAGGGTAAGAGAGGAAACGGAGCACAGGTGATGAGGGGAGCAAAAATAGATAGGTAGATACATAGAAAGCTATATGAAGAGATAGATAGATGGAGAGGTAGAAAGAGAGGGAAGCATTGAAATATAGATGTTAGACACACTTTTAAACTCTTTTGTTCTGTTTTTCTATGGCCCGGATAACGGCGGGCATCCATCCTGGTATTTATATAGGCGATCTGTACATGGACCACCAGAGTACATAAAAAACATGTATTTTGTTCGTCTTCTGCATTTAATGAGATTAAACTCTTATAAATCCTAAAAATGAAATTAGATTCTCAAAATCTTATATAAATTGAAATGTAGTCCGTCTGTCAGTCCTTCCGTCAATTTTTTCAAACGTAATAAATACATTGCAGAATTTGTCTAAATTCTGAAATATCAGAGATCATAACTAGTTTTAGAAATGGAGAATATTGCATTAATAATAAATAATACATTCCCAACAAATTAAGCGGGTACCATGACCGAAAATCGAAACCGTAACCTTGAGATATTTAGTCTGAGGTTCGATCAACTAACTTATTTTGAATGTCTTATATACCTTAAAGGATTACCTTGACAAAATAATTACAGATTTGGCGTGACATCATGAATTTAAGATTTACGTCATATTTCAAAACATAAACCCAACATAAGCGATAATAAAAAATATAACATATATATATATATATATACATATATATATATATATATATATATATATATATATATATATATATATGTAGTGAGAAAGGGGATACTATTTATTTGAATTTACAACATCAACAAGATGAATGATTTTTGTAATGAATTTTATAAGAGATCAGGTTTACCACGAGGACATGAAAATGTCGATGCTTTTTCGCTGGTATTTTTATAAACAACGTCATGTTGGTTACGTTATTATCAACCTGTGATCTTCCAAAATCAATTCATTAGAACCTAATATTGATGCACCTAATCATGGTCGCAACACCGGCAATTTGTTGCAAACCCAATTTCTGATAATCAAGATACAAGAGGCAGGCTGTTTTTCTTTTCATTCTCCCTGTCTCGCTCAGTTGCCTTTGCTTGGTTTGGTAGTGCGTTTATATTCTTAGATCAAAGGTAATTGTTAAAGTATCCTACGTGGCGTCGGTAGGAAGTGAAAATAACAGAAAGCACTTTAACAACATTACTCGTTCATCGTGAGAAAGACAGAACATTTTCTTTTATTGTAGCTGTGAAATATATATGTGGTTAATTAATTCTTATTTTAGTCACATAAATTACTAGGGTTAAAAAAATACTCGAATTATATTTTTCTTTTTCACTTACAACAGTATCAGCAGCAGTACTTTTTCTTTCTTCTCTTTGCCAATAACAGTCTAAAACATAAGATCACCAGACAACTGTCCAAGAACATACAAGAACGACGTGACGTCACTCTTTTTATTCAACGATTTCTTCTGTCAAAAGCGTCTAGTTTGCATAATTATGACTTTCCCCTGAAAGAAAAACGCTTCGTTCCCGCGTGCAACCACTGTTTCCATGCAGCGGCCGCATGCTAGTTGTTGCCGTGTATCCCTTGGTCTCTCCGTCACTACCAGCTAAAAAGCTTTCATGTGGCAATCACTATTTATCTACCTCCCACAAGGTAAAATGTGACACAAGGTCGGGAAAGTGGGATTAGATAAGCCAGGGCTCGAGGTGAGTATTCTGGCCATTTAAAAATTGCCTGGGCAGTCCCGTCGGCATTCCCGGTAGGGCGCCTCCGGCAGTAAGCAATAAACTTACTCCTCCCCAAAGAGGGGAGGCAAAGCCTGGGAGGGTGCACCTCCTAGAACTGCACAGGACCAGACAACCCCCAATAGACCGGCGTAAATCCAGACCCAAAGGCCAGGACAATACCAGTCTATTAGGTGGGTTAAAAAACCCGTGGTTGAATTTCATGTGACAATCTACTATTTATCTACCTCCCACAAGGTAAAATGTCACACAAGGTCGGGAAAGTGGGATTAGATAAGCCAGAGCTCGAGAGGTGAGCAATCTGACCATTTAAAAATTGCCTGGGCAGCCCCGTCGGCATTCCCCGGTAGGGGCGCCTCAGACAGTAAGCAATAAACTTACTCCTCCCCAAAGAGGGGAGGCAAAGCCTGGGAGGGTGCACCTCCTAGAACTGCACAGAACCAGACAACCCTCAATAGACCGGCGTAAATCCAGACCCAAAGGCCAGGACAATACCAGTCTATTAGGTGGGTTAAAAAACCCGTGGTTGAATTTCATGTGACAATCTATTCACAAATAATGCAAATAAAATATAATCCAAACAAGGCACGGGACTTATGCAGATTCAGACCGAAACAAACGCTAACCTTAACTCTAACTCTTACAGACGCCAAGTCGATTTTAGATTGAGTCTTCCTCTGCATTACCCAAGTTAGATGTGTTCCACACCCTGTCAGAAGCCGCTGGAAGGTAAGTACCCAACCTTTCCTGATTATTATTCAGTATTTTAAATGTTTTCAAATTCCGTCGACATTTTTATGTTCAGAATTAATAAATATTTGTTGACGTTTAAAATGTTATTTCTTTTTCGAAATTATATTATTTTGTATCGCTTCAAAACTCAAATACATTCTTGATCTCCCCAAAAAACGGTAGCCAAACTGGAATATTGTCGACTCAGTTCAGAAGTAAATTAGCAGCAAATGATCTTGACTCAGATGTAGTCTTCGTTATTAAACTTCCTCCGTAATATAACTTCCGGCAAGAGTTTCAGTTTCCCAAATTTATTAATTTATTAATTTTTTCATGAAATTGTTAGGTTAAAGTACAAAATAATAAACAGGCTATATCCTATGTTTAGAATTGCGTTCTAAATAATTACGTCATTATTTCAGCACTGTACGTAACCTGCAGTAGTACCAAAAATACAAACCTCCTATTTTATTACTTATTTTTATTTTATTATTTTATTACTTATTTTTGCAAAATAAATTATTTAAAATGAAAATAAGTACAAAAGTTTTTGCTGATTTTTTATATTTCATTTTTTTTTGTTTTACCTAAAATAAACAAGTGGCAATTTTTTTCGGCAATCTCCGCCTGTTTTGGGTCGGTTAATATTCCGGTTGGTCACTTTGTCTATAATTAAGATACACGGTGAACGTTTTCATCGTCCCAAATTGTATACGATTGTTGGATTTGTGGTTTTGAAATAACGTTGCAAATTAAAAAGTTAGTAAAAAATCAAAATATTCACATTTTTCGTGAAACTAAAAGAAATTTGTTTCTGTGTAGAGGGTGAAATCTTTGCGCCAAATAGTAATGCGTATTTGCGCGGCATTTTACACGCAAGCATCCCTCTATTTAACGCGGAGAATCAATGGGTTTTCAAATGATTGTATTTGCCCGTGTCGGTTTGAATAGCCTGATTCCTTAGTCGGAATAAGCAACTGTCGAACGGTAATTATGGAAGGGCACTGCGTATATGTACAAGAATATATATCCATCTTTGTTCCGCCTTGCATGTTTAGCCGTACCCCCTTTGGCTAAGATCAAAGTGTAGTATCTGTTCCGATGGATACTGCACCCCATAGACTGGTATTGTCTTGGACTTCGGGGCTTGATTTACGCCGGTCTATGGGTCTGCCCTGTGCAGTTCTAGGAGGTGCACCCTCCCAGGCTTTACCTCCCCTCTTTGGGGAGGAGTAAGTTTATAGCTTACTGTCTAAGGCGCCCCTACCGGGGAATGCCGACGGGGCTGCCCAGGCAATTTTTAAATTGCCAGAGTGCTCACCTCTCGAGCGCTGGCTTATCTAATCCCACTTTCTCGACCTTGTGTCACATCTTACGTTGTTGGAGGTAGATAAATAAAAAAAACCCTTTGGCTAAGATCAAAGTGTAGTATCTGTTCCGATGGATACTGCACCCCATAGACTGGTATTGTATTGGCCTTCAGGGCTTGATTTACGCCGGTCTATGGGACTGTCCTGTGCAGTTCTAGGAGGTCCACCCTCCCAGGCTTCGCCTCCCGTCTTTGAGGAGGAGTAACCGTGGAATGCCGACGGGGCTGCCCAGGCAGTTTTTAATGGCCAGAGTGCTCACCTTTCTGGCGCTGGCTTTTCAAACGCCACTTTCCCGACCCAACCTTGGGTCACATCTTACTTGTGGGAGTAAGATAAAACTGGCCTTGTGCCTAACTCCTGGAGAGAAGTAAATAAATACCCCCTCCCTTCCGAGTTTACGAGTGTGTTTCCAAACATCTAGCTGATTAATAATTCGGCTTCGAAAACTAAAAACGTTATGGGTTGTTATTAGATGACATGTGCGATGGCCAATCTTTTATTGGCCAACAGCTTGGCCAGTGCTAAAAAAATCGATCAACTTCAACACAATCGATATGATGTTGGATAAACAAAAAAGGGGGGGGGGTATTCGATCCTTTGTTAACATCTCTCGGATATTTAATTTAATATCGATTGCGTTTTAAAGAGAACGTGGTATTTGTTTTTTAAACTACAAATCGAATAATCGTAAAGAATGATGTCGTTAGCTTGTTATGAACTCAGTCTCTTACTTCCTGTCCAACAGGTGTTAACTCATTTAACCTACCTGTATTCCTAAGAATACTTCGGAACATGAAATGTGCGACGAGATATATTTATTTAAAAAGGAGCTTAGTCTTTTAAACATACATCAATAAGCCGCCATGTTGACGGCAGATTGAGACCAATTATTTTATTTTTAATATTTATCATTTGTTGTCTTATTTTTTGTGGAGGGTCTGATGGAGCTTGGGCTAAGAGTTAGCATACGCTTAGATTTAGTGTTAAGGGTTTAGTGGGGTTTGCGGGAGGTTAAGGTTAGGGTACTGACCAATCATAATATCTCTTAGACTTCACATGGAGGAGTTGTTTCGATGAATTGGACGTATGCATAGTTACTAATGATGTGACGATTCCAATATTTTTCCCCGATTGCGATACAATTACCGATTCTGTTCTAAATTCCCGATTCGGTATAATTACAGATTCCAATTCTTATTCTAAAATCACCTAATCGCTAAAGATAATATAGAATTCTATTTTGTGGAGTTATGGGGTATAGTTGACATTCCTCATCTACCTTTAAATGTAAATATACTTTTCTTTTTCATTTGACAAACTTGTTAATGTTTTCTTTAATAAATTTTATCCAACATTTTGTATGAACTCATTGTGGCATTTTCATCTATATTTTTTCATTTGTGCAATTTTTTTCCTATATATTTTGATTTTCGCCAGGCCATTGTTTTCAGTGCCATGTTGTTGGGTTTTTTTTTAATCTCAATTCGTTTAATACTACATGTACATTTTAGTTTTACTGGTAGATTAAAATCAATAAATTATTGTATCACTAATACACGCAATAGAGAATAAAGTTTTAAAGAAACAAAAATTAAAAGAAACGTTTTTGGAATCGGAAATTAGGCTCCAATCTTCCGATTCTGACACAGATTCGCAGACCCGAAAAAGTTCCGATTTTTCCGATTCCAATGTATTGTCCCGACACTACTATTTGAGAAAGATAAAATGAAGAAATCAAAGAAGAATTAGGAAGCTAATTTACCATAACAGAAGAGGTAGAAGAAATAACAAAGATGGACAAGATTCCAATCAATAATCTACATATCTTGCCCAAGTTGTTGTCAACACTCGGAAAACGTAATAACAATGTGTGATATATATCAGCCCAAAATACAACGAAGACTTATATTGTGTAAATGGTTCAATAAAAACGCGAGAAGTGTATACCGCCATCTTAAATTTATAAAAAAAAAAGTTCCGTGTAGAAGTAGGATAAATGTCCAACATATGTTTCAACGTTTAACATAGCCTTACGCTAGGAATATTTATGAACACAAAATGAATATTATATATATATATATATATATATATATATATATATATATATATATATATATATATATATATATTTAGAAAAAGCGCTTTGTCTTCCCAAGAAATACCAATACGTTGTCATTCTTTTAATAATTGAAATTGACTAATAAAATAAAAGGCAAACAGACGAAATTATATTTATTTTTTTCTAATGCTTAGAAAAAAAATTCAGATGAGATTAAACAAATGTTTGACCTAATTCAGTGTAACTGTCTGAATAAGCCGACAGGTTAACATTATTTGATTGATTAATATTAGAGTTCAAACTCCTCCAGCTTCAAGTAAATCTCGCACCTCGTGGTCAATAAAATACAATGAAGACTATTGAAAAGAATTCATGATAAAAGAGGCTTATTAAGTTTGGAACATGAATAACTAATAATCGTATTCTGATATCCCCCTCAGCCAAATATGTCCGACATTTTATTATATATATATATATATATATATATATATATATATATATATATATATATATATATATATATATAAGGTGAGTCAATGAAAAATAGTTAGACCTGTAAATGGAAACAGATCAATATCTTCAGTTGTTCAGAACAAGGAGCATTTAGTAAATAAAAGTATTTCTTCTTCTTATCTTTCAATTGCATTCCTTAAGCACGGCTTTTCAAAGATTAATATTTATATATATATATATATATATATATATATATATATATATATATAGATATATATATATATATATGTGTATATATATATGTATATATATATATGTGTATATATACATATATGTATATATATATGTATATATATATGTATGTATATATATGAAGGTTTATAACTAAAGGATAACTTTTAGAGAATTAGACCTATTGTGAGATGAGGAAAGCTCAATATACTGGATAGAGCAAAAATAAGATGAAAAATAGTTAGACCTGTAAATGGAAACAGATCAATATCTTCAGTTGTTCAGAACAAGGAGCATTTAGTAAATAAAAATATTTATTCTTGAGTTTTGGTTCGTTGCTATTTACCTTTGGATCTGTTTACTTGAAAACAGGAAGAAATGCGTTTTCTTAATATGGCTATTTTTGTCGATCCCCCCTCCCCTCTAAGGACTAAGGACTTGGGTGGAATCTTCGCTGTTGGATTTTCTTGCAGATTCTTCTTGAATTACGAATTACATTTGAACCCTATACAACTTGGATCTCCGTGTTTGATGACTTTCATTTGCATTGAAACACACCCGTTTGAACTTTTAAAACCTTTTAAAAAGAACTTTAAAAAAAAACTTTTTCCATATTTTTAATATTAACTGTTCTTATCTGTCAACTTATCAATCACTACTTCCTGTGATGATAAGATTTTAATCTTTGAAACGCCGTGCCTAATGAAAGCAATTGAAAGAGAAGAAGAATCAATATTTTTATTTACTAAATGCTCCTTGTTCTGAACAACTGAAGATATTGATTTGTTTCCATTTACAGGTCTAACTATTTTTCATTGACTCACCTTATTTTTGCTCTATCCAGTATAGTTAGCTTTCCTCATCTCACAATAGGTCTAATTCTCTAAAAGTAATCTTTTAGTTATAATCCTTCATATATATATATATATATATATATATATATATATATATATATATATATATATATATATATATATATATATATATAAACATCGTTTGTGTATCCGTCAATTGTTTCAAACCATCCTCGGTACCTCCTCAGGGATATACTGATGAGCAAAGATTAGATCCGCCAATACACAATCACAAAAAAAAAATAGTATATATATATATATTATATATATATTAAATTCCCGAAACAGTTTTTCATGGTAAACAACTGATGATCCCTTAAAATAGTGTTAGAAACTAACTAATATAATAACTGTAAAAAATAAATTGACTTACATGAGTGATTTTCCACTGGAAGATTTGAGACTATAAGTTTGTTTTTTTTTGTTTTTTTTATATATATTTTTTTTTTATATATAGTTTTAATGGTTGAGAAACTTCCGAGACTATATATATATATATGTTATTTTATTTACTTACATATATATATACATATATATATATATATATATTTTATTTACTTACATATATATTCATATATATATATATATATATATATATATATATATATATATATATATATATATATATATATACATTTAATTTACTTACATATATATTCATATATTTACACACATATATATATATATAATTTACTTACATATATATTTACACACATATATATATATAATTTACTTACATATATATTCAATTTACTTTCTATATATTTAATAATTTACATATGTGTATATGTATGTATGTATGCATATATATATATATCTATCTATATATATATATATATATATATATATATATATATATATATATATGTATGTAACGATATCTCTCAAAATGATCGCCAAGAAACAGTCTTTTAAACGTTCTCGAAATCCGAAAGCTTGTTCGAAACGTTTATACATTTAAATGGCATTTTTAACCCTTAAACTGACATTCCTTATTTTATGAGATTATTTTTGGCAGACCAGAAATGGGCTCTCTTTTAACGGGAAACATCATGCGGCTGTGTTTGTCTTTTAAAATGTATCCCATCGATCACACGATGTTATAAACTACATGTAGTTTTTTTCTACTCCTTTTAATTAACTATGTGTGTACGTGAATTTCTCAAAACTCTCTTTTAACACAATAGTTCACAATTTACCTGACATTCTTCTTGATCTATATCGCTCTACACTTCTTCATCTGCACTTCTTCGTATGCACTTCTTCATCTGGCCATGATATTCGTCTTCGTGGTCGTCTATCTTCAAGCCGTGAGTTTTTTTAAGAAACCCTTACCTTTTTCTTCGTCTCGTAGCTTGCTTGACAATATGGCGTGGGGGGCAGCTGTTCTCTGAGAATCAACATTCTTTGATACGACAAGGAAAAGAACTAGGAAGACATGTTGAGAGGCTTATGAAAAAGTCGTTTATTGGGCTTTCCTAATTATGTCTGAGAGAGAGTTGCCGTCCATTAGTTCCTTGTTTCTCGGTTTCTAAACTTCTCTTCTAACTGGATGGGGGGAGATATATAGATTCACTTCTTTGAAAACTTATGAGTTAAGGACTTTAAAGTACTTTGCTTGAACTTTGAATTGTAATAAAATTTGATTCGCACCTTATTTTATTCTTTCACTCTATCTAGTGCTATATATATATATATATATATATGTATATATATACGAAACAGTTGTCTAATAGTCTCTTGAATACACTTGTGAAGCTTGTTCCACTTGTTGCATACACAACCTTGTTTTCTGCACTGAAGCAATAAAGTTACGTTTCTCATTTTGGCTTTCATCTTTTCCATCCCGTAGTCTAGATGTCAGTGTGGGCGTCACAAGTTTTCTCAAGCTCCTACGATTTTCTGCATTTCTTGGCGTATTACTCAGCGCAAGCCCTGTCCACTCTCGGAATGTTGTCTTCTGGCAGCTGTCCCAATTTTAAGTTTGGACCGAGAACCGAGATTAGAGTCCGCACATGGGAGCCGAAGTAAAAAAAAAATGTCCAAAGACTGAGTCTACGAAAGTGTGTACGTCTCAAGATAATGGTTTGAAACGGTGACTTTGGGTCCCAAAATGAGATTTGCACCTTATTTTATTCTTTCACTCTATCTAGTGCTATTGATGCTCTATCCAGTATATTGAGCTTCAATTTTTATCCGGAGGTTCACTAATTAAATATATTAGTTGCCTCCTATATCTTTTGTTGTATTAACCTTTTATATATATTATACATATATATATATTCCATGATAAATGCCAGTATACTGAGATCATATGCCCTTAATAGGGTTAAGATAACAATTCATATACACTAAATGTACAAAATCAAGGAAATTCCCAAATTTTTACACTTTTATTGTCATTAAGGGTATGCGAGCACAACAGGCCTATGTATTTTACTGGTAGGAATTTTTCTTCAGCACACCTCACACACTTCATCGACTCATGCATAGAGATTTATACTGTAGTGATGTGATAATGAAATGGTTTGGTTGATATGTAGTCATACCCTTAATGACAATAAAAGTGTAAACATTTGGGAATTTCCTTGCTTTTGTACATTTCGTGTATATGAATTGTTATCTTAACCCTATTAAGGGCATAGGATTTCAGTATGCTGGCATTTGTCATGGAATGTCACTACTTTTGTAAAGGCTATGCCTCAAGACAATGGTCATTTTAAAGGTTTTTTGGAATTTTCTGAAAAACTAAGGTATATGCCATCAACTAGACCCTAGAACCCTTATCTCTGTCAAAAATCAGCTGAATCCAGTACACACGGATAACACAAAATCACTCCTGACCTTTCTGGATCTCTGGGTTGCCTTGACTAATGATGCTGAAATTCTACGCACTTATATATATATATATATATATATATATATATATATATATATATATATACTTGTTAATACATTTTTCTCCTTTACCATTCACATTTTTCTCCTTTACCATACGTTGTATAACGCATATTTTTCGGTTTTGTTTCGAATAAGTTTTAATTGGATGTAATACATCCAAGCGGAGGTTTTCGATATAATAAGAAGAACACTATTCATCGTTACAAATATTTTATGTTGAACAAAGTCAATGCTGAACAATCAGAGTCCCACATTTTATATAGCACTATACACAGGAAACGGAAATAACTCGATATCTTTTTGAACATTAAAACTCAAGACAATTATATCCTATAGATGTTACGTGTTAGCGAACGCTGGGTACTTGGTCTACTAACTTTAATTACAGCCTGATAGATGCAAATACGGCGGAAGCACGACTTGAAATAGACGTGTTTATTTTAGTTGAAAGGCACAATTAGCATTTGTTGTTTGGAAGAAAAGACAAAGGAAATCTAAACAAACATGGCCAAATAAACGTAAGAAAGAAACGCAAACAAACGGACGCAGTTTTTAGATTTCGCAATCAAGTCTTTGTTTTGTCCTCTTTAATGGCGTGTCGGAATTTGTCTTCGAGACTTTGGTCGCCGTCGCAGACACAACCAAAAATAGCTTTGCTGCATGTATTTGACAAAGGCAACCTTATTGATATATATATATATATATATATATATATATATATATATATATATATATATATATATATATATATATATACATGAAGAGTTCCAATGCAAAACGCGATAAATCCAATTAGTTTAAATTGCTACCTTAACCAATAAGGGCGGATATATTAAATGTAGACTTTGACTAAAAGCTAATTTTGATTGAAAGCAAATTTAAATTAGGACGGCATCATATTATGTATAATATGACTTTGGGGTATGGTCGAGTGTTCACATGGAACACTTTTCGTAGTGATAGTTTCGTTATTTGAAGAATTGCATTTATCAGTCGAACTCTTCATATATATATATATATATATATATATATATATATATATATATATATATAAAACATAAGTTTCTAGTGGTACATTATAAATACGTTGGCACTCATGTAGTATATATGAAGCAGCTGCCGATTAAGAAATCGAAATTGAAGAGTTCCGTTTTTTTTCTCTAAGTACCATTCATTCAGAATTCACCGGAAGTTGAATTTAGTATTTAGAAAATGGAGTTAAATGAGATTAATCTTCGAGACATTGGTAATTTAATGAACAAGCCGCAAAAAACAATAGATTTTTTACAGGCACACCGCCTGATTTCTTAGGGTTAGGGTTTAGGGTTTAGGGTTAGGTTTAGGGTTAGAGTTTTTTATTTAAAAATGTTTTACTTCATATAATAATAAACAAAAATTGTTAATTGTTACCCAAAAACAAATCAGTCTTGCATTTTTTTTTATGTTGTAAAAAATCACTTCCGGTTGAATTACTTTATTTTCAGTAGAAGGACAGAAAATCTGCTGCTTCATATATACAACAGAAGTGCCACTACTTTATATCTGAGAAATGTTCTTTTTAATTCTCAGTCACTGTAAATGAAGTTATTATATTTTCGTTCATATCTAGAGTGTCTTACTTCATAGGCTGGATTTTCCATACATTAAAAACCGACCTTGTGTCGAACTTATTCCTCGTAGTGAGTCAAGTGAATAAATACAGTCTTCTGTATTTCTTCTGGAGGTTGAAATTTCAATACTTACTGTACCTTATACTCTTGAAATTCCAATACTTACTGTACCTTATACTCTTGAAATTCCAATACTTACTGTACCTTATACTCTTGAAATTCCAATACTTACTGTACCTTATACTCTTGAAATTCCAATACTTACTGTACCTCATACTCTTGAAATTCCAATACTTACTGTACCTTATACTCTTGAAATTCCAATACTTACTGTACCTTATACTCTTGAAATTCCAATACTTACTGTACCTTATACTCTTGAAATTCCAATACTTACTGTACCTTATACTCTTGAAATTCCAATACTTACTGTACCTTATACTCTTGAAATGTAAAACAAAAATTCCTGACGAAGCAAACACGATCTACCATCGTGCATAAAATAAAAGATTATGTTCAGAATTCTGTGTATGTTCCTGATTTTGGTTAGACGTTTCCCGAATTCGAAAAGCTGCGTCTTTAAAAGTGCTGGGATTACATAGGTATATTTGTGAAAATAAATTAGAGTGGAAGATCGAATAATCCAAATGATCAACATTATTGATCCCGATCTAAAAATGACAACCAACATTTTAATTGAAGTCTGATTACTCCACATGATTTAAATTATTGATCCCGCTCTAAAATAATAAATAACATTTCAGTTAGAGTCTGATTACTCCAAATAAATTAAATTATCGATCCCGATCTAAAGTAATAAATAACATTTAAGTAGAAGTCTAGTTACTCCAAATAAATTAAATTATCGATCCCGATCTAAAGTAATAAATAACATTTAAGTAGAAGTCTGATTACTCCAAATAAATTAAATTATCGATCCCGATCTAAAGTAATAAATAACATTTAAGTAGAAGTCTGATTACTCCAAATAAATTAAATTATCGATCCCGATCTAAAATAATAAATAACATTTAAGTAGAAGTCTTAAATTATCGATACCGATCTAAAATAATAAATAACATCCTAGTAGAAGTCCGAATGAGCCAAATAATTCAAATTATAGATCTCGATCTAAAAAAATCACTTACTTAAGGGTAGAAATCCGAATAATCCAAAAAATACAAATTATCAATCCTGATCTAAAAAAAACAAAACTTAAGGGTAGAAGTCCGAATGATCCCAAATATCCAAATGATCGATTATGATATAAAAAACAAACAACAACGAACTTAATGGTAGAAATATGAATAATTCAAATAATCCAAATTATCGATCTCAATCTAAACACAACAACCGAGTTGATGGTAGAAGTCCGACTAATCAAAATAATCCAAATTATAAATCCTGACTAAAAAATACGAAAACTAAAGCTCGTATATCATATGTAGTACTTTTTCCTTAATAGGTATCAAGTTTGACAGAGAAGAATAAATAATTATTGTTCTGGGGCTGCGCTTATTCTGTTTCGTTTATCGGTACGTGAAACAGAAGTCCTTCTAGACTGAGGCAATTTTTATTTGTGTTCCAATACAGAGTGCTCCTTTATAGGAAGCTGAGGTTTTCCACATTAAACACAATCGTAGGTCTAATTCTGGTCTCGTTAGGCGGGGGCTAAATAGGAACATGCCTGCGTTTATGAATGTTAGTTCAATGAAAGATTGAGTATAAACGAACTTCAAGAAAGAAAAGACCCATGCTCGACAGTGGGAGTCCGCTTGAAAATTGCGTGACGGGGAGGGCGGGAAATATGCGCAATCAGGGGAAGCCACGACACGATCAATATAATCGATATTAAACTGGAGAGGAAGAAGGATGAGACTTTTTGCGATGTCCGTTCGGCAAAAGTCGACCGCGTGAATGGTGCCTGAAAACTTCTCGACAGAGAGCGGGCAAGTATGGTCGACGGACGGTTCAATTGTGTCTCGGCTTTTAAACCGAAGTTGAAAGACTGCGAGCCCCGGAGGTGTTCCTTGTTATAGGCATCAAAAGAAAGCCGAAACGAAGGAGGCAGTCACATGCCGAATACCGGTCGATAGATTGAACAGGTGCTTCTGACAAGTGAATTGGGAAAAGGGGTTGCCATCAAACATCAGCGAAAACTTGCAGGAAATACTTTGAAATGTTCAACTAAAGGTTAGGATTCTTGATTCCTGAATGATCAAGAATGAAAAGTTGATTTCGAAAACACATGAGACTTCAATAATCTTAGAATAACTACGATGAAAAAAAAAGTACTTTTGTCTTAGAATAATGCACAAGAATGAAAACATAGTCGTTTTTATTAGGTAGGCTTGTACATAGTACTTTATTTTATATGATGCATCCGGGGATTGTCCAAAGTATATATATCAGAAGTTTACAATAAAACCTACTTTAAAAAGACGGATACACATATATATATATATATATATATATATATATATATATATATTTATATATATATATATATATATATATATATATATATATTTATATATATATATATATATATATATATATTTATAT
The DNA here is from genome assembly GCA_963556195.1 of Sepiola atlantica. Lineage (NCBI taxonomy): Eukaryota > Metazoa > Mollusca > Cephalopoda > Sepiida > Sepiolidae > Sepiola > Sepiola atlantica. Next base: position 61,910,582 of record OY744548.1, read on the forward strand.
ATATATATATATATATATATATATATAATGTTTGTGTGTATATCTAGGTAGCATCTTCTCTTGCAGGCAAGTAGTATTAAATATAAGAGACAACTCATGTACAGATATCATTTGGTTAATTCTTTTCAATAGTCCAGATGAGGATCTTAGTTTCGGAGGGGAACTGGCTGATGAATTTGCCATAGTACTTTCGGAGCCATCTGCCTGCATCTTCGGGGGAATGAGGTTAATCAGGTACATACCATGTGTTAGTATTCATAGAAGGTTTTTGGCGGGAATTATGTACTAAGTACAAACCTATATTTGGAGCTATAAACATTTTAGAATATTATTACTGATATTAAAGTTAATTCTATTACGTAGAGTTTTTTTTGTTTTTTATATATATGGCTTCTAATATATGGAGTTTTTGTTTTTTAGTACTAAATTCTAAGATTTTGGTATTTTCTACTAAGAGTTTTCTGAATTCCGATCGTGGGCAGGAGTGGTCGTTAGTTAAGTGTTTGGTTATGGCGCTAGTATCAGACAATGCATCGTCAATCTTCTCGACAAATTCGTGGTAGTTAATATATATTATATATATATATATATATATATATATATATATATATATATATATACATGTATATATATATGGCACCTATCAATTCGTTGTTTTGATACGTCATTATAATACAGCTTCTTATGCCAGTAGTTTCTTTCCAAGAACAGCAGTCTTGTGGAACTCCCTTCCTGGTGACTGTTTTCCTTCTACTTATAGCCATTGTTTTTTTACAGACTAAGGGCAATCGGTGTCTCCTGTCTTTGTTATATGATATTTCGTTATAGTTAACTTCTTATATCAAGTGAATGTATGCCTTGTTCATAGCAATGGTAATAATATATAAATATATATATATATATATATATATATATATATATATATGTGTGGGTGTGTGCTAAAAATCATTGTCTTTTTTCCACTTCCTCTCCATCCCCCAACCCACCCCGTTTCTTACTCGTCTCTGTTAGCGTCTTACTTTGTTATGCCCTTTCACATGACCATACAAATACCAATACCAGATCGTAGATGCGAAACAAATACAGAGAAAATTATCGCTTACTTACCCAAAATATATTTCATACTTTCAAAAATGTATCGTATGGACAATCACATATCGCTGTGCGTTTTATTTCTTTTACCTATGTATGTGCTGCTATCGAAATACGTTTATTTTTTTTCAAATCTTCACTTTTTTCTGAAGACAACCGTCGATACGAGCGAAACTGGTCCAATCTCTCGTTTTTTTGTTTTTCTCTTGTAGTTAAATCAGTTTTCCGTTTGTCTTTTCACACCCACCCAAACACACAGACACACACACACACACACACACACACACACACACATATATATATATATATATATATATATATATATATATATATATATATATATAAATCTTTAATTTATAAATCTTTAATTTATAAATGTTTAAATCTCCTTTCACCGGACACCTTATCGACGGACATTCACCAACTAGGCATACTCCATATTTTTTTATTCTGCATTACTTTATATTTTTTCAAATTTAGAATTTTGAGTTTTCCACTGCCAACTTATCAATCTATGTAATTCCTCTGATGATAAGATTTTAATCTTTGAAAAGCCTTGGCTTAAATAAAGAAAAATAAACATGTTTTGCCGAGTAGACCTTGCATTAGAACAATCGAAGTTGAAATAGATTTGTCATTCGTACATCTTTATCTCTCTTCTTTCATTCATCTTTATATACATGTGTGTACATATATATATATATATATATATATATATATATATATATATATATATATATATTAAAATATATTTGTATATCAACACATATACATGTATTAATTCTTTATTTTATAAATTGATGTTTACGTACATGAAATATATATATATATATATATATATATATATATATATATATGTGTGTGTGTGTGTGTGTATACTTAGGCAGCAAACAAGCGTTGTTGAACATTAAGGAACTTTCCCATTCGTAAATCTTTATCATGAGGTTCTCAAACTGTCGAGCTATCCTTCTGGTTTCGGGTGGCAGTCCGTAGAGTATTTCCCCGGTTGTTCTTAATTCGGCCATTTTTTCGAGCGCTTTCGACTTTCCTAGTCGTCTTCAGGAATATGGATCGAGTTGTTAGTTTTAAAAATCGTATTTCTCCCAAACAATTGTGTCACTTTATATTTCGTAAACTATAGTATTTTAATTCCTATTGAGTTTTTGAACAACTTTCTGTGTACGGGGACCTTAATCAGGACAAAATGATTATATCGCCCTGACAGTAACGCTTTAGTTCCCTTCTCTGGTTGGTCGAACTATGTAGATTGGCCGAGGGGTTAAAGACGTTGGGTTACACGAGCGATGGTTGTAAATTCAACCACGGTTGTTGATAGGCCAGTATATTGAATCTCTTCTCATGAGTTTTCAAAAGACGAAACCAGCTTGTCCATAGATAAGTAAATCATATATAATTCTTTAATTATACTTACATCAAATTGTGTGGGTGTATCTCTCTTTTACATATTGTCAAATATAATGCATTTTTTATGGAATAATGACGTCTATTATAACTTATTAGCACTTTTATTGCGCTTTGACATCATAACCCATGATGGATATGAAAAGACTTCGTGTCGCACTGCTGGAGAGTTATCGCAAAATGGTGATCAAATATTAAACGAACAAGAAACAGGTCGGGAAAAGTAATCGCGCGATAGATTACACAAATAAATCCATTAGCCATGTCAAAAGGTTATATAACTTCATTCTCGCCTCTGCTTAACGAAAACTTTACGCGTACGACAGCTGAGAAATGCAAGCTTATATACACGTAAAATGGGAGATATGCGACGGTTCTAATCGCGAAATGTGAACCTGATATGGTCGACTCAAATTCCATTTTGGCTGTAAAGTAATCATTGAGGATTTATTTACTCCTCTCCAGGAGTTAGGCACAAGGCCAGTTTTATCTTACTCCCACAAGTAAGATGTGACCCAAGGTCGGGTCGGGAAAGTGGGGTTTGAAAAGCCAGCGCCCGGGAGGTGAGCACTCTGGCCATTAAAAATTGCCTGGGCAGCCCCGTCGGCATTCCCCGGTAGGTGCGCCTCAGGCAGTAAGCAATAAACTTACTCCTCCCAAAAGAAGAGAGTCGAAGCCTGGGAGGGTGGGCCTCCTAGAACTGCACAGAACAGACCTATAGACAGGCGTAAATGAAGCCCCGAAGGCCAAGACAATACCTGTCTATGGGGTGCAGTATCTATCGGAACAGATACTACACTTTGATCTTAGCCAAAAGGTCATTGTGTAAGGCATGTGTAAAAGTGTGCAATGCGTTGAATATGTTTGCCGTATTTTTTTTTATTTTGATAGAGAAAGATTGACCAAGACCGTCGTAAAGAGCGTTTTTCTGTTGACGTCAGAGTGGTCGGGGCAAGACTCTTCCAAGGGAACGGTTACACACTACATGTAGACATATGACGGGGGGTAATTTCTCTTAAATTATTTTATCTTTGATCTAGTAATTGTTTCGTATTTAAGAAATATGTTTTGTTCATGGTTTTGTTCGTGTCATTTGCAATGTGGTATTTTGATAGTGATTTTAAGGCAAAACTATAAAAATAAAAAGCGTTTAAACTAAAATTCAAGATGGATGACAAACCTGTCTTGATAGGAAAATATTTCATAGAAATAAATATTTGCTTGTTTCCCGTATAGTTTGAACTATTGTTACATAATAACAGTCTGTATAACATAAAACGTTCTGCTTGTCCTGAAAACAATTCTAATTTGATTTTGAACGTATATATAATTGAACTTTTATGTCAACGTGTCGCCATCATTTTTAATAATTCGTTAGCAATAAAATATTATCGATTAGAAATTCCGTTAAAGATTCGCAGTGTAGTATCTGTTCTGATACTGCAATTCCTTTTTTCTGAGCTCGGTCAATGTATGAGACCTCTTTCTAGACTGAGAGAATTAATATTTTGATTCAATCCAGAAGCCCCCTATTTTAAAGCTTGAGTTCCCCCACATGAAAACAAGACGCTTCGAATAGAAATATTATCACACGCTAACACATTGCCATATGACTGGTCATTTCTATCTAGATTATTAATTTAATTATTTAATATTTGACCTAGTAATTCTTTGGTATCTAAAAAAGGATACCAATGCTCTTATTTATATAATTGTGATGGTTGGAAACTTCATAGGTTAAAAGTAAAACAATCAAAATAAATTATAAACTTTAATTCAAGATTGTTGAAAAACATGTCTTGATACAAATAGCTTAAATAAACAAATACTTGCTTTTCTGTAAAATTAAAAATATTGTTACACAATAGCAAGTCTGCCTAACATAAACCACTTTTTTTGTCCTGATACAAAATTAACTTTTATGCGTATCCGTCGACAGCCATAAAATAATATCAACTAGAAAGTCGGTGCTAATGTGTTTCTTTTTGTATAAACAACTTTATTTTTCTGCCAAAAAGTGTTTTCATGTCTGTAATAGCATTTTAAACAGTACAACTAGGTGTGGTGCTAGAAAATAACAGCGATTAAAACATTGAATCATATATATATATATATATATATATATATATATATATATATATATATATATATTGATAAGTTACATTAACATTTGAAACACCTTGGGTATTTTGACACGTGGAGTAAATGCGGTACCGTGGTGACTAATAACTCCAGCAAAGAGTAGGATAGACAGAGCATGATAAACGAGATTCCCCCCCACACACTTTTTATGGGTGTGCGCCCAATTTGTTAAAAGATTTGATTGTGTTTTTATATTTTTTGCAATAAAATAATTGAAAGTGTAATATCTGTTCTAATATTAGACTTCGCATTTACTGTCCTCGATCTGTTAAGTTGAATGAGAAATTCTTATAGACTAGAACAATTTTAATATTTGTCCAAATCCAGAGTGTTCGTTTTTGGAAGCTTGATTTTCCTCACATTAAAAACCGAACTTCTATCTTGTATTATTTTGAAGGTTGACGAGAATAAGGACAAAATACAGAGTGAAAACTAATGTCCGTTACGGTCAAGCCAACAATATTTATATCTGTATAGTATGAAAGTCTCCATGTCATCTTCGAACATAGAAGAGTTCCTAAGCTATAAACGTGTACAAAGGGAGGGAATTTGGATGAACCCACATTTTCCTTTCACTTTATAAAGATAGTTTCTTTGGTGGTCGAACTTTCCGAACACTCCTGATGTAAACTGCGTGTCTAGGACTTCCAGTTTACAGGTGGAACACCCCGGTGCACAGTGAACTGTCTCTCGTGTGGTGAGTTGTTCTGCTGAACTGTCATAGTCGCTATACTCAGGAATATATTGGGGTATGTTTGGTAATGTCGACACTTCAGTGGGTTTAGCTACCTGAGGAAACTTGGTATGTTCACTTTTATTGCGAAGATGGCTTCTGTTTCGCCGAAGTAGACCTGACTCAGTCTTGACCAATACTCACCTTGGTGATAAAGTCTTCACCACTTTAGCTGGACTAGTTTTGGATGTCTTTAAACAAACTGATTGTCCTTCAGTTACTGATGCAAATTTTCTAGCTTTATGACGCTTGTCAAAATAAGTTTTTTGTTTCGTTTTGAGTTTAGAGTCTGCATTTTTCAGTTTCTCATCATTTTGTTGGCCGATTACACTTTGTTGAGACAATGCTGGAATGCGAGTCCTGAGTTTTCTTTTTATCAAAACTTATGTAGAACTCTGGAAATGTTGGATTGGAGTACTACGATAATTAAGTAATACGATGTACGTTCAACTTGATTCTTTAAACAGGTTATCAATCGTATGAACTGCACGTTCTGCTTCTCCGTTTCCGTGTGGATAATGAAGGATACATGTGATGTGCATAAAACATACGTTATCTGAGGAATCTAAGAACTCTTTGGATATAAACTGGGGCCATTATCGGAAACAACCATCTCGAGAATTCAGAATCGAGCAAATATAAATTTGCAATTATCCACAATACTGCCAGAAATCGTTGACTGTGGATGAGATATTTCTATAGTCAACGGCTATAAAATATCAGTGTCCCTTCAATTAAAACAAGTCCCTACCTACATTATGCCATAGGTGGGCAGGTAACTTGTAAGGTTGTAGAGGCGTAGGAGGATATTTCCTTTCCTTCTCACAAATACTGCACTCTCCTATCCTTTCAGCAATTTGCTTAGTAAATAACAAGTAGTAACTCTTGAAATGATTATAAGCAAGGCAACTTTTTGTTAAGCGTTGCTTTGACAAGGCCACCTCTGCTCACCTGGTTCTTTTATTCTTCTTTCTTTTACCCTTTGAAGTTTCCCAAGCCAGTGACTCATCTGAGAATGCAAGCCACTGGCCTTATTTCGGTATAGGCACAATTATAAGCAGTGTAACCAGGTAGGTAAAGAACAATCATCAACAGGTGATGAATCATTAACATTTGACCTCTATAAGAGAAACGTACACAAATCTGGTGAGAATTAAGTGTAAAGGAAACCTGCATATAAATGAAACCGATCTACCCAAGTCATTTTCTTTTCTTTTTTAAATTTATATGCAAGGAGCATTTTCTTGAGTTATAATCTGAGACGAGGTCAGTAATCTAAGCGTAAGGTAAAATAGTTCAATGTCCGTGATGTGTGGATATGGAGAGGAATGCTTTCATGTTTTCCTGGCCACCAAACATTTTCCCGTGCTAGTGCTCTGCACTTGATTATAGCTTGGTGTCCTTCGTGTAGACGATCCAAGAGGTATTTTTTGTAGGTCTGCTGCGATGATCAGTTGGCTTTGGTACAATAAGTCTTTGATAAACTGTAGGGTATCAGTTCAGGATCTTGTTTTGCTGCTTGAAGTCAGTCGTGTATCACTAACGGATGTGTCCTCTATGATTTGACTTACAAACATATCTGCCTCTGTCTCCTGATCACACTCATTGTCGTTTGATAGGCTTCCAAAATCCATTGATAAAGTGTCCGCGATAATGAGATGTCTCCCTGCAGTGTGTGTAGTTTCGTAAGTGAATTTAGTTAGTCGCAGGCGGAAACGTTGTATTCTGGGAGTCAATACATTGAGGGGTTTGGACTTCAGCAGTGGAAGTAGAGGCTTCTCATCTGCTTCTATCAAGAACTTTGGAAGTCCTATCAAGAACTCCAGAGACTTTCCACAACACCATGTAATTGCTAATGCTTCCTTCTCGATCTGTGCATATCTATGCTCTGTTTCAGTGAGAGATCTTGATGCATAAAATAATAATCTACTTCCTTCAACCCAAGCCATAACATGATGCATCTGCTCGGACTCTTGTTGGTTTGTCATCACTATAATGTATCAGGAAGATGTATCGACCACTTCCCCACTGACACAAATGTCATTTGCAACGATAGTTGTCTTAAAGAAAAAATGATGCGAATATATATATATATATATATATATATATATATATATATATATATATATATAATGAGAAAGGAAGGATGAGAGTAATCCGACGTAATGGGAAATGAAAAAGTAAAAACGATATTTTTTATATATTCATCAACGTTTCGTCTTTATTGTAAGACTTCCACAGGATGACAATTTTAAGAAAAGTGTCATGAAAGCACATCGAAATATTGGGTGCTACACCTCACCACGACAAAAAACTCAGACCCCCCTCCCCTCCTTCCCACCCTAAGACAAATTCACTCCCACCCCTCCCCTTTTTAACTCGCAGCCATCCACATTCATTTCACTCTCTGTCACGGCTTCTACTTTTTCTCATCAACCCATCATGTCAACCCAATATTTCGATATATTTGCATGACATTTTTCTTAAAATTATCATCCTGGGAAGTCTTACAATAAAGACGAAACGTTGATGAATATATAAAAAATACTTCTTGGTTTTTCCTTTTTCATTTCCCATATATATATATATATATATATATATATATATATATATATATATATATATATATATACCGATGTATATACGCTGTTGCTATCGGGTTGAGGAATAATTATGTTCAGTTGAAAGAGGTCTACTTTCCCATGCGTTACCGTCTTTCTTAGAGAGAGTTAGTTTAATGCTAATCACATATGGCACGCATACCAGGGAATGCCAGCGAGGTTGATCAAGGCATTTTTTAGTCCTGGGTGCGGTTTTCCTCGTGTGCTTGCCTCTTGAAACAACACCTGACCATATGTCTAACCTCCTGACAACGAAGTAAATAATATAAATAAACGTTGTTTCAAACAGTGTGTCTGTTAGTACATTAATTCAGATTTACAAAATTAATACATCAATGGGTGTTAGTATTCTATGAAATTATTTTAAACAAGATACTTCAATGCCATAAAGTTATCAAAGAAACAAAACAATTTGTCTTTTGAGCATGTGTTTCCGGCAGACCCAACTATTTTGTTCTTCTTAAATGACAGGTTTATTGAGAGCAAATGAAATCGTATCACGCCCGAAAAAATCGGATAGTTTACTCGTCCATATGGCGTTCGTACAAACCGTCTCCCAAATTTCATGAATTGGCCCGTTTCCAAGAGATTACAAATATGCCGATTTGACAATTTCCTAAAATGAGTTTTGTCAGACGTAGAGTTGGTCTGGTTCCAAATTCGGAAAACTAAATCAGGATTTTAAGTTTTGCATAAGCATTGGCTGAAAGAAGAGGACAGAAGATGCTTCTTATTCGCACTGCTTTTCGGGGTCTGTTAGGTGAACAGACTGGAAGAATGACGGGTCGATTGATCGCTGGAGCACAAGGACGCACAACTTGTGCGCTGATTGGGTGATCATTCAACGAGATCATCTGTGCATTTGGCATTTGTGAATTGTGTCGGGCAAGATTGGACATGTTCCACCGACTATGGAAGGTAATTGTTAGCGAACAGGGCTGCAAAAATAATTAGAGAAGATATGTAAGGTATTTAGAGTGAGCGAACACGCGAGAATTGGTTTGCAGATGGGCAAGTAAGAAAGAAAGAATGGGAAACTGACAGGAGAAAAAATAGAGAAATAAATAAAAAGAACGAGAAATTAAGGGTGTGGAACGAGGCGAGCAGGAGTAAGAGATTGCCTATCATGTTGGTAGATCTCCGTAGCAGAGTAAGTGATATATATATATATATATATATATATATATGTATATATATGTATATATATATATAGTAAGCAATGAAAATATATATGGCAATCAAGCTACAAAGAGGCTCCCGTGTTTCATCCTCGGGGGAATCGTCAGGGGGATGAAACACGGGAGCCTCTGTGTAGCTTGATTGCCATATATATTTTCATTGCTTACTACCTAGATCTACCTACATATCGAGCACTGTTGAAGTAAATACTAAAAACTGAAACATAAAAAATGATATCCCCTTATAATATTTTATGTGGATACATGAAGTACTAATCCCAGCTTGAGACACTAACTGGTCTAGCCGCACTGATGAGCTGTGAAACAGCGAAACAGGCTGTATGTGGATGACTATAAAAAGCTCCCTCCGGGTAGAGCTTATTTTTGTAAGGGTATCGTCAACGGCCATTAGCTTTAAGACAATGCTCATTAGGTAAAACTAATTTCGAGCTCAGGCATTTGCAATGTTTACATTTCGTTACATTGAGATATCTCTTACATTCAGTCAGTGTCGCATGATGGCGTGGGGTTAGCATCGCCGACTGTCAGCTCGACGGTTGCGTTTCGATCCCAGCTTGAGACACTAACTGGTCTAGCCGCACTGATGAGCTGTGAAACAGCGAAACAGGCTGTATGTGGATGACTATATATATAGATAGATATATATATATATGGCTCTTGTAGAGATCGAATACACGAGCGAAATTTATTTTAGAAGAGTCCCAATGGTAAGGGGCAATGCCTCTACTACGTCAACCAGCAACGTAAGTATATAGATAGTAGATATCTATACAAGAGCCTTAAATTACTCTACATTTGATTGAAGAATCAGTCTTTAGTAAAATTCGACTAATTCCGACTTGGTTTTTTTTTCCAGATTAAATAATATTTAAAAAATGTTAAGAGTCAAATGCACTGTACGGGAGGGAATGCTGTTTATATCCATAAAAGGCTTAAAAGTTACTTCTATATCTACATACTTACGTTGCTGGTTGACGTAGTAGAGTTACTGCCCCTTACACCATTAGAACTCTTCTAAAATAAATTTCTCTCGTGTATTCGATCTCTACAAGAGCCATATATATATATATATATATACAGGGTGCGTCAGGTATATGAGAACATATTTTCCATTTTATTAAATGATAAAAAAATCAAACAAAAATATTCTTAATCAAAAACAATTATATAAACATGTAAGCTAAGGTATTGTTTAATAATTTCATTCAATGAAATTCCCCTCTACTTCAATGACAGCTTCGATTCGAGACCTAAACCGACTGCAAGCGCGCTTGAGATGGTCCTCATCTATGTTGTCCATCACTCTGACAATGGATGCTTTTAGAGAATCTTTAGTGTTGTGGGGGTGTTTATTAACATCTCTCTCCACGACGCCCCACACATAATAATCCAATGGATTCAGGTCTGGAGAGTTTGGAGGCCACAAGTTTGGAGTGATGTGATCATAAAAATGATCCGCCAACCATTCCTGAGTGTTTTGAGCCTTATGTGCTGGTGCAGAGTCTTGTTGAAAGATGTAGGGCCTTCCATTTGTTACTCTATCGATCCAGGGCTTAACAACAGTATCCAAGACTTCAATGTAAGCAGCAGAAGTGACTCTTAGTCCTTGCCGAAAGAAGTGTGGTGGCATCACATGTCCTTCGTTGCTAACAACCCCCAAAACCATAACAGTTGCAGGAAATTTTGTATGCATGACTGTTGGAACTTCGGAAGGGTCATTACACAGCCATCTGTCATTCCTTCTGTTTACCTTTTGATCTTGATCACAGTTTTTCTCATCTGAGAAAAACATAGCATGCCTTGCTCAACAGGATGTTTCAGTTTGTTTAACAGCCTCTTGGACCTTATCAAACGATTCTCTTTGGTGGTCTCGGACAATAACACACAGGGACAACTATTTCCAAAAAGTTTAATTGTTTTTTTTCATGTATGTGTGTTATTTTTGTAAATAAATCATCTTAGGGAAGTCTTGAAATGAAGACGAAACGATGATGAATACATGAATCATATTTTTGGTTTTCCTATTTTCATTTTACATTACATACTCTACTGTCTCTAAGATACTTATGCATTTTAGGAGTGCAATGATCAATGGATTTTAGCATTTAACTCTACTCGCTCTAAAATATTTATACACTTTTTGTACACACTTTGGATAGTAATTAAAACTCCTATCGACACTCAAGACTCTGAGGTATGGTATATTTTAAACACAGGTTTATTTGTCGTCGAAAAAGTAATTTGTCTGAGTGTGCGAGGTTTACAAACGGTTCCACGGAACTTATACGTATCCCATCAACAGTATAGTAAAAACGACGATGCTCAAAACGTCAGAATATTAAAAGATATAGTAAACTGGGCCATGAGGTCTTGATGAAGGCACCTACAGAGACCACGGGACAGCTACCAGAATAATATCGCCCGTGGTGTGTCTTAGGGTATCCCCTAACAAATAAGGCCGGCTAAATGGAGATAAATGCACGAGTATCTATACTACGCTAAACTGAACACACGCAGCAAAGCAAGAGAAGTATTGTTTGACGAAATCCTCATTATTTTTGATAGCGGCTCTTTTCTTTTTTCTTAACCGGCGAAATACGACAGGGAAATTACGTGTTTTGTGCGTGCTGCTCAAAGGGTGCAGAATGTGTAGGGTGACTGATTTAGTGAAAACTATTCATAAGCATATCTCATTTACTCCACCGATATATCTATCTATCTATCTATATATCTATCTAGTTATCTATCTATCTATCTATCTATCTATCTATCTATCTATCTATATATATATATATATGTATATCTATCTATCACTACCTATCTATCTATTTATTGCTCCTTCTCACTCTCTCTCTCTCTCTCTCTTTCTCTCTCTCTCTCTCTCTCTCTCTCTCTTAGACATGCAAGTTTATGTTCTGCCGTTTTTAATCAACATTTTTGTAAAAAAGTAAAACATTTGACGCCGTGTGTTGTGTCAGCGAGCGAGGAGGCACCCAAGGCTCACAACCAATATGATGGCGGCGACGGTGTAGGACGATCAACCGGCTGTTCCTTTGTCACCAAGTTGGGCTCAGAACGATTATGGATGCGCCGTTTTGAAGACGATCAATTCGCGTGAATAAACGACTTGACACACTCGTTTGTAACAGGCATTTTCATCTTGAAAAAAATATAAACAGTTACCACACATGACTTGATGGTTAAGAGTATAAAAAAGCAAGATGCCCTGCCCGGAAATCATGTAGTTTGTGTCACTACCGTTCGGTCCCCCCTCCACTTACCTACAACCTTAAACGTTTCTATTAAAACGACTGCTACATGCTAACACTACCACACACACTTTATCACAGTCGAGCGTAAAACTCACATTTCGGAAAACTGCTTCGAAAACGGCTCTCAATAATCTTCAATATAACGTTGGTTTCTTTACGTATTTTCCAAGTTTAATATTGTTATATCTCCCATTTCCGTAACTTCTTACTCCCTTTTTCTTTCAGAAATTGAGATTTGGATCAATTTAAATTCATCAATAACTTTATTGAGTTAAACTGAAATTTAATAAAAACGCCGAAGAAGGATATTAGATAAAGATATTTTCCTGTTCTCTCGTTTCTTCTGACAATGATTTCCGCTTTTAATGATTCTGCACTGACATTTGTATCTGATCAGTGTGTATGGCAACAAATTGAATTGGAATTACTGCTTGTTTATTCCGGATTCTCAGATCTTTTTTTTTAATCTCTTTTGTGTTAAGAAAACAACACGTCAAGATCTTTTAGCAACATTTTCAACGTAATATCTTGTAACGTTTTCTCATCCGTAAATGTATTTTATTTTTGTTATCAACAATACATTCTATTAGGTTTTTTGCTTTCACAATTGTTCGATGGTCTATTTTTATTTTATTTTTTTGTGATTATTTTATTCTATTTATAAAGTAAACACACTTTTCTACTAATTATGTTGAGTTAAATATATTTCTTTACTAAAGCTACTTAATATAATTATATTTATATAGTACAGTTCAATATCTTTCTTTGCCGAAGCTACTTAATACAAATTGTTTTGTCAGGAATTCATGGCAAATATAAGTATGTGTGTTTAATAAATAGAAAATTTAATTTTCAAGTGATTTCATTTTTTTTATTTTTGATTGGCAATCAATAAAGCAACGGAGATAAGTTTACTCTAACAGTCAAACCTACCCTCTGTCAACCATGCCACCGGGAAAAATATAATAAAGTATATTCTAGTGATTCGGCGTGAAGTTGATTTGTCGATTCATTATCTGTTGTTTGTATCTTTCGTTACTGTTAAGAGAGAGAGAGAGAGAGAGAGAGAGAGAGAGAGAAATAGAGAGAAAGTTGGCCGATGTTTGGACTTAATTTTTCCAGTTGATTTCTGCTGCTATTTTTGCAGTGTCTCATGCAAAGTTTTACATACTTTATAATTGAGACGTATTCTTAACTCCATCTTGTGTAAAGTAAGTTTTCCCTTATTCTGTTGACGTTGATAGCTTTCACAACAAAAGATACATACTAAATCTGTTTCATAAGTCATACAAAGCAAATATTAGTCATGTTCTAAAGAAAAGAGAATTTTATAAGTCATAACTAAAGCCAAATGATGTTTTACTCTAACCCTCAGAAGTCCTCCTACTGTAATCCATTACACCGGAAACAAATTTAATAAGAGGATTTTTTTAGATTAACCGGCTTATCCACATTTAACTGTAAAGAGAGGGAGGAGGAGTTTAAAACATAGAGATAAGGGGTTGAATAGTGTACATATTAAAGAAAAAAAACGATAACAGAGAGATACAAGTTAGCTAGGCAGCTGTAAAAGAGAGTAGATAAAGTGAGTTTAGTATATAGATAAATATTCTATTATGATATCACAATGCATTCTTGATTGTGTAATGTCGGCAAGAAGACAATGTCTATTATGAGAATACAATGCATTTTTCTTTTTTAAAATCCTTTTACTGTTATGTTTATAAAAACATGAGTATCATCTAATGCTAAAGTCTAGAAATTATATATGTAATAATAATATATAACTATATATATATATATATATATATATATATATATATATATATATATATATATATATATATATATATTTATTTATTAATATTAAACAAAGTGTTACAACAACATCCGGACCAATGTTTCAGATCCGAGAAAATCGGACCTTCATCAGCGGAGTCGTATAGCTTAATGAGTGAGAACAACCCCCAGGAATTTCAAAATATTGTCCGTTGGAAAGATGGAACAATTTCAGATTTAAAATTGTCACGTGCGTGGAATATACGTAGTCAGTTATGGAAAGGTTTCAGATCAAAACAACAGCGACGCTGTACATAGAAAAAGCAAGACATTGAATGGGAATAACGTTAACAGTTGGACAGATGGGAACCTAGCAGGTTTAAATTGTCACGTGCGTGGAATTACGTAGCCCGTAATGGAAAGGATTCAGTTTTAACTAATAGAGACGCTATGTATGTTATCGAAAGTAAATGGAGATAACGTTAAAATAAAAGTAAAATTAATATTAAGTTAAAAATTATATTGAAATAATATGCTAATGTAATAATATATCACTAAAAATATTAAGTAATAAATCATTAAAATTAAACTTATAATTAAATAAATTATAATCACCCCATTTATAAATCTATACACTCCGAAGGGTACTAATTATAAAAAAGTTAAGGTACTAATAATAAAAAGGGGGGGGGGAATAAAGAAAGATGAAAAAGAAAGATGAAGAAAAATAAATATAAAGAAGAAATGAAGACAAATAAATAAAAATAAAAATAAAAATAAAGATGAAATAAATACACTGTTAGATCAAATAAAGGATAACAAATTTGTGTAAAAATAAAAATAAAAGATAAAAGGCAAGAGAAGGAAAAATGGGGATATGGGGTACTCCACATTAGAAATTTTAAATTAGAATTTAAAATTTTTAAAAACAGTTATATACATAAAAATAAAAAACAATCCATAATTAAAACATGCAATAATAGAAATCTAGTTTAGGGCCACAGTCGGGATACCATACAGTTCAATCCGAAATTCGGAAGCCGAATCCATCATCGTGAAATACAAAATCATAAAAGTCCGTATTCTGGGTACTCTGCGGTTATGGCCTATGTATATTGTTCTGCCCAATTTATCAGAAGTGCCTTTCTCCTGTGAATACACTCCTTATATATCTCCCCTTTTTTGTTTAGGCATATAATGTTTGGGTCATTGATAGTTCGTAAAATGTTATATTTTTCAGCATCGCAAAGTGCACAGTTTAGAAATACGGTATATATATATATATATATATATATATATATATATATATATATATATATATATGAAACTGATCACGTGTAGCCTTGTATTTAGTTGAAAATCTTTTAAAAACTGTATACCAACCAGCGTGTTTATTTGTATATGTTCACTGTATTGATGCTCCATTTACTTATTCAAAGACGCACGAATCGCAGCGCATCGATCGGATTTACTTTACTTTAAATTGTCGTCTTCAACACAATGACGTTCATGTATTTTACTCCGTGTTAGATTCATAACCCCTGGAGTTAATACCACCAAAATGAAGAAAACAAGGAAAAAGCCCTGCTCTGAGAATAATATATTTATATTTATCGAATGCCTTAGCCTAAACAATGATTTGATTAATTTAGAATTGCATCATCTTTTCGTTTTTAAGTTATAATATGACATATTTATACACATAGATGCTTCTTACGATATGATCAATAAATATTTGATGGAGAGTGAACCGGAGAAATATAATAACATTTCATATTTTAATTTCTGAACGGTTTGCATTCACAAAAGATAAACATGATAAAAACGAATCATGCAAACACTGTTTTTCGGTGTATATAACATACCGACTTATATTGATACGGGTTCAATTGTTCAAAATGCCGAATGCTACGGTTATATTCTGATTAAAATCTCAGCGATTATTTTTTATGAACAAATAACGGGATCCGTGTCTAGGAGCCCAAGAAACTCCAGGACTGTCCTCTTATCTATAAGTAGTGTATTTGTATGCTATTGCCATTGACTACAGCTAGTGTAATAAGTATGTTTTGTAGCTATAGATGAATTATCCTGTCAGTGATGATGTTCCGTAAGCAGCAGAAAACTAATAGTGAAACAAAGATACACCGGTGCATAAAGAAATGCGTGTATTATTAAATTTATTCCTCGGTGAATCTGAGTAGAGTATGGAGAATCTAGAAATAGTTAGTAAAAATATTTCGACTGCCTTTAAATTTTATTCCCCCCCCCCCGAAAGAAAAAAAATCAATCAAGACTGAATAGTAGAATCGAAGAAAGGTAGCAAAGGTGTAAATGTGGTTTTCTAATACAATAGCCGAAGATGTCCGGAACATATTAAATTGTGTGCGTTTTGTTACCGAAACTATAAAGCACCCACCTTACTTTACTTTATATCTAAGGTAAAGGTTTGTAATTGTTTCTGGTATTAATCTCACAATCATCAGATTAATATCCCGTGCTTTACGTGATTCTTAGATTTGCATCCGGGTCCTTTCATATACGTCTTTTTATCCTCCTTCCTGTATTAAACTTATTTTGCGAGTGGATACTCGTCTAATACTCATAATTTAGTACTATCGGTGGGGGTAATATAGTACATGCCCTGTTGTCTTGAGACAGTCCTTTCAGGCAGTACCTACTCCTCTGGGTGTTCGTGTAGTACATATTCATTCGTCATGATTCAATTCTCTTAGACTACCAAAAATATACTATAGGAGTGAGCTTTATGTATGTATATATATATATATATATATATATATATATTTATTAAATATGTATTTTGCAATGGTATGAAAAATAGTACCTGATAGCTAAAAAATAATCTGACGGAGGAAGCCGCTAATAGGTATGCATCGACGCAACATAAGTGAAATAGGATTCGATTTTCTATTTGGTTTATAGAAATAAGACAAAAAATGCTGTTTTTTAATAAGACGGATATCAAGGGATTTCATTGATCACATTTGAAAATATTGATATCGCGTGTATTAGTGATGTATATATGTAATATCGATTTTACACATACAGGCTGACCAAACGAAACGACACGTATGAAAACACCGTATACTCAATTATGAAACGAGATGTGGGTATATGTCTCTCTGAAGCCGAAACTCTTAACTATTAGGTATGTTTATTGTACTTTTAACTGTCGTTTAATGCGAATTTAAATATACTGTACTATTTCGAACTAGTGTCCTATTATTCAATTTTCTATTCAGTGGCTAGTGTAGTATCTGTTTTCTGATTATCATACAACCTTTCCGGGTATCATCTTCTCTTTGTGAGAGTAAGTGTAGTATCAGTTCTGTTGCCATGAAGACGTTCTCTCAACTATTATCTTCTCCTTTGTAAAGTATTCTAGTATATGTCCTGTTGTCATGAGACCATCCTCCCAGACAGTACCCTTTTCGTTGGTGAGTTAGTGTAGTATATATTCATTAGCCATGATACAATAGTCCACGGGTAGAAAACTATGAGACAGGAGCATGTATTTGCTAGTTTGGTACTGGTACAGCTTTGAACCAGAAAAAAAACTGACTTTTTGTTCGGCATTTTTCGGTCTTTTATGTTAACCACCGAAAAATGCAGGATCGATTAGCCAATCAGAAAGCTCGAGGAGCAAACGACTACACTGGGTTTTCGGATAATATGACCCCGCAGAGAAGGAGGGTTTCAATACGCAACAGGAACGCTGAAAGCATTTACGTACATCTGTGCTTACTCGAAAAGTCTGCCAAATTTTTGAAAATGACTTAAATAAGTATCAAATGAAGAAACGTGTATAGCTTTTGAACAGGACACAAACCTAACTGTTATTGTTTTTCCTCAACCTAGTCGTGTTTTTGTCCGGGTCAAGAAAACATCAAACTAATTCTGAAAAAATCGTTTTATTCACTATTTCTTAATATATTTAGTCTATTTATAAAAGAACACAATTCATCGAAAAAAAATTATATTAAACAAAAAATTATTTGATTAAGCCTCTTGCAAAATAACAAACAAATTGTAATAAAAATAAACACTGTTGGCGTTTCCCTTGAATTACTTTTTCCTGTTAAGAAGCTGCCTTGTTTTGATTTTACCGCCGGCTCGTTTTTATTCGTCATTTACAGTCTGTTTACGTATTTCTGCGTTGGCAAAAGTCGGTTTTGTTTGGTTGATAAAATGTACCAATAAATATGTGTGTTTCCAATGAAACCCTTACCCTAACCCTAACCCTAACCGTAATCCTGACCTCATGACAAAAAAAGAACTAAATCGCTTCTAGGCATTCAATCGACGCAACCTATATGAACTACGATTCTATTTTTAATTGCAATCTTTCAATTATATAATTGCATTATCGTTTAATTCAATTAACTAAATTCAGTTTACTATACTATTAACACCAAATGAGTTATAACTCAATTCTCAATTCACGGTGCTTAGTTTAGTATCTCTTCTGCTATTACGATACCACTCTCTCATGCATTATATACTCTTTTAGAGGCTAATTTTAGAATCGATTATTTGGTTATGATACGATCATCACAGGGAGTACATTCTCCTTACTTTTGAGAGTCAAACGATAAGGCCTTACAGAAAAATTTACAAATATATATTTATATTCATATATATGTTTATTTATATTTATATCTATTTATTTATTTATATATATATATATATATATATATATATATTTATACTTATATCTATTTATTTATTTATATTTATATATATATATATATATATATATATATATATATATATATATATATATATATATATATATATGTATAGTAGTATGGTTTAAAAGGCTGTGGGCAATGCAAAATCTCGAGTAGGATGTAAGCTGGAAAGAACAAAAATAATAAATCTAATTCGAAATGAGACTTATTATTTATTTTTTCTTAAAATCTTACAAAACAGCAAGTATGGTGTTAGCTGTTTGTGTCATGTCCGGATGATTATAAAAATCATTTATTTAATATTTCGGCAAAAAACACTCCCCTTTTCAAAAAATACTAAACACCAGAGAAAAACTCCGTCTATGCAGAGAATGTACCAAAATTGATGCCATCCATTTTTGGTATATCCACTGCACAGACGAAGTTAGATAAGGCGCACCTGACGAGGTTACGGGTTTACAGCCGTTGAAACTTAATGAAAAAAGAAGAGAAGAATAGTAATATGCAAAATAAAAATAACACAACGTTGGTCATAGATAAATATTAGATAGATACAAACAAAGTAGATAGGGCATTGGTTTTCTGTCATCTGAAATTCAGGCAATTAAAAAAGGGCATATGGACAAGGCTTCTCATGTTATACATTGATATTTCGAACAGTTGATTATGTTTATAAAAGAAAAGAAGATTCAGAATTAATTTGCAACGTTTGATGTTGCTAAACGATCACTGGGGATGTGTAAGGGGCGTTTAGACATCAAACGTCGATGATTGATTAACAAAGAAACAAGCACTGCCTACATTTTCTCGCTTCTCGCCCTACACTCCATCGTGGGTTTTTCTACATAAACACATTTTTAGATGCGACCTAAGCTCTGTACGTCGCTCGATCTATCGGCATGGTCGCGTTTACATTGATTAATACTTGTCTCTACAAGATAATCCGGGCAGCATATCATCATATGAGCCGGAGTATTGTTGCGTAGATAACACGTAGCAGTATGCATCGTTGCAGTGCTATTGACCACTTTCTGTATTTATTTCTTTTTCTAGTTGTTATCTACTTATTTTAACTAGCGGGGCTACCCGGCGTTGCTCGGGGTCACAAAAACATATAATTGAAAAAAAATCGCGTGTGTAACATCTTTATATTAAAACTTCTATTTCTCTCCCTCTCTCTATAGCCGTCTCTTTATCTTTCTACCTTTCTTTTACCTGGTCGCCCTATTTCACCGCTACTTTCTCCCTTTACCTTTTGCGAAAGCTGTCAGTTCCCCACCATTCTTCTTCCGTTGCCCAAGACAAAATAATGACATATTTCTATAAAAAGTACTACCTCTGTCTGCGCCTTCTATATAGGTACTTATCTCCGGTGCGCATACTATATATGGGAAGAGAAGGATGAAGGTAATCCGACGTGATGGGAAAATGAAAAAGGAAAACCAAAAAATGGATGTTTTTTATGTGTACATCAACGTTTCGTCTTTATTAATAAGACTTCATCAGGATGATAAAATAGAGAAAAAAATGTCATGCAAGTACAGATACATGTAGGGTAGACATATTGGGAGGAAAAATAAATATATATGTACCTATCGTAAATATTTTTACCCCCCCCCTCAAACAAAATTCCCCCCAAGAAATATTTTCAGTTAAAAAAAAAGTCCCCCCCCAGAAATATTTTCAGATGTAAAAAAAAAAATGCCCCCCCGCATTTTTTAGGGGCACACCAAGTGAGTTGT
The DNA here is from genome assembly GCA_963556195.1 of Sepiola atlantica. Lineage (NCBI taxonomy): Eukaryota > Metazoa > Mollusca > Cephalopoda > Sepiida > Sepiolidae > Sepiola > Sepiola atlantica. The sequence continues at coordinate 61,931,296 of OY744548.1, forward strand.
TGTGCAGCGAGATGTTTGTTCGTGTTATATTTAAATTTGTGAATGTTTGTAGAGTCGATGAAACAATGAGCAGGGACAGTATTCCAAAGTCTATAGTACAGTGGGAAGAGGAAACTATTTTTTTTTCACTGCTTTATTAAATCAACATTTCGGAAGTACAAAAACAAAACGTTAAATATACACTCAGATATCTATGTACCTCATCAATTGTTAGAAGAATAATATAAATGTATATGCTGGTTGGTTTATGTTTCAATCACAAACAAGCTGAAGCTCGCTGCTTTCAGCTGGTGATACAAGATCAGGCTGCCCTGTGGCTCCCTGAGACGAAATTCACCTACATTGACGTTTTTTGTTTTTCTTCTTTTTTTTTTTTTGTAAAACTTAATTATGTTCTACAAAACCAAAAACAAAAACAACAGCCCCTCTCCCTTTCTCCCTCCCCTTTTTTATTTTATTTTTAGAACTTGAAGCATAAATCTTTTACTATAATGACCAGATTCGGCATTAAATAACCCAAAAAGGGTTGATATGCCGTAAAACAAAACTACCAAACCAAAAACGATGATTAAACATTTGAAGATATAAAGAACTTGAAGCATAAAAACTGGTACTATAATGAACAGATTCGGCATTAAATAACCCAAAAAGGGTTGATATGCCGTAAAACAAAACTACCAAACCAAACCTCGCTGCTTTCAGGCGAATCAAATTGATGCTAGTGTGATTTTTTTTTCATTTTTCCACATCCTGAGTAAGTCTAACAATAAAGACGAAACGTTGAACACATAAATAATATAGTGTTTTTTTTTCTTCTTTCATTTTCCATTACATCGGCCCACTTTATCCCCATCTTTATTCATATATAGATATCATCTGCCTTATTTGGTCCTGGAAGTATATAAAAATGGCCAATTTCTCCCTTTTCAATCCCCTTTAAGTGCGTCTGGACTCACCTATATCTTTTAGCACTTTCGCCACACTGCTCCCACGCAAAGAGTTTTCTTTACATTCTACAATTCATTTGACTTCTTTTCAACGGAAATTTACCACCCGGACAATCTGCATATATTTTTCACGGAATTTTTCTTTTCATTCACTGCGTTTTTTTTTTAAAAATTCCTTTAATAATAATTTTCATATTTTTCAAATATTTGAACTTTGTTTTTTTCGAATGCCAACTTATCCATCTGTATTTCTCCTCTGATGATAAGATTTCGATCTTTGAAAAGCCTTGGCTTAAGGAAAGAATAATAAACACTAGTTTATTACTGAATACACCTTGCATTGAACAATTGAAATTTGA
>OY744548.1:61937601-61965101 GCA_963556195.1 Sepiola atlantica
TGCGTTCACAAAACATTAAGTTGAGTGTTCTGTAAAAATCCCACATTTTATTTAACGATAGCCTCGTTAGAGTTGGGTAAATGGTCGTTAGTTAAATACGGTCACTTTAAAAAAAAACAGATTCCAATTGTGTACTAGTCTCATTTTTAAAAATTTTTGTGGATGTTTCATGTTCTTTATTACTTTCACCACACATACAGGTTTAAGACAACTGGATTAACAAAGTTTAAAGAGATCGTCAGTTTGACGATAATCGCAACCATGGGAGTCCACTTCAAAAATAATTAATCATCAAAGAAGACGTCTTAAAAAATATTTGTTCAGATTAAACTCGAAGACGATAATGCTGTACTCGGTCGGGAAGAAGATATGTGGTATCTTGTTCAACGAGTAGTACGTTTGAGGTTATAAAAGTTGTTCATAATTGTTCCGTTAGGTTTTTTGATAATCAGGGAGAGAGAGAGAGAGAGAGAGAGAGAGAGAGAGAGAGAGAGAGATGGACGTTCCTTGCACGGGGTTTAAGCTAAACAAGTTTTTGCCGTGAATGTTCTACGGGGGTACCAGGGATTGATGCGCAGCCGAAAATCATAGAATACTCGAAACCCTTCTTCTGTGTGGAAAAGTGTGTAGGGGACGAGAAGAGATCATCCCTCGCTAGATTGCGAAGTCGATTTTGTAATCTGTCAAGACTAAAAAGAGTGATTTGCGTTACATTTTCCCAAATATTACAGCAGTGCTACTCTATTACTTCTGTCTGGTCACGACTTCCGTTAAAAAAAGTTATGTTCGATCAGGCGAGACATGCCTAAAACCTAGGCTGTCTATAATGATTGAAAGCTATTAAAAAGGTTTAGTAGACTTTAAAAATTATTTAGAAAATGAAAAGAAAAGCACACGATCCGATTTTATATGAACATAACTTTATTCAATATTAATTAAAAAAATAGGAATTTATATTTAAACATAGTTAAGTGGTTTATGTTATTTTATATAAACAGAACTTTATTAAATACTTGCGGAACCCGTCGCCCGGCGTTGCACGGGAGAAAGTACTACCTATTGCATGACGTCGAATAAAAAAAAGAAACGGCCTATTGTTTTTTCTCCTCCGTCTACCGTGTTGGCGAATGTTTTAAATTAAAAAAAAAATAGTGGTAGAGTAGAATGGGATCGAACCCTAAAACAGGCGATCATGAAACCTGTAATCTTAACGACTGCACCACGGATTCAGGTTAAAAGTAAACGTGAAAATAGACTAATTAATGTAAGCTTGATTAATTAATACCAGACAAATAATAAATAAGAACCGGTGTTCTGTGAAAATGAAACTGTGTTTATTAGTTCCCGGTGTCGATGAGTGTAGTAACAGTACAGAATTGTTAGGGAGAAAAGTTTTTGCTACCACCTATATGGAGTTGGTTTGTAGGAGAGCCGTAGATGCTGGACCAAATGTAATATTTAGTGTTAGCTGGAAAAAAACATAACAATTTTACTAAAACACGCTCGAGCAAATAAGTGTGACGTAGAGGTGAGTTTAGTAGCCTGTGATGCATGTGGTTATTTTCCTATACTCCGAGAAGGTACAGGGGAAAAAACGTCTCTACTTTATATAGAAGATTAATCAAAAATAGGAATTAATATTTTAAAATAGCTAAGCTGTTTATCCGATTTTACTTGAACATAACTATATTCAATATCAATCAAAAAAATAGGAATTACTATTTTAAAATAGTTAAGTTGTTTATGCATTAAAGTTTATAAATATCACAATTTCTCATGGATTTTAAAAACTATTTCATGGTGATTGGATAGTGGGGGAGTTTTGATTGTCGATTTTTCATCACACTATTATAGATTTTCAAGAAATCACGAGTCCCTATTTTTTGTGACGTGGTTAGGTTTCTAGTCATATTAGTATAAAGTTTAAAGACTAAAATCCCTTTATTATTTTCCTTGCGAACAATTTGAAAACAATTTGCTGTATATATTTTTCAAACTAAAAACATGGCAAGTCGAAAAATAACGATCATGAATCTTTTTAAGTTATAATATCAACCTATTTGTTGTATACGATGTTTTTTATCTATTTAATAAACATACAATATTATCATGAATATAACAAAGAAACAAACAATTAAATAAATAAACAAATTCAAAACAAACGATAAATGATTTAAACATTTAAACAAATGATAAATAATTTGAAAAAAATTTAAAAAAATGTTTTATAACTTTAAAAGTTTTTATTGAAGCAGTTTACTCCCACAATGGCTGCAACATTTTATCGACTAGTTTTTTTTTCTGATTTACAAAGCGGTAACAGGGTGAATTAATCCACTTTATTAATATAAATTTGTTTTCTGTGAAATTGTATTTTCAAAAACAATTTCTTTAGCAATATTCTATATTTGATACGTCATTATAACAATGTTTTATGTAAAATATATTTCAATTGCATTTTTAATAATCATTACTTGATTTTATTATTTGTTTCTTCCAAGAAATACAACCCTTAACTCTTCGAATAAGCCTAAGTCCGAGTGGCAACATTTAAAATAGTTTGATTCTATTATTTGTTAATTAACATTTACTAAATTAAAATTGAAGTAAAATACAACTCCACCGTAAGTAAACACATTGAAATAGTGGAATTATTTGGCATGCCACCGCTTGGCAAATTAAACAACACTAGTCGATAAAATGTGGCAGATATTTTGAGAGCTAACCTTTAAAATAGCCCGGTTTAAAATGAAAACAAACGATCCATGACTTAGTTTAAAATAAATGAAAACGAAAAATAAGTTACATTCCAATGAAAACTAGCGAAAAATTAAAAATAAGAACACATGATATTCAAATAAATAATTTCAATATAAACAAACATTAAAGTTACTAGTGCAGGAATAAATTTAAAATAAAACTTATAGAAATAATCACTTTAAAAAATGTAAATTTTCAACCATCTGAGCAACCACGTCCTTAATTGACGCGATGCCGTAGCATATTCTGGTGTCTTGAAGGGATGCTGCCAATAATAACCATTCATCTATAAAGAAAAAAAGTAATGATTAGCATTATTCTATAGTTTGTATATCTATATTTTAGTGATATATTTAGATTAGCAGCAATTGAAATACTGGCAAAGCATATGTTTTAGATAACATTTGACAAGAATTAAAGTTAAAAATTAAGAGCATAATATTTATTTATTTTGATACAGAACAATTAGTACAACATTTGTACCGTCGGTTTCAAGCTCGGAAAGTCTTACCCATCCGGCTCTCTTCAGCTTCTGTTGTCATCTGTTTTGGAAATGTGAAGTCACATGACACTCTCGTTGGGACGCGTTATTTGCTCAGTGTGTTGTGTATGTTTGTTTGAATTTAAATTTTGTGTAATAAAACTGTTGAGATTTAAACCCGGAGGAGATCTGGAGAGATATAATAATATAAGATTAAAGGGAATAAAAATAAAATTTAAAAAAAATTAAAATTAAAATAAAATTTGAAATTAAAACATAAGAAATAAAAAGATTAAAAAAATGAATTAAAAAAAATGAATAAATAAATAAAAAAATAAAAAAAATTTTTTTTTTTTAAAGCAGCATTGAAATATGCTACAAGTCTTCTCATATGGTCCAATCGGATCATCTTTTCCTTCTTCCATGTGTGAGCCTTCAAAATAAAATTGTTCCCAAATCTTCACTTTTTCTGAAAAAGTTCGTTAACACGAACGAAACCGGTCAACTCTCTTGTTTTAGTTTTTCTCTTGCATGTTAACCTGTTTTCCATTTGTCTCTGTTTTCACACATTTTGTCTACCACGGCATTTCATTTTCATTACTTATCGTGTACCTTACCCCATATATATATATATATATATATATATATATATATATATATATATATATATATATATATATATATATATATAGTACGTATTACCAGAAAATAATGCTCGCTTGAAAGAGGATGCTATTAAAATGGATTATAAATAAAACATGTTAGATAATTCCAAAAATAAATAATACAAAAAGCCAAACACTTATTAAATAGATGTAATATCTGAATATTTTCTTCTTTCTATAATCATTATTTCTTTAGTGTTCGTTACTTTAATTAGGTTTCCGCCTATCAAAGAAAATGGCGCCACTTCCGTATTTTCAGCCAATCACATAGCAGCAAAATAATCAGTTGTCATGTTCAAAATGGCCACCGCGTTCGACCAATTACTTCAATGCGTCTAGAAAACAGCCTTATTAGGACCCTCTCTGCGTCATCGCATCTTGAATCGTTTTTAGAAGTGTCCTCGACGCTTCCCGTTAGGCTTTGTCTATTGGTATATGCAAATCTTATGCTTTAAATAGAATTTTTTTTCGCGCAAAGTATATACTGGATAGGTACAAGTTAAATTATTATGACCGTTACTATATCCATTAAGGTATTTAACCGCAGGATTATGTAGTACAAGACCGGATAGTAAGAGAATAAATAGTAACTGCTCACAAATGGTAGATTTTAACATCACAAAATAGCCCGAGCAACTTAGTCAACTTTACCAGTCAGGGGTTCCTCAGGCAATTCGCAATATACAAACCGCTGTTCAACGAAAGAAAGGCGAAGCCTGGGATTGTATATCTCTTAGGAGACAACATTACTATATATTATCTAAAGAAAATGCGTCCATCATTTTCGGATTGTTATTCGAGGACATTTTATAGACTGGTATGAAGTGCCGAAATAAAAATGCATTTACCTATGCATGGTGGGTTCATCAGTCGATCTGACAAATGTAATTTTTAAAAAGCATGTCTTTCTGTCCGTCACAGTTATGGTTTAAATAGCATTCCGTTTGTCTGTGAGACTTATGTTTAAAATAGAATGCATGTACGTCTTTTACGCTTATCTTTATAATATCCCTTCTATCGGTAAAAGCATATATTCCATCTAAAAATAGCCACGTCAGGCTATAACCACTTTAAAACATTTACCGTTCTTCCTCTGTGTACCTAAAACTAAGCGGAACTTTTATGAGCAGAGTTTATATCCAAGAACTGTCCGTCTGTGGAACGCAATAACGCGGGGCTGCTACCCAGCTGACTACAGCATGGTCGTTTTCAAGATCAATGAAAACAAATTATTGATTAGCTGTTCCATTAAGTAATCAATTTCAGTACATATCCAACCATGGCCTGTAAGCATCAAGGTGTTTATGTCACAACCAACCTGACACAACCATTAACCCTTGTCCTCGAGTTGCCATTGGACCTTGATGAGCGTTGATTTGTTACTAAAAACGGTTCTTCTTTACTTGTGTCACGATGAAGACATAGTTTGACACAATGTGTGTCTTTTTAGTGTAGGTAACATCTCTCACTCAAAAAGGGAACACTCTAGATTGGAGTAACCATTAACATTGCCTCAATCTAGAAATATGTTTTAAATCACTGCCCCATGAGAGAACAGATTAAGTGTAACATCAAGACATAAACTTCACTGTCATTTTAAGAAAAAAACCCAAGTGTTTAGGTTCTAAACAGCAGTAGTATAAAATAGCAAATGTTCGTGTATTTGTACAGCACTTTTTAAAATTTGGCACGTTAATCTTGATATAACATGTTTAGATTTTTCCGATGGATACTGCACCCCATAGATTGGTATTGTCTTGGCATTCGGGGCTTGATTTACGCCTGTCTATGGGTCTGTCCTGTGCAGTGCTAGGAGGTCCACACTCCCAGGCTTCGCCTCCCCTCTTTGGGGAGGAGTAAGTTTACTGTTTACCGCCTGAGGCGCCCCTACCGGGGAATGCCGACAGGGCTACACAGGCATTTTTTAATGGCTAGAGTGCTCACTTCTCGGGCGCTGGCTTTTCAAAACCCACTTTCCCGACCCGACCTTGGGTCACATCTTACTTGTGGGAGTAAGATAAAACTGGCCTGTGCCGTACTCCTGTAGAGGAGTAAATACATACTCGTCTTTATAAGAGGACATGTCGGTCTATGGATCGACGTAACACAGTGAAAAAAATGGCAGCAAAAAACGCGTAAATTAAATAGACACAACCACAGACTAACCGTTTATTTTACGTTTATTCACTACAAAGAAAGCCAATTACCACTGAGACGTAATCCCTACTGTGAATTAGGAGCCATACCTACAGGGACAACCTAAGTAGGGAGTTGACCTGCAAGATGACAGTTTTCATAGCATATAACTTTCTGCATGATAGTCAAGCCCTCCGTTCAGTCTAGAGAGACTATGGATACCCCTATAAGGGGCTGGCTGCGCGTGTAATTATGAAGCAAGGGTTGCGCAATCCCTAACAACACCTCTCCTGAGTTGTCACTGCTTGATTCCAATGGCAAGCAGTTCAAGACGACTGGAAACAATGCCGAGATAAACAGAGAGCACATACAGCACCTGGTAGTCCCAAATGGTCACCCATTTAACACTGGCCAGGCTCGACGTCGCTTAACTTCGGTGATCTAACGGGAACCGGTGTGTCAACGTGATTGTACCGTACGATAGTACAGTCAGGGAAGCAAAGGAAAATGAGGGAAATCCGTGGACAAGCAGTTCGAGGGTAGATGCTATGAGAGAAGAAGGTTTTCCGGCATGTGGGGATCTCTATAGTGATGGGGTGGGATTTTGCTGCTTGTCGGGTTGTGCGGGGTATTTATCTGTCTCTTATTTTATGCATTTATCTACGTATGGGGGGTTAATCGGGTGCTCTGACACACTTGTTTATCTACATGTTCGGGTTAAGTGTTAAGCTGTATTCATTTTTTTTTTGTCGCACTTATGTTGAAAACAGAATTTCTGTCAATCTGTCAAGCTTTAGATTAATATCAAATTAGTCGATAACACGTATAGTGCATAAACGTATTAAAATAGTCCCATCTAACTTGCCTCCCCTCGAGGACAGAGTAAGACACAAGGTTGATTTATAATGTGGGGAGAATTAAGTCCCTCAAAACAGAGCACTCTAGATTGAGACACATATTGCCCCTCAGATCACTACACTTTAATCCTAGCCAAAAATCAATGGCATTATCTGTCTTCCGGTGACTCAAATGTCCGGGAATTGGAGTTCAAGCCAGCTCTCTAGATGAAGAGATCTTTGGCCGAACAAAAAATGTCTGGACAACTACGTCGGTATTCTCCGGTAAGGAAGTCTCGAGCGATTAGCAATAAACTAACTCCTTCTAAAAGGACGAGAAGGCAAATACTTAGGTTGAGAAGGTAAAGCCTGGGAGGGTTAACCTTCTAGCACGACACAGAACAATACATCACACTGACATCGAACTCGGCACACAGTTTTAGTATTCTATAAAAAACACACACACTAACCCTAACCCTGATCCTAACCCTAACCCTAACCCTAACCCTGATCTTAACCTTAACCCTAACCCTAACCTTACCATAAACGTCATGTGATTTTATTTCAAAATAGTCTTTATAAGCGTGAAATAATTTTTTTGTCGGCTTGTGACTGCTTAAGTTTTAAATAGCATGTTTAATGTTTGCTACACTTAATTGTGATACAGAATGTTTATATCTGTCTACGGATCTTTACAAACAAACATGTTTGTCTCCTGGTGCTACCAGATCAGGCTGTCTAGAGATACCGGCTTGCTGACTTAAAATGAACCAAAGTTCAATGTTATTGTGTTTTAGCCTTTGCAAAACTCAATCATTAACCGCAGATCATAAAACAAAAAGCTTTTACCCTCTACAAAACAACTAACCAAACACCATGAATATTTGAAGATATAAAGAACTTAAATCATAAAAACTTTTACCAAAATTACCTGCTTCGGCATTAAATAACCTGAAAAGAGTTTATATGCCGTAAAACAAAACAACCAAACCAAACACCATAGAATAAATATTTAAAGACATAAAAACTTGACACACAAAATGTTTACTAAAATGACCTGATTTGGTGTTAAATCACAAGAAAAAAGATTGATATAGCATAAAACAAACCAACAAACCCAAACACAATGCATACATAGTTTAAGATATACAGAAGTTGAAGCATAAACACTTTTACTAAAATAACCGGATACGGCATTACATAACCCGAACAGGGTTAATATGCCGTAAAACAAAACAACCAAATCACAAGAAAAGGGTTGATATACCGTAAAACAACCAACAAAATCAAACACAATGTATACATATTTAAAGATATGCAGAAGTTGAAGCATACACACTTTTACTAAAATGACCTGATACGGCATTTAAAGGGTTGATATGCCGTAAAACAAAACAACCAAACCAAACCAAACCATGTTTCTCCGTAAGTCGGTCGATCACACGTGAAGTGAAATGTCATCAATAAACGCGTAGATCAGATGAACGCAACTCCAGCCTACTTGTTTGTCTCTTCTTTTGTTCTTTTCTTTTTATAATAAAGATAATCCATGTGCCATGCTTTCGTTAATTCGGTGCACCCCAGGCTGTATACCGTTAAGAGGCCCATTAGGTAAACGAGCAGCGCCATAGCTAACTGTACGTTTGCTATGAAATTGCATATTTAAGACACACGGTTCAACTATACAAACGTCCTTGGAAATAATGAACGCAAAAAGGCAAGGACACAACAAGGCGTTTCGTTTTTGCCTAATTATCTTAATATCCATCCGTATCAGCCATTTTTATTTACATTTTTTGTCCTTTAACTTTTCTTAATTTCTTTCCATTATATCCGGTGGTGATTACCCTAATTTTATAGTTTTGGAGCCTGTTGGAGCAGCTCTCGTTTAATAGATTTCATCGATTACATATTATATCCGATCCGATATTTTTCTTAGTAAGATAAACTTTCCGAAATACACCGTTCCAAGTTTATTTATTATGATTATAAGCCTCATGATCATCATACATCATGATCATGATGATGATCACCATCACCATCATCATATCAGTTTTTTTTATCACCCCTGAAGGCGGAAACCCTCCCTGGTTTAACACACTTTATTGGTGACTGTAACCTAAGGGTTGCTGCGATAGTTGCTACACTAGGCACTGCAGGTTGGCGACGAGATTTGTCCATAAATGATATTCTGCTTTTTTAGGCGATTCGGTGTTTACACGGAGGAAAACATAAAGAATGAAAAGCAAATAATTTAGAATTTAAAACTTACATCTATATTTAACGAAAGATTTTCCTAATTTCCGGAGCATTCTATATTTTTAGGGAAGTTGACTAAAAAAAATGTTACCACTAACCTTTAGTCTGAATTTCAAGGTATAAAAAAACACACGTACTCGCTTAAAATAGTACCCCCATCCCCGCAAGAAACGCAACGGATTTAGCTATTATAAAAAAAAAAAAGAATTTAGTTATCTGCCCTAAAACTGTCCCGGAAATCATGGATCATTGTACATGAAATTTATATACTAACATAATCGTTTTGTTTTATTTTCATCTTTCCGTCAAGTGTGTATGTGTGTTCACACATAATCGGCTAAAATAGATCAGGTCTAATTTTTGTTTTCTTTTGTAAGTTGCACAGATCAGTGCTACTAAACTTTGTTTTCCGTGTTGTCAATGAAAATAACTAAAATGTTTGGTTTTAAATGTTAAGCTAAACCATTTAATTAGCTAATTAAAACTAGTTATGTATTTATTTTGAACGGTATATGTAAAAACTGCCAAAAGAGGGCGACAGAGATGAAGAGATGGAGTCATCGAGTCAGTCACATTCTCCACTACCTCCGCATTTCCCTTCTCGCTTATTTCCCGCTCAGAGCGATAGTTTTTTTCGAGCAGGTTTTATCCTGTTCTTTTTATTCACTTGTTTCAATCCTCTCAAAATATTATTCATAACTGACAATCTTACTGACCCTTTATCACGTGATTACTTTTAGCCATTTTAAGTGGCCAATACATCGAGCATATACGAAGATAATTGTTGTCATTACTTATAGACATGCGATCGAGAATTGCCCCTCGTTAAACAAGGGGACGTAACTTGGTAACTGTGTTGTTGTGAAATTGCGGTTACGAAGAAATATTGAAAAAAATATCATCGCGTCATCTAACATGCTACGAGTTATTGATGCCATTCTTGCTAAAGTCGAGTTTTTAAAAAGACGCTTCAATATTCAGAGAATTATAAAACACCTGTCCAGAAATATTTCCCCATTCGCTTATTTTAATTCACGTTCAGAGCCCATTCCCAACGCCAAGATTTAAATCATTAATAAAATGCACAAGAATAATTCATATAAGCCAGGCAAAAATATTAACATATATACATATACCTTAACTATATGCAAAACTCTATTATCCGGACTAGCAAATATATGCTCCCTCCGGTCGCATATTTTTACTAGGCTGGCGCGTCAGAAATGAACGCTCACCCGTAAACCGATGAAGCCCAGTCATATTTCTTGGGTGGTTAGACATTGATTTTTTTTGTTTCTGACCAAGAATATTTTTAGTTAAAAATTAAAAAAAAAAAATTTCGACCCTACCTCAATGTTTTTTTACTCTCTCCCATGAATAGAATCATTTTTAGTTTTTTTTAAAAAGTACCCCCCCCCATTTTGTTTTTCCCTCCCCATATTTATAAATATTTTTATTAAAAAGAAAAAAGGAAAGCAGTTAAAATATCAAATACAGCGAACACGATTAGTTATGTAAATGCTCTCGAGAAGAAGTTTGCCTAAATTAAATTCATTAGAATGTGTGTGTTTTTTTAAATAGTAATTTTAAATTAATTATCATTTTAATCAAACAATGTGATTCGGTAGTTTTGTTTTACGGCATATCAACCCTTTTTGGGTTATTTAATGCCGAATCTGGTCATTATAGTGCAAGTTTTTATGCTTCAAGTTCTTTATATCTTCAAATGTTTAATCATCGTTTTTGGTTTGGTAGTTTTGTTTTACGGCATATCAACCCTTTTTGGGTTATTTAATGCCGAATCTGGTCATTATAGTAAAAGATTTATGCTTCAAGTTCTAAAAATAAAATAAAAAAGGGGAGGGAGAAAGGGAGAGGGGCTGTTGTTTTTGTTTTTGGTTTTGTAGAACATAATTAAGTTTTACAAAAAAAAAAAAAAAAAAAAGAAGAAAAACAAAAAACGTCAATGTAGGTGAATTTCGTCTCAGAGAACAATGTGATTCAATAAATTTCTTAAAAAGCAACAATTTAAAATAACTAAATACAGCGAACACTATTTTTCAAATCAGAAAAGAAGGTGTACCTAAAATAAAACAATAACACAATTGGTACTCTTGTACTGACTTTGACCATGACCCTAACTCTAAACTCTAACCCTAACCCCCACTTTGACCCTAACCCTAACCCTAACGACGGGGTCAAAGTAAACGCGGGTTGTACAGTGAAAAAGCACTAAAAATCAAATACAGTGAACACGATTAGTTATGTAATTGCTCTCGGAAAAGAGTTTACATGAAGTAAATTCATTAGAATATGTGTGTGTGTTTTTGTTAAATGACATTTTTTTTAATTAAACAATTTGATTCTTAAATTAGTTATATAGTTTTCCAGTACAATGTGTTATATTTTTTTGTTAACAGAAAAGAAAAAAAATCACAGCTTTTATTTTAATAAATACAACACGGAATAATTGAAAAAAGTTTATAAATAAAACGTAACAGCGTAAAAGGTGAAAACGAAATCATAAATACAGTTAAGGTCGTAAAAAAATGATAATATTGGAAGTATTTTCAAATCGGAAGAAAAGGTGTACCTAAAATGAAACTATAAAGATATCAAATACAGTAAACACGAATAGTTTTTTAAATGCTCTCGGAAAAAACAAGTTTACCTAAACTAAATCCATTATAATGTGCATTAGGGCAGGTCGATTTTGGAATCGTGATGATGCGATGGCAATGATTGTTGGGGTTTGGCATGATAAATAACGACACAAAATATTTTTTCCCAAATCGTTACCGTTAATTGAGGAAACGACTTTAAAGGTTGAAAATTAGCGATTTCGCATGTGTTTTCGGTGATTAGTGAAATATTTCCCGCCATAAAAACATTCCGTACCGTTGGAGAAATAGAAATGTGTAAATATCATTTAATAAAGATTTTGTCAACTAAATTTTTTACATTATTCTCAATAAATCAAATAAAAATAAATAAGGATCATACATAATGAAACATATTCATTTGTAAAGGCAAAATTGAGATTGTTAGTAAGTACTGTTTACTGTTTACCGATAAAAGATTACTTCATTTTTTTTCTCTCGTGGAATTCAGGATTTGTGATTTTTCAATAGAAAACAAATTAATTTAATTATCAATAAAACACCATTAAACCGAAAAATGCCTTCATTTTAATGATGAAATAAAATAAATATAATGTTTTTATTAATAGTGACGCTGGAACTTTCTTTGGGGGGTATTATTTAAATTTACACCGTTTTAAACGCGTGTTTGTTATTGTTTATCGAATGTATGAAATATTGACGGCTGTTGGATTTTAATTGTAAAAATAATTAGTAATTTTGTATTTTTATGTAAGAAACTTAATTATTTGACATAAAAAGAACAAAAGCTTGCTTAATCTATATAATTTTATATTTTAAGTGTATCTGGCGTTTCAAACGCGTTTGTTTTTCTCCGTCAAGAAATTTTTCAATATTTTAGGTAAGTAAATTATTTTTGTTCTATTTTTTTTTTTCGTGTTTCAAATTAAATTTTATCAATGAAGTTTGTATTAAAATACCATAATGTTTCAGTTTTGTATCAGAAAAAACTAATTTTTGGCGCATTTTAAGTTATTACCCACTTTTTTATTTCACGGACCATTTTTTTTCTGTGTAAAATTAGCGATTATGTCGCTAGAGTAATCCGGTTATTTTTACCCAATATTTTAGATTTTAGAGTATTTTTATTTTTAGTGTGATTGTCATGAATTGGTGATCATTTTATATTAAATGTATTTGGGAAAGTGATCCCCCACTCTAAAATCTAAATTATTGGGTAAAAAAAAGGATTTTACCATAACTCAAACAGTATTGAGTCTGTTTAAATAGTCCTGTCATTTTAAGCCACACTTTTAGATGCAGCCTAACCCTAACTCCAACAGACTATCACTAAAGCTAACCAAAACTCCTTACCATAATTGTCAGCCATTTTTTAAAATATGAAACTAGAAGATATAAATCAAACTGTTTTAGACTTATTCATTTATTTTCTTTTTTTTTCAGATAAAAATGTCTGTAAAAGGACGTTCTGTTTTAACTCGCAGTAAGAGTTCCAAAAGATTTGCTGGTCCACCTTGTCCGTTGGATAAAACGGAACCCCCAACTTTACGACAAGTTATCCAGTTTAGTTATTTCCTTGAAAATACCTATCCCCACTTTTCAAATAGTGATATTTCCAAATTGATCACAAAGGAAATAATCAATATTTGGCAAGCAGTGAACCCACAATTGCCTTTGTTAAGGGAATATTATATAGGGCAGAAGGTGAATGTATTTTGCTTCAAGAGGGCCAAACTGATTAACAGGAAAACTCTTACTGCACCCAAAGTGAAAATAATTAAGGAACAGCTGGATAAATTATTTGATATTTCTTCATGTTGCTGCAAACTGCCTGTCTTAAGATGTGATGACTTTGCTGTAAAGTGCAATACAGAAAATTGCCAAACAAGGCATATAGTCTGCACTTGTCCTCCTAACAAGAAGGTAATATTAATTCTATGGTTGTTTTTTGTTTGAATTTTTTAAATTGAACTAATTCATGTCCCAATTTTCAATATTTAAATTAATTGAAAAATATGAATTTACTTCTGATAATCTTTCTTTTTCTAGTAAATAATATTGTGATATTTTCCTTAATATTTGTCATGTATGCTAGATCTGTTATTAAACACATAAACATTTTGACATTTCAGGTTCCCATTGAAGAGAGAGAATATTTAAAAGATCAGAGAGAGAAAACAGGACCAAAAGGCAGTTTCCAACTTGGACCTATTGACAAAGATGCTGTCAAAAAATACAAAAAAGATTCAGCTGAAGCAGATAGATTAGACAGGCAAATTGAAAGACAGCAACAAGATTCTTCACATGTTGCTTCCTCTACATCAGAAATCTTTTCACAGACATCTTCCAGTGAAGAAACAACCGATGACAGTTTTGAGCCAGGGAGACAGTCTAAGGGACCTTACAGTCTTTTGAAAGTCCCGAGATATTCTATGGAACTGATTAGAGGTGATATATCTTCTAACCTTGGGGCTTGCCTTGCTAATGCCTTTCTATTAGACTTACAACACATGGGTCTTCTTCATCCAACCATTAATTTAAAAGACATTATTATAGATAAATCAAAAATAGATAGAGAAAAGGCAAGAGTGAAAGTAACCAGCCATCAGAAACATGTCTAGGAATATGAACATCTTATCTGCATTGGAGTTGATTGCAGAGTTGATAAGGACACTTTGTATTACAAGGAAGTTACAGGGGAAAATGGTGAAAAAATGATTAAGAAAAGCAAGGGACCAGAGCGCCACTTAACATTTACCAGAGAGATAGGAACTGCAAGTAAATATCTCACCCATAGAGTGATACCCAACATTGGTGCAACTGGTGTTCTTCTAGCAGAGGATGTTGCTGCTGTTCTAGAAGAGTACAACAGTGTAAATACTGTTAAGGCAATTCTGGTGGACAATACCAGTACAAACACTGGTTGTGAAACCGGGATGGTTACAGCTTTGGAGAAAAAACTTAACAGAAAGTTACATACCATTGGCTGTTCACTTCATCAAAATGAACTGCCATTTAGAGCCATCTTTAAGTTAATTGATGGAACTACAAGAAGCCCTACCACTTTCACTGGTCCTTTAGGGAAACTTTGTGGAACTAATTACCAGGATTTGCCCCAGGTAGCATTTCATAGTATTAGTGGTCCTCTGGATAATTTATATCTTACTGCAGAGGTAATGAATGATTTAAGTGGTGACCAGCGACTACTTTGGGAATATGCTATAGGAATTTCTACAGGGAAAGTGAACCCTAGATTTGCTGCCTGGAAGATTGGGCCTCTGAATCAATCAAGATGGCTGACTTTAGCCATCAGGTTAATGTGCTTGTGGACCAGAGGTGCCTATCCACCAGAACTCTCGGATAAATTACACACCATTATAAAATTTATAATTGAAGTATATGCAGTTAGTTGGTTTGAGATCAAAAGGGACAATACATTTTTTAACCAACAATTGTATATCTTCAATATGATCCAGAGAGTCAAGCAACAGTCGACCGAAATTCAGAATGTTGTATTAAAAAGTTTACGATACAATGCTTTTGCTTTGCTTCCGGAAAACATTCTGTTGTCGATGTTGAAGTCAAATGAATTGGAGGTGAGGGAAGAGGCCATAAAAAAGATCTTGTCCATTAGGTAAGTAAACATTTATGTATACTTAATTAGTTATGTCAATTTACAAGAATAATTTTAAGTTTCATTAAAATTACATAAAAAATATAACAAGTACAGGTAAATTTCCTAATATAAATATTTTTTGTTTTGTTTCAGAAGTAGCGAACCACCAAAGAAAAGATTGAAGAAAATTACTGCCATCAATTTTGAAGCCACACATTGGTCAGCTTTGATTGACCTCTCACAAAGTGGGGTCTGTGAACCTGCACTCACAGAAAGGTTTTCAAACAATGAACTCCTAGAAGCTTCAATGAATGGAACAACATTGGAATTTCCAAATTTACCTGCACATTCACAAGGCGTGGAAAGAGCTGTCAAGTTAACAACTGAAGCTTCACAAATTGTATATGGACAGGAAGCAAGGCACAAGCACATTATAACCAAAACATTGTGTCACCAAATAAGACCTTCATTTACTTCGAAGGGAAACTACAGGGAACAATTTAGTGCTATTATAACATAATTTGGTAAACTTACAGTATTGCCCTCACAACAAAAATTACATAAGCTAAACAAAAAATAACTTCAATGCAAAACAAATTTAAATGAATATATCGAATCGCATACTTTAAAAAGCAAAATTAACGGTATCAAAACTAATTATTATTTATCGTAGCTAGAAAAGAGTCAGCAGTTAAAACAAGAACATGGTGCTACATTTCGTGACAGTCTCAATCCAATATGGTGGTATTTTCAAAATCGTTTACACTTCAGGTGAAAGACAAAAACAAATGAAATTAAATTCGGTTTTCACATGCTTAAACTATGCAGGTTTGTAGAGAATTTCATTCTGATGCGTTTTTATATAAGGTAAGTGTTGTTTTATTTTTTTATTTAGAAGTTATGGCCTGAGGACTACACTGTAAGCTTACCCATAATTTTATATGGTGCAATAGGTTTTAGCACATTGTTCAATGAACAATTCAAATTTAAAACATTTGTTCCTATAATCTGTTTCCAGTAGTATTATTGTATAATACACTTTTATTTATATATTTTTAAAAGTAATTATGACCAAAAAAAAGTGATTAGCCTTTTTTGTAATTTTGTACAATTTCTACAGTTCTCATTTATTGAATACAGTTAAAAAATTACATATTTTACTAGTGGTGATTCATACTTAGAATTCTGGTTTGAATATATTTTCCATTCATTGTATCTAACAAAAAATATCAATTTTATCTGGATTTATTAGTGAAATAGTAAAATTTTGAAGTCAGTTTGTCAGCAAAATCCTGCGGAAATTAGGTATTTCTGAACATTTTCGTACCTGATCTTTAAAACTAAATGCTCAGTTAAGTTTTAAAGTTAGGAATCTAATTTTTGGTATCAGTTCTCACAACACCAAACCCCAGCTTTCGCCACCACAGCAGCGTTGATTTTCTAAAAAAAGTGAAAAATCGACCTGCCCTAATGTGCATGTGTGTGTTTTTTTAAACAGTATTTTTAAAATCAATTATTATTTTAATTAAACAATTTGATTCGGTGAATGTGTGTTTTAAAACATAATGGCTAATAAGATTAAGGACATAAACAAACTCAGAACGTTTTAATAAAAAAAATCAGAGTAGAAGTAACACGGTAAATGCCAGCGTTTTGTTTACATTTTAAATAACGCGCCCGTCTGACCATACTGAATAACACTGGTCAACAAATTTTTTTTTTTTTCTTTGGCAGACCATCTAGGAGTGTTTTCTGGGGTTTTGAAGGTCGCTGATTACGAATATAACATTGGTTTTGCCAGATTGGTTCTAGTTTAGAAGATACTGATAGCCCCAAATAAGCCTAAACTGCTAAAATTCTCCCTGAAATACTTCAATATAGAAGCAGTAAATAATAATTTTCTGATATTATTGAATCATTATAATGATTATGTATATATTGAAGTATTTCAGGGAGAATTTTTATATAATTATTTATATAGGGAGAATTTTTATATAATTATATACTGTAATTACTTAATAACATGTTCCATAAATATAGTTGCAGTATAAATTAAACAGTAATTAAGGATTTTCTTTTTAATTCCACAGTTGAAAATGAGTTCCAGAGAGAAAATGAGTTCTTCTAGAAGATGTTGCAGATATGAACCGGATGTCTTTTGTTACATCTGTGGACAGTATATGATGGCACAACAAAAGAGGAATATTACAGACTTTGTCAAGAGGGCGTACAAAGCATACTTCGATATGATACTTGGTGACCAAGACAAGTCTTGGGCCCCACATATGGTGTGCAAAACCTGTGTAGAAAGTCTCCGCGGTTGGACCAACGGTAAGCTGAAGTTGAAGTTTGCTGTACCAATGGTGTGGAGAGAGCCCAACAATCATTTTGATGACTGCTACTTCTGTCTCAATGACATGACGGGGTTTAACAAGCACAAGAAAGCAAATTGGCAGTATCCGAGCCTGGATTCTGCTATCCGTCCTGTTGCGCACTCTGAGGATGTACCTGTGCCTGTTTTCACCAGTTTGCCTGAAATCGATGAAACCGAAGAGATTCCAGCTGATCTTTCAATATCAAGTGATGATAGCTGTAGTGACTATGAAGAACCCTCAAATGGCCCTCAGCTTTTCAATCAATCTGAACTTAATGACCTAGTGCGAGACCTTTGTTTGTCGAAGGAGCAGTCTGAAGTTCTTGCATCACGACTCCAAGAGAAAAACATTCTTGATTCTGGCACAAAAGTAACATACTATAGGACAAGGGAAGGCAGCTTGCTTCGTTTCTTTTCTAAAGAAGACGACCTGGTCTTTTGTAATGACGTTTCTGCACTTCTTAACTGCATGGGGATCTCATCATATGACCCACCAGATTGGCGTCTCTTCATAGATAGCTCGAAAGCAAGTCTAAAAATTGTACTTTTGCACAATGGCAATAAGTTTGCTCCTGTACCAATTGGCCATTCTACCAAATTTGTTCTTGAAAAGCTGAATTACAACACTCATAAATGACTGATTTGTGTGGACTTGAAAATGGTGAATTTTCTGCTTGGTCAGCAAAGTGGGTACACAAAGTATCCCTGCTTTGTTTGTTTGTGGGATAGCAGAGCAAGAATCCAGCACTGGAGAAGGGAGAACTGGCCAGAACGAGAAAGTCTCGAAGTCGGCACAGCCAACGTCATCAATGAGCCTTTGGTACCCAGGGATAGAATCATCTTCCCTCAATTGCACATAAAACTAGGGCTCATGAAGCAGTTTGTTAAGGCGTTGAACAAGGATAGGGATTGCTTCAAGTACATATGCAGGCGATTTCCAGGTCTTTCCATCGAAAAAGCTAAAGGTGGCATCTTCGATGGACCTCAGATTCGAACGCTCATGAGGGATTCTGACTTCACTAATCATATGAACACGGTTGAGTTAAATGCTTGGGTGTCTTTCACAGATGTAGTGACAAACCTTTTGGGAAATCACAAAGCTGACAATTACAAGCAATTGGTCCGTAAGATGCTTACTGCATACGGAAAACTAAGGGCAAATATGAGCATTAAAGTTCATTTCTTGTTTAGCCACCTCGACAGATTTCCTGGTAATCTTGGTGATTACAGTGAGGAGCAGGGAGAGAGATTCCATCAAGACATCAAAACAATGGAAGAGAGGTATCAAGGCAAATGGGATGAGCACATGATGGTAGACTACTGCTGGAACCTTTTGAGAGACTGCCCAAAAGTTGCTCACAAGCGAAAATCGTATAAACGTCAATTTTAGTTTTGTGAATAAAATATTGTTTTGTGTGTTCATTGTAACTAAGAATCTAGTGTATAATGCTTTGCATTAATTTATGATATATAACTGATTATGTAAATGTTTTTTTTCACTTGGAGAATTAAAATTCAGCAAATTTTTAGCAAATTTTTTGTATATCCTCGAAATCTATGAAAAGTGTTCAGTTATAGGATAAATGAAATGATGTTATATCTAACTTAACTTGTTAGATTGAGATTTTACACTGTCTTTGTGGTTTAAGATCATCATAAAAATCAATATCTGACATTTATGCACTATTTAGCCGTTTTTTGTACGTTTAGCTATGGTCGCGAATGGGTGATTTCAGACAAACGACCCCCCTGTGATAACTCAAAAACTAGAGCCAATTTGAAAAAACTAATGTCAGATTCGGATTCAGCGCCCTTGAAAACCCCAGAAACCAGTCTTACTTTGCCTGCCAAAAATATTGTGTTGACCAGTGTAATCAGAGGGAGGTTACCGATTCAATGGAGTAACGCTGGCTGTTCAATCAGTTTCGCAATAGATAAATTAACTACGTAACTCATTTCATGTATATTTATACATATATATATATATATATATATATATATATATATATATATATATATATATAAATAATAAAAGAAATAATTATAATTCATAAGTAGCGAGCAAAATAGCGTGAATACATGTGGACATCTGAAGGAAAGAATCATGAGTGTATATTTGCGAATACTAATTTATTAGAAGTTGAAAAGTATGTAAATTGAGAAATGCGCATAGTGTTTACGGCAATGGTTGTAGTAGTATACATAGAAGCTGGCAGACTACGTAAACACTAATATTACTCTGATGGATTTTCGGCTTCAGAAAGACGGACAGATACATAATCTCCATTATTAATAGATAGGCGTGTAATAGTTGTGTGGTCCCTATAGAAAGAAAGGGTAGAGAATCTACATAAAATATATAAGTGTAGTCTTATATAATGTTTAATGTAGAAGAAAAAAGAAGGGTCCCGAAATCTCTAAGTTGACTCGTAAAGGGGATAAGATAGCTTAATACCCGTAAAAATTTAAATATATGATTTTTATGAAATTTGAATCATATGTATAATATGTTCTAGGTACGAAAATGGAAGTCGTACCGCATTTCTAAGTATCCTTTAAGAGAGCCGAACATCTTTTAAAACTTCAAGTATACCCTAGTTAGATAAGATTTATATCATATGCATGAAATTCTTCGTAGAAGACAATGGAAGTGGCCCAATATATCCACGTTACCCACTATGATCTGAATATCTACGTACCACTTCCTCAAGTGACCCTTGTATATCCGATTTAATTAAAATTTAAACCATATGTATAACACACTAATTGGTTATCTGAAACGTAAAAATTACGATATAAAATAGTATGAACTTTTATCCCCATTGAAATAAGTGTTTCCACTTATTCAAATGGGTGGCTATTAAGGAGAACAATGAAGTTTCTTGTCTCTATCCATAATTATATGAAACTTACTTGTACATTATTTGATTTAATAACTAAATAACTGCTTCAGAATAAATAATACATATGTGTCTAGGGAAAATGAAGATATTATTTACCCGAACAAACGGCACCAGTCATCAGTAAACCGAACAAAAGCACACGCCCAAAGAACAGTCCACAGAACAAAAACAGAAAGATGGATTAGAAATATTTTTTAAAAACCTTTCCTTGAAACAGCACAAAGCATGTTACCACACAGATGTAACGGGCTACTAATCAGCGCATGCACGGGTCTTAGTTCAATTTTCTTTTATATAAAACGTATACACACAGAAAAAACATATCCTGCAAAAAGCAGTCAAAACCATTAAAATACGAAAATAACAGTATCTACATACTGTAGAACATTTCACGTGTATGATAAATAAGTATTGGAAACACGTGCTTTCAACTGGTTTCTTGTATAAACACCAAAGGAAAACTGCGTATGTGCAGAGCATCTACCAAAACAAAATAGATGTCAGATTGGTAGATTCTCTGCATAGACGGAGTTTTTCTTTGGTGTTTATTATTTTTGACAAAGG
Source organism: Sepiola atlantica (assembly GCA_963556195.1). Lineage (NCBI taxonomy): Eukaryota > Metazoa > Mollusca > Cephalopoda > Sepiida > Sepiolidae > Sepiola > Sepiola atlantica. Next base: position 61,958,817 of record OY744548.1, read on the forward strand.
GAAGTTTCTTTTTTTCTTGAAATATTAAATAAATTATTTTTAATTATCATCCGGACAACACACAAACAGGTAACACCACCTTTGCTGTTATGTAAGATTTTAAGAAAAAATAAATAGTAAGTCCCATTTCGATTTCGATTTATTATTTTTGTTCCTTCCAGCTTACATCCTACCGGGGACTTTGCATTGCCCTCAGCCTTTTTGATAACATACTACTACCATTCTCTATTAATATATATATATATATGTTTTGCTCTGTTTAAATTACATTGAGCTCTGTTATTCAGATTCTCAACACAAAAATGAAATCTACACACTATATATATATATATATATATATATATATATATATATATATATATATAAAATATAATAACACGAAATCACATAATTGTCGATGCAATAATTTATTTCAACCGTTCGGTTTTTTCAAGCATCACTCAGACAATTACATTTTTGAGACTGATAGAAAATTGAATTTCCCTACCACAGTTCCAATACAATCATAGATGGTGGTAGTAGCAACCAATTTGATACATCTTTTATAGAGAGGGGGAAAATTTAAAACTTATATTTAACTATGGCGGGCGAAGGGGAGGGATCTTTAAGTTAATCAACTAAAAACTGCCATGTCAAAATTATGACACATACGACTTGGCGATATCAACCATATAGGCAATTTTACTCACGCGCATACACAAAACTAAATACGCACACATCATATGCGCACTCACATACATAATCTCACTCGCACATTATCATAACTAAGCATAATCACATACGCAACTTTTATTCATCTCTAGCCAGAATGCGTCCGGCGAAACTCGTGTTCTCAAATTCGGTTAGAGAAAAGAAAGAAACAAACAATTAACAGGCACAGAGAAGATATAGACAGACCGCGTGTCATAAATTCTCAGTCCGTCTGGGTTCCAAGAAATAGAATCTAATTGAAATAAGATTACACGCACATACATATATGTATACATACCAATCCATACGCACATACACACACATATATACACATACACACCCACACATATACATATCTATACACATATACATATACACACATATATACATATATATATATATATATATATATATATATATATATATATATACATACATGAACACACCTATATATATCTCTGAATCTATTTGAAATATTGACCAAATGCATACGCATGTAGTTGTTCACACATGTAAACATACATACACATACATACACACACACATATATACATATACGCACATATACACACATATATATACGCACACATACATATATATCCACACACCTACACACAATATTTACATAACACTCTATATTCTTACTGATGTAATATGAGTTCTAAAAATTAGTCTTACCTTATTTATATTTTAGATTAATTTGATAATCTATTATTATAAATATCATGCGGGGGGGGGGGGGGGTTATCGTACCTAATGTTATTCAATTTGGTATCTTCACCGTTGTAATTCTAGAGGCCCATCGGATTACTAATTCAAGTCTAATAATGTCTATTGGTAATATTTGACATTTATACTTATATTAATTCAAAAACTAGTGTATTAGCTGCAGAAAAAATTTTCATACCACTATCTTATTTTAAGTAAATAGTAAATATCCGCGTACACACAAATACTATATATCACCAAGTCAGTAAATCTGTGTCTATCACAGATATTATTATAAATATTATGGGGGGGGGGGGTTTACCGTAAGTAATGTTATTCAATTTGGTATCTTCACCGTTATAAGTCTAGAGGTCCATCGGATTACTAATTCAAGTCTAATAATGTCTAGTGGTAATATTTGGCATTTATACTTATATTAATTCAATAACCGCAGAATTTTTTTAAAAACACTATCTTATTTTAAGTAAATAATCTGAATAAATAAATATTTCAAAATACAATTATATACGCATACACACAAATACTATATATCACCAAGTCGGCAATTCTGTGTCTATAGCAGATATTATTATAACTATTATGTTGGTGGTGGTGGGGGGGGGGGTTACCTTAAATAATTCTAGAGGTCCATCGGATTACTAGTCGTTGATTATTTTAAATTTATATTTATGTCTGCACTTAGCCATAAGTTCATCTCGTTTATTTAAGAGGTTATTTCGATCATATTTTAGGATTCTTATTTTTTCTTCTAGACATAAGTTGCATCTTTGTCTAAATCCATCTGGAATATTCGAAAAACATAAGATTGACCACGAAACCACCGGGGACCTGTTCTCATTTTTCAGATGCCACCATTGTTTAGCTAACTCCGTTTTGCTCTTGAGTTCTGGGTTATTGAAAGAGTGTTTGTGGTCATAAAAACGTTGTTTCCAGTTTCCCGCGGAGATGCCGATGTAAACCTTTTTATCCCTGTTGTTATCTTCCGGATGAATAGTGGCCTTATAAACCACACACTCAACTTTACAGTTACCGTCCAGTGGGCAGTTATTTTTCACTTGACAATTACATTTATTTACTGTGACCTTATTCTTACTAGGATTGTTAAGTAATTTACGATTATGGGTGCTGATAATTCTGTCCATGTTCTTGGTGCAAGAGTAGCTGATTTTAATGGTTTTTCTATTAAATATCTTCCTAAGTGGATTATTTATGCTAAAATGTTTATCTACCAGGTTCAAAAATACTCTCCCGATGTTGATGTTAGATAGTTGGCAGTAGGGAGGATTGAACCATATTATTTTTCGGCCTCTATTCCTGGATTTATTTTTACATCGGCATCTCCGCGGGAAACTGGAAACAACGTTTTTATGACCACAAACACTCTTTCAATAACCCAGAACTCAAGAGCAAAACGGAGTTAGCTAAACAATGGTGGCATCTGAAAAATGAGAACAGGTCCCCGGTGGTTTCGTGGTCAATCTTATGTTTTTCGAATATTCCAGATGGATTTAGACAAAGATGCAACTTATGTCTAGAAGAAAAAATAAGAATCCTAAAATATGATCGAAATAACCTCTTAAATAAACGAGATGAACTTATGGCTAAGTGCAGACATAAATATAAATTTAAAATAATCAACGACTAGTAATCCGATGGACCTCTAGAATTATTTAAGGTAACCCCCCCCCCCACCACCAACGTAATAGTTATAATAATATCTGCTATAGACACAGAATTGCCGACTTGGTGATATATAGTATTGGTGTGTATGCGTATATAATGGTATTTTGAAATATTTATTTATTCAGATTATTTACTTAAAATAAGATAGTGTTTTTAAAAAAATTCTGCGGTTATTGACTTAATATAAGTATAAATGCCAAATATTACCACTAGACATTATTAGACTTGAATTAGTAATCCGATGGACCTCTAGACTTATAACGGTGAAGATACCAAATTGAATAACATTACTTACGGTAAACCCCCCCCATAATATTTATAATAATATCTGTGATAGACACAGATTAACTGACTTGGTGATATATAGTATTTGTGTGTACGCGGATATTTACTATTTACTTAAAATAAGATAGTGGTATGAAAATTTTTTCTGCAGCTAATACACTAGTTTTTGAATTAATATAAGTATAAATGTCAAATATTACCAATAGACATTATTAGACTTGAATTAGTAATCCGATGGGCCTCTAGAATTACAACGGTGAAGATACCAAATTGAATAACATTAGGTACGATAACCCCCCCCCCCCCGCATGATATTTATAATAATAGATTATCAAATTAATCTAAAATATAAATAAGGTAAGACTAATTTTTAGAACTCATATTACATCAGTAAGAATATAGAGTGTTATGTAAATATTGTGTGTAGGTGTGTGGATATATATGTATGTGTGCGTATATATATGTGTGTATATGTGCGTATATGTATATATGTGTGTGTGTATGTATGTGTATGTATGTTTACATGTGTGAACAACTACATGCGTATGCATTTGGTCAATATTTCAAATAGATTCAGAGATATATATAGGTGTGTTCATGTATGTATATATATATATATATATATATATATATATATATATATATGTATATATGTGTGTATATGTATATGTGTATAGATATGTATATGTGTGGGTGTGTATGTGTATATATGTGTGTGTATGTGCGTATGGATTTGTATGTATACATATATGTATGTGCGTGTAATCTTATTTCAATTAGATTCTATTTCTTGGAACCCAGACGGACTGAGAATTTATGACACGCGGTCTGTCTATATCTTCTCTGTGCCTGTTAATTGTTTCTTTCTTTCTTTTCTCTAACCGAATTTGAGAACACGAGTTTCGCCGGACGCATTCTGGCTAGAGATGAATAAAAGTTGCGTATGTGATTATGCTTAGTTATGATAATGTGCGAGTGAGATTATGTATGTGAGTGCGCATATGATGTGTGCGTATTTAGTTTTGTGTATGCGCGTGAGTAAAATTGCCTATATGGTTGATATCGCCAAGTCGTATGTGTCATAATTTTGACATGGCAGTTTTTAGTTGATTAACTTAAAGATCCCTCCCCTTCGCCCGCCATAGTTAAATATAAGTTTTAAATTTTCCCCCTCTCTATAAAAGATGTATCAAATTGGTTGCTACTACCACCATCTATGATTGTATTGGAACTGTGGTAGGGAAATTCAATTTTCTATCAGTCTCAAAAATGTAATTGTCTGAGTGATGCTTGAAAAAACCGAACGGTTGAAATAAATTATTGCATCGACAATTATGTGATTTCGTGTTATTATATTTTATTATTGCTCTGTTTACTACATTGAGCTCTCATACCCGGATTTCCTCCTGGAATTATTCCACTATAACACAAATATATATATATATATATATATATATATATATATACGCGTGGTGGGCGATGCAAGTCTACGAGTGAGTGTTTGTTCTTTTGTTGTTTGTATGTTTCATTTCAATTTATATAGGGACTTATTATCGCATGTGACTTCCCACGCATGTGAATGCCAGCGAATTTATCGATGATAAAATATTCTTTATTCATATTTTTCACAAAGAAAAACGTGTAACATTTTACCACGCAGACTGCAGACTCTTTTTCATTTAATGAAAAGTCTTAAGTCATTGATATCATGTGCATGGCCAATAAATTATTACATATCACAGCTTCGATAATATATGCCTTATTTCAAAGATAATAGAAAAGTGATTGAGGGTGCCATATCTGCGAATACCAATTCAAAAATATTTATATATATATATATTAATATATATATATATATATATATATATATATTAATATATATATATATATATATATATATATTAATATATATATATATATATATTAATATATATATATATATATATATATTAATATATATATATATATATATATATATTAATATATATATATATTAATATATATATATATTAATATATATATATATATATATTACTATATATATATATTACTATATATATATATTAATATATATATATATATATATTAATATATATATATATATATATATATATATATATATATATATATATATATATATATATATATATATAGATACATATATAAATATATACGTGTGGGTGACATATCTGCGAATATCAATTCGAAAGTAAGTGTATATATAGATATATATATATATATATATTTATATATATATGTAAATATGTATATATATATTATATATGTATGCAAATATTTATTTATTTATATATATATTCATTTATTGATATATATATATGTAAATATCTCTATACATATGTTTATTTATATATATATGTAAATATCTATATTTATATATATATATATATATGTAAATACATATATATTTATTTATATATATATATATATATATATATATGTAAATACATATATATTTATTTATACATATATGTAAATACATATATATTTACTTATATATATATATATATTTATTTATTGATATATATGTGCATATATTAAATAAACTATAATAACACGAAATTATATAATCATCGATGCAATAATTTATTTTAACCTTGTGGTTTTTTCAAGCATCCGATCAAGACGATTACATTTTTTAAACTGAAAAAATAATTAAATTCACACTCGACAATTAAAATATAATTGGAGGGAGAGGGGGTAACAACCTATTTAATATATATTTAGAGAGAGGGGGAAATCTGAAGCATATCTAATCTTTAAGTATAAATTGAGAGGGGGAATTGCATAATTTCATACAGACCGTCAGGTGGAGGTCATATGTATAATTAGAAATTGATAGGGCATAGATGATGATAGAGGAAGGGGGTTCGTGTTTTC
>OY744548.1:61970101-61972601 GCA_963556195.1 Sepiola atlantica
AAGCAAATAAATATAATTCTGATATCAAATTAAAAATATGATTTGGCGATAAAGTGTTGAAATGCAACACTTATTGTAATGATAGATCTGCTATTTTCAAAATAACGTTTATTGCGTTTTTCATTCGAACTCATCATATATATAATTGTATATATACATATATACAGGGCTTTACGGAGCCCTCCAAAAAGGAGCGTGCTCCACGATCACGCTCCTTTTTTCTGGGGCGAAGGAGAAGAAGGCTAATTTTATATTCAGTGGGAGTGGAGCGGAAGCAACTCCATTTGGGACTAAAGAGCGTTGGTGTTATCGCTCCTCGCTCCAAAATGATTTGATTTTTTTTGTTTAAACATTAGTTAAATTAGTGTATTTAACTTTGACAGCTATCTTATTTTATAATGTGCGGCTCTCTCGCACAAATCCATGATCGCTTTCAGTGAATCCGATGTATCCTCAACCAATGCTATTTATGATACTGAGCGATGATGTGTTCAACACTGAATCTTTAACTTGTCACTATGAAATTAACAATTTCTATAGAGGTAAAACTACATCTATTTCCTATAACAACTGCTATGATCACTAGAGCGTATGATGAATTGCCCACAATTGTTCGTACGGAACGAAGATGGTTGTAGAAATTCCGTAGTAGTAAAGAAAGATGAAGAATGTATAGGGCAGCTATGCAAAGAACAATTGAAAGCAATTTAAAACTAAACCCAGGTCAAAGCATCAGAGAAATATCTAATGTTAATATTCCAACTATGTCCGACCATTTGAATCAAATTTGTGACATGAAGAACTTGTGAGTGAGTCACGCTTGAAGTGAATGACTAAATGTGTGTTAAAGAAATCGGTCATCATTTAAAACATTTAGTCGTTCATTTTTATATGTTACTCTTAAATAGCCATACACTTGAAAAATCGATATTTGCTTCTTACGAGCCATTTTTGTTCGAATGTAATCGCTTTATATTCTTTCCCGAAAGAAAATTCCATTTCAATCGATGTCATCGATTATCTATTCTATCCGATCCGCTTTTTCTGTAATGTGAACACATTACAGATAAACAACGTCAGTGGCTGCGTCTGTTATCAGTGTAAAATATATAAAATGACTTCTAAAATGTGTTTATTTCTTAATGACGCCGAAACATATTTCACTTGAAGGTGAGAAAATATTACGGAATTACATCTTTTTATTAAGTAATCATTACTTACAAAATATTTTTACTATTTATATATTTATATATTTATATTTTTATATTTATTAATATTCTGATCATTATTTATATTGTGCTCATATGAATTGTGTTTTTATATCAGCTTATAATTTTGACAGGTCACCCCCAACGATTTTTCTCACATACAGTTCCATTTAAACAATTTGTAGATGGGTAATGTCACTTAATTTGTAAGTTCACATTATTCGAAGTATAAAGCCAATGGTGTGTATCTACGGTGTAGAGTTAATATGAGTACCCTCTAAAAATTGTGAACAATAATTTTACTGAACAATGTTGTTAACATTATTATTACAGTTATAACTTTATTCTTATAGTAATACGTTAAATTTATTAGAATTTTTAATATTATTTTTCATATAAAAACGGAGCTTTCAATTGCATTCAACTTTTTAAAAATATTTCCAGACAAAGTCCAGAAGGAACAGCTTGTTTTAATGGCCAATGCAAGCATGATGACGTCATCTCTAAGTACATGATCATGTAGACCCCACCCATCTTCCTATTTACAACACTAGCACTGAGACAGCTATTGGGGTTATTGGTTCTAGTGAAGACACTTTCCAAGTCCTATAAGAGTTCATTCAAATAAAGAAGTATACCTACGCTATACTGTGGAGCCCATACAGAATAGACTCTCTGAGCATACATACACATTTAGAACTATAGCTATTAGCTATCCTACAGCCCTGGTATCCCGTATTTATTCTCTTAAGGATACAAAGACCCCATATACTCTTAGTTTGCATATAATTAGAAAGTTGAGGTCTTATAAACATATAGTCACATTCTACAAACTGTGTAGAGCGGAAAGAAGCCTTGGCCATCATTAAGTACAATAACCAATTATTTTACATGAGAGAAGAAGTGTTGTCTCATTGTAACCACTAAATTCGGTATAAATATAACTATTTCAAGGTTCTATTAGCTTTGTCATTTTCATTCTGGTCCATCCACCCCAAGATAAGAAGATATTTTCTAGATAACCTACCTACACCCCTACCTCTGACTTTGACCGTTCCTATTAACCAATTATAGGAACCCCCTTGGCGTATTAGACTTAAGACTCACATCTTTCACTCCTCCACTACTTCTTCACAATTGACATCTCCCCCATATTTCCTTGCTTACTCCTTATCAATCATACACATCTTAAATGGCATAGTAACGCTGTACCCATCGTAAACATATAGTTCATAGTAATACGATAGGCAGTAATATGCCTCTACTTATACTAGATAAAACACTTCATCAGA
>OY744548.1:61977601-61982601 GCA_963556195.1 Sepiola atlantica
TATATATATAAATACATATACACATATATATATACATATAAATATACACATATATATATTCGTATATATAGATATATACATATACACATATATATATACATATAATTATTTCATATATCCACAGAAAATGTTATTAGAGATATCATTTTTTATGTATCATTTTTTAGTATTTATTTCACCAGTGCTCGATAGTTAGGAGAGCTAGGTAGAATGTTATGAAAATATATTTATGACAATTAATCTACACAGAGGATTCCGGGTTTTCAGAATAAAGTTCCCTTGATGTTTACAACATATAAATAAATAAAAAGAAAATGTAAACGCAACTAAAACGTAAAAAAATTAAAAATTAAATCCTAGAATAGAAATCATAGCAAGTACGTTTTAAAATAAGACCATTATCTTGACACAAAAATAACATAGATAGACCACCTTATAGAAAATAGAACAATAGAATGGAAAATAAAAATCAACTTAAACTTTATTTGGGAGAAGCCCAACGATTGACCGTGATTAGTTATTATATACAAAACAGAACAATAGAATAAGAAAAGAAGTAAAATCAACCGAACATCTGTTTGTGAAAAGCACAACGATTGGCTGAGATAACAACAAAGAATCTGATTGGTTAACTAGCTACGCGTGTATATAAAACACCCGGTAAAGCTAGCTTCAGACATTTTAGCCTGTGGATTTCCTCCAGCGATTAAACGCGGAAGCCTCTATGAAGCTAAATTGCCATTGATATATTTTAATCACTTACTATGTATATATGTATATATACATATATGTATATATATATATATATATATATATATATATATATATATGTATATATATGTATATGTATATATATGTATATATATATATATATGTGTATATATATATATATATATATATATATATATATATGTATGATGATGTGCGTGCGTGCGTTTTATAATGGTGTTACGCCGAGCAATGTTCACGTATATTTACACGGATCGTCTTCTAATACCAGCAAATTGATTTAAGTGTGGATACATAGGCGTGATTCTGACGTATTCCAGCCATAATTGTATCCGTCTATCTTGTTGAATAATTCATAAAGAATGCGTGGCAGGTCTAATCCTCTCCCATCTTCTTGCAGAGAAGTGGGAATGCCCGAGGGCATCGGTCTATTCGGAGAGTGGTAGTGTTCGCCGGTTGCATACCATTAGTCTTGAATCGGAAGACGAGATAGCCATTTCGTAGACTGCCTCACCCCGAGAATCATACACGCATCAATGATGGTGTACACGTGGGCGTACGAGATACACATATTCTGTGGATACAATTTACCAATGAAAATTCCAAAAATACACGATGACCAGAATGTCAGTATATTTCAATTTCACGATGTGTTTCTTCTAGATCCTTATTTACTTGCTTCGCCACGGAGTCAAAGATGGGCACGGGGTCAGTTTGTAATGAAAAAAAATTCAGATGTCGAAAAAGGGGCGCTTTATATTAGGACAAAACTAGAAATAATCTCGGTCTAGAAAGACTTTTCCCCCATTAAGGGAGGACATAAGAGTTTAAATGCAGCTCCAGAATAAACCCTAACCTTCTGATACAAAGAATTTCGTTTTATCTGCACAAAAGTAATATCTCTTATATTTCTGCCTACACATAAACTCACACAGATAGTTGCCCACATTTCCACGATGCATTCACCAGTGGCATTTATTCTGCATTTTGTACAGACTAACCATAATTATGATCCTAATACGTAATCTAATATAAACTAAAATAAACACAACCTTTAACCTTACCCGAAAACGTTTGAACAGGATTCAGAACAGTTAGTCAATAGCGTGTGCGCGCACTGGGCATTGCTGCCCGATTTCTATTTGTTTCGCTGCTCTTTGTATCGTTCACCTTCGCAGTGCTTTTGGCGGCAGTAATCAGCCTCTCTGTATTTTGTGTTACGTATGTTTCTATTTTTATCACATCATCCATGCGGTCTTCAATACTTAACTTCTTTCTCTTTTTACATAGAATCGGTCAGTATTATCCTTCGTGTGCAATGGATTGTGTATGGTCATTAGCGTGCTGGTTCTTTGATCCGAGTACCTGAGTTCTTCTTTTGCCCAAAGAGATTGTTAATCTTATTTACTCACTGGGGGGTCACACACAAGTTATTATCAGCGATTGCTCACTGGCAATAACACGTGGTGTTCCCTGGAGTCTGAGCGACAAGTTTCCCCAAATTTCTGGCACTCTCAGTCTCTTTCGATAACCATTGCAAATCATTTTACCTTATTGCAGCAAGTATTTATAAATAAAGACCTAGACAGAGATAGGTTAGTTTGGAAGTCAATTTCTTAAAGCCGTCTAACACATGCCAGCATGTAAAACAGGCATTAAACCGAATATGATGATGATTATGATGATGATGATAATGATTTTGAATTTTGAATTTTTTTTCTACTGTTGGCAAATGTTTCCGAGGCTCATATATGTATACATAGATTACGCATAATTGTAACGCAACAACCCCATCATGATTTAGAAAATACTTAATATCGTTTTATACATCATTTTGGTTTGAAACATATACATCATAGTGTCTGTCGGTGGTACTGAGATTAAATCGATCTGACATTGTTTTTCCAGCTACCGAATATTTACAGCTGTCCAATAGGCGAAAGATTCGATAAGAATGATAAAAAAAGACAAATCACGGATCCAAAACAAGCGGTGCCCAAAGTTTTGTGTCCACAATAAGAGATATTTAGTTTCCCTAAACAGCTGTCTGTTGTTATTGTTTGTTTAAGGAGAGTCATGTTTTTATTTATTTAAAAGGTGTTTCTATTGTTGTTTTTAAATTCAGTGTGTAGGCGTTGCTGCAATGAAATGAATTTTGATGCGCTTTTTGTATCCTTCTCTCACAATTTTGCGATATCACGTGGGCTCGTGTATAGCTTAAAAGCCGCTTTTCATTATTAGCTGTTGAGAACCTACAATCAACCACTTTAAAGTGATCTTAACTGGCAAATGATATATATATATATATATATATATATATATATATATATATGTACATATATATATATATACATAAATATATCTTTAATATATATATATATATATGTACATATATATATAAATATATCTTTAATATATATATATATACATATATATATATATATACATATATCTTTAATATATATATATATGTACATATATATATATATAAATATATCTTTAATATATATATATATATGTACATATATATATATATATAAATATATTATTAATATATATATATATATATGTACATATATATATATAAATATATCTTTAATATATATATATATGTGTACATATATATATAAATATATCTTTAATATATATACATATATATATAAATATATATGTATCTTTAATATATATATATATATATATATATATATGTAATATGTATATATATACATATATGTATATATATACATATTAAAGATATATCTTTAATATGTATATATATGTATACATATATCTTTAATATGTATATATATATATATATGTATATATATGTATACATATATCTTTAATATGTATATATATATGTATATATGTATACATATATATGTAATATGTATATATATATATGTATACATATATATTTAATATGTATATATATGTATATATGTATACATATATCTTTAATATATATATACATATATCTTTAAATTATATATAATATATCTTTAATTTATATATATGTATACATATATATATATCTTTAATATATACATGTACATATACCTTTAATATATATATATATATATATATATATATATATATATATGTACACACATATATTTAATACATATATATATACACATATACAGGGTGTCTCAAAAAAATGTACTCACTCTTAGAATGGCAAAATGTGCAGAAGATGTCGAGTTTGCACAAAAATAGTGTGGAGCGATGAAGCAAAGTTTTCTCGTCATTCTACGAGTGAGTACATTATTTTGAGACACCCTGTATTTAATATATATATATACACATATATTTAATATATATATATGTATACACATATATTTAATATATACGTATATATACATATATATATATACATATATTTAATATATATACATATATTTAATATATATATATATATACATATATCTTTAATATATATATATATATATATATATATATATATATATATATATATTTATACATAACATTTTCTTACAATTTAATAAATATATATATTCTGACAATTTAATGTATATATATATACAGATATATATATATATATATATATATATATCAATAATATTAAATAACAGCTGAAATGAAGAAACATTTAAAAAACAACTACGAATAGTCCTTATCTGTTACATAAAATGTAGTTGTGCATTCGAACTTTTCGATCTTGTTAAATTTAGTTTTATTGTCTTATACGAAAACTTATATAAACATACTTCTCTCTTTCTCTCTCTTTCTCTCTCTCTCTCTCATTCCCACTTTTTCCTTCTCCTTTTCTCTCTCTCTTCGCCTAAGGAAAGACAAGCGAAAGTTGAAGTAAAACTACAATCCCCAACGGCTAGAATAGCGGTAAGGGAGAATTCGAGACGGACAGGTCAGCGCGGATGGATTTGAATCTGAGACGTGTTGAGTGCAACCCATCTAGGAGATAGATCAGTTTGATGAGAAAAGCCTGACATGAAAATCGCCAAGAAGCTCTTTTGTCCAGAGCAGAATGCATGGCCGCTTGAAAGGAATTGAAAGCGCTATTTTTTCTTCAAGATCTTTTTGCTTTTTCCAAACTACTTGCGGTCACATGTTCTGTGATCCAAGACGACGGACCTATTTCACAACTGCATAGATCTGTAAGTAATAAAGGATGGATTCGTAGTCCTGTTGATTTTGTTATTCATCTCATGTAAAGTATTACTTAATATATGCCACTCACACTCTTTGTAGTAACACTTATATATATATATATACATACATAATATATA
>OY744548.1:61987601-61992601 GCA_963556195.1 Sepiola atlantica
GTGAGTGGGATCGAACCCGGGTCGTCCAGCCCAAAGACAAGTGCTATAACCACTCGTTCACAGACCCTCCCACAGACCGCTACTCCTCTGTTGACACGGAATCAAACACACATAAGCAACAAATGGAAACCAGCCACATGGAAGTTACAATATGTAACAAAAACACAGGAAAAAGACCACCGACCATACCAAAGAACAAAATCTCCAAGAGATATCATAAGTTGTCCCACCTCAATAATAACACCGGCCTCGACTGACACCTAAGAGGGTCAAGGAGGATAAGAAGATCGATTTAGAACAGCAGTAACAAGGCCTTTACAGGAAGACTACGGAGAGTGATGAAGCATTGGAGGAGGGGCTTAATGGTACTATAATCCTAGGGGAGACCAATGGTCGGTTCCAGAGAGAAATCTATGGTAGGCGGCTGTTGCGATACCACAAGGTCATTTGCGGTGGTGATCGAAAAATGGTAAGGAGTACTTTAAATATGGGGAGGGAACACTAGTGGTTGTTGTCGGTGAGCAATAATATTAATAATAACAACATAAATAATAATACCGATACCACCACCAGCAAAAACAACAAATCCTAATAATGATAATAATAATAATAATAATAATAATGATAATAATAATAATAATAATAATAATGATAATAATAATAATAGCAGCAACAGCAACGATGATATAGAAGTATTTTTTAGCTATGTTAGAAGTATGTCTTAAATGATATTCTACAGTTTAGGAAATAGGACGCCAATGTTCAGTTGTTAACAAGATGCCACTCAGACATTTTACTTTCGTATGTGTGGAATATAGATAATGAATGGTGGATTTCAGATATATTTTTTTAAACTTCATGAAACCAACGACTTCTCTTCGAAGTATATCCCTTGGATTTCGAAGTATATCCCTCGGACTTCAGATTATTTTTTTTTAAACTTTATAAAACCAACGACTTCTCTTCGAACACCAAAATAATCCGACTCCGACTCCGACTCCGACTCTGACTTCTCCATTTTGTCCCTTTTTCTTCCTTCCTTCTTTTTTTATCAGCAGATTTTCAATCTCACTTAATTCTGTTCAACCAATGAAAATAAAGAATTCTGGGGTTCACTATTTTTTTGCTTATTTGCTCATTAAAGTGTAATAATAAGTCGTTGTGTTACTCTTAAATCGTGAGTTCAATCCTCACTAGTTGTCTACGAATTCGAAATGTATTTACTTTTCTAACTGCAAGCCAGGCAAAGGCGGATCGTTTTATGGCGGGGACGAAGAAAGTTAGGGCCACTTCCACCGCTCGATTCTGGCTCATGACATTCACTTCCACCACAGATAGATAGATAGAAAGAAAGATAGATAGATAGATATATGCATATATAGATAGCTAGTTACATAGATAGATAGATAGATAGATAGATAGATAGATAGATAGATAGATATTTCGTTTCCCTACACCAATCCACTTTTCGCTCGCTGTCTCCATTTTGGCGACACTATACAAATGCTCCTTTTCTTTGTTAAAATTTCCCCAACTAAGAGTGAGAGACAGCTTAACCCGTAAATCTCGTACGTTCACTCTCTGACCTTTGACTTTTGAACTTTTTCATTCAAGTACGGCCCACTATGATGTTACACACTCATCACTTCCGGTCCTTAGTTTATGAAGGCTTGATTAAATTTTTTTTTTTTAATCGGATTAATAAAACATACTTTTTAATATACTGAACTAAAGAAACCGTTAAGATTAAAAAACATAAATATGGCTTATCACTTCTCACTGTTTTTCGTATATCTTATCGGTAAGAATGTTAACTTATATCATGTCTATACTGCTCATGTTCAACCCAAGCCAAATACCTTTACCGATCTGTCATGATTGGTCAACATAATGGCACAGCTAATTCCCAGACAGTTGAGATTAGACTGCAATGCTCTGATCCGACACCGACGTCGCTTTTTAGAAATCTGTCAAAACACTTGATCTCCGTTCCCGCGCGAAACGTGAATCACCAAAAACCTGACGTCTAGTGCGTCTGAAAGAGCTGTCAATCTCTGGACAGATCGGCGCGCCTTTAACGCAACAGTTACCAACTAGTGTCAGGTTCTTTTCATGCAATGTCTCTGTCAGGATTACTGTTACGTCTTTGAAAACGTCAGGATGTTCCAAATCGTTCGAATTCTTCGAACTGATGGCTTTATCCTTTTATTTATAACATTAAATACATTGTATAACATATTCATGATTGAGACTTTTTGATTTAATTTTAAGAAATATTCATTTATAACTGTAACTTATAAGATTAAGGTCTATATTTCTCTTATATATATATATATATATATATATATATATATATATATATATATATAATGGCGTATTAGTGGGTTCACCCACGTGTGAGTTTGCTATTCACCCAAAAATGAACCAGTATATAGTGTAGGTTTTTCAAAACACTTTAATCCAAGAACTTTTTACTCTTGGTGAATTTTTCTGATGATTTTGTAATATTGCAGAGACGATATTAACATACAAATGTTGTTTGGCACATGACAAATGAAACGGACAGTAAAACATATATCTCACAGAAATGTTATGTTTTTTGGAAATGTAAAAAAATAAAAATAAAAATGATAAAATAAAAACATGGTTATTAGAATATAATATGAACCTGACTTGTTTTAGCGTTCGCTATAAAAAGGGGTTAGAGAATCTACATCTAATTCGAAAAAATGTTTACAGAAAATTCACCGGGAAAGACAATGGAAGCGTTCATGAATCTCAAGGTGCTCACCTAAGAAGGCTATAAAAGCATAACTTCATTAAAACTTCTAATATATCTTCTTTTTATTAAATTTAATTCATATGTATAACATATTAAAGGTGGCAATTAAAGTGGTCCAGAACATATAAGTGTCTTCTAACCTAAGGGGTCAAACCTTTTTTTTTTAAATGCAAACCTATCCGATTTTGATGAAATTAATGTAATGTTTAAAATTATCCGGGGAAGATAATAGAAATGGTCCCGAATCTCTGCGTTCCCCGCTACATGTTGAATATCTACGTTACGCCATTTCTAATTTACCCATGAGGACAGAATCCCCTAGAAAGTTAAAATACGTCTGCCCGAATTTAATGAAATTGAAATCATGTGTAGTTAACACTAATTCAGAGTATTTAACATTTCAGATGTTTCTGTTTATATAAATGATGCTAAACTGGAGAAGAAAGGTCAGTAAAAATAAAAAAAAAGTAATAGGTTATTATGAGCAGAGTGAAAAGGTGTATGGTAGTGTTCCTCATTCAACCCCGGGCAACGTTTAGTTTCCTTGCTAGCACATACTTAAGCTGAATTAATCAACGTTTGCTTTCCTAAGGTTTTGTTTTTCCTTTATCTCTATTCATACTTCTTTAATAGTGTAATGCCCTTTTTTTGCTCCATTTCTAGATTTACTTTTTTGTAACCCTTCCTGTACGATCTTCTTCTTTCTTCTTTCGTGTGCATCAGAGGATTCTAGTGTTGGCATAAGTTTCCCGATGTGTTTCTCGTTAGAAATATTTCTGGAAAGACAACCGTTACTTACTGTTACATTGTGTGGTTTGATATGCCGTATTTTAGTTCCGCGTTTTTGAACTGCTTGCACTAACCTTTCAATCGCCGGTATATTGACCCTCGTGCGTTTCTCAGTCTCTGGCCGCTAATATTCGTACTGCCTTTTTGCCTGCAACAATCTGTTGACAACTGCTATCCGACGTTCCTGTTCCCGTAAGCTGCCTTGTCTTCCTCTTAACGGGCTGCTGTCCTCGCTAGATGAAAATCCAACGTAACTTATAACAAGACTTTCTTTTTGTTTCAAAGAGCCTTTTTCTTTATTTCTATATAACTAGCCGACCTGAACGAGTCTGTCGATCGTAGAGAGAGAATTTACGCTAGTTAACATCATAATTATTCGGCTCTAATCTCTTATTTTTCCGTCATTCATTTTTGCGATCTTGACTCTCTCGCTTCCAGACAGTAACTGACTCAAAATCCAATTCAATGTTCCCACGCTAGCGAAATCTCGCACCAACTCTAAGCTGTCGTTCCCGGCGTGGGAAAACGCACCCAAGTCAAACCCATCTCGAATAGATGCGTCCAAGCCATTATCTAAGATTACGGGAAGGACCACGAGAAGGTTGCCAACATCCCTAAGTGAAAGTGCTACGGTGGAACCGATTGGATTCGAACTTGGAACACCCCGTATCGTTATCCACTTAACCACCGTCACCCCCTGTACCACCGTCACCCCTGCACGATCTAAAGATGCGTTAGTTTCACGACGATGGCGAGTGCGCCGCTTCCGCCTCAGTTGCCTGATCTCATGTCTCAATTGTTGTAATAGTAATAGATTAAACTACAACCAATTTTTATTATGTGGATATACTAATACAGAGAACTACGTATAGAGAACACTGCATTCACTGCTATCTTGCTTCGGAGATGTGTAATGTTTATCGTCTCTCAATTCATTGAACTACTATCGTGTTGATTGTTTTTTTGTTTAATCCAGGTAAAATCTTTGTATATTGTTATGATTTATAAAATTACTACATAAACTAAAAAAAGAAAATTGGCAATTTAAGTTTTTTTCCGTTGTCAATCTGAAATAAAATGATGTTTTTGGAGATGTTGAGCTAGAGTTTACAAGATTCACGGTGAGGGTAGTGGTCTTAAAACAAATGTAGCTATTATGTTTATTATTATTATTGGAGTTACATGCTTCAAAAGAGAATGTATCATTATAAATGAGAATGTTTTTTTCTAGTAGTTTTGGGGTAGGAGAGGCATTGCTTTTTACTACAAGATTTTGCGTTTTAAATTTCTTCTTGTACATAATGAGTCTAATGTACGTGTTGCTGTCATTAAAGGATATATATATATATATATATATATATATATATATATATATATATATATATATATAATGTACAATATTATTCATGGATTTTTCTTCTAATCTGAA
>OY744548.1:62000101-62020101 GCA_963556195.1 Sepiola atlantica
TGAGTTTTAACTGTTGTATTTTCAAATTAACGATGCGTGTATAAATAATTGTACACACGTGTCGTTGTTGTCGTGTACTTGTTCTTTTCTCTGCTGATAAATCTACTCGGACACCGATGTTTTGAAAAAGGTTGATTCAGACAGCCTTAGAAAAATATCAAAGAGCCAACATTAATACACGTGAGAGAGACATATATATATATATATATATATATATATATATATTATAGAATAAAATATGAAACTAAAAGTACACTTTTAGAGAATTGAACCTATAGTGGAATGGTTTAAGCTCAATATAAGAGATAGAGCAATTACAAAGATAAATGAAAGAAGAGAGATAAACATGTATGAATGACAAATCTATTTCAACTTCGATTGTTCAATGCAAGGTGTACTCGGTAAAAACATGTTTATTATTCTTGCCTTAAGCCAAGGGTTTTCAAAATTAAAATTGTATCATCAGAGAACAGACACGTATCCCGTATTTTTACACGCACACTCTCACTCTCCATTACTTAATATTTTTTCAAATTTTGAATTTTGGCTTTTCCACTGCCAACTTATCCATTTATGTAATTCCTCTGATGATAAGATTGTAATCTTTGAAAAGCATTGGCTAAAGGAAAGAATAATCAACATGTGTTTACCGAGTACACTTTATATTAGACAATCGAAGTTGAAATAGGTCTTTCATCCGTACGTGTTTACCCCTCTTCTTTCAATTATCTTTATATATATATATATATATATATATATATATATATATAGAAAGAGAGAGATTGATAACCACAATGTACCCACTAGTCCCCATAAAGAGCAGCACCCTGGACACGTCTTTCCTCGTTGACATCTCGCTAACTAAGTGAGAAAGAAATGTTCCGGGCAAAAGGCACGTGATTTTATCGGCTTACGCTGGTCGGAACTCACACATTTTCAACAGTAATACGGCCCTCACTATATAACAAAACGACTCCTCAAGTGTTATTGCTTCTTATCAAACTAAAAGATTGAACGTCAAAATTAAAATAGATCAACTTTAATTTTCAAACTGTCCCTATTAAATGTTATCCCCAAGCTGGCATATTAGACACAAGGTCAGTTTTTAATGTAACGGAAAATCCAGCTCTGTTAAAAGAGGAATCTTGGATTGAGGCCAAAATTCAAATTACCTCAGTGGACACAAAATATTAAATGTAGTGTCAGAACAGATACTACACTTTTATACTCGCCAATATTATCCAAAAGTCAATTTGAAATTTGAATGTATTGATTTGAATTGAGGCATCCACTTGTTGACGATAGAACATTCAACAATATTGCGCACAAAAAAGTTAAACCCTGAGGCTATTATTGAAATGTAATGTTTTAGCTAATGTCTTATTATATATGATGTACGCCAAAGCTGCATACGACGCATGGTGCTCAACTTAGTTGAACACTTATGCCTGCCCACTATCAAACATATACGATCACCAGCGAAGCCATGCTGTTCTGAAAACTAAATCAGTTTGTCGATGAGTGCAACTCTTACTACTGCTACTGGTTTAATATCAAGTTGTTTTTAATCATTTTTAAATCAAATTTTATTCCTCTCGATCAGCCGTCTTCTGTCGTCCTCTCAAGAATATTAACAAGGTAAGATAGTAAAATAATTTGCTTTTAACCAGCACCGGACGCTAATTGACGAGGGATAGGATATACACTAGTCGCAGACACCCCTAGAGTTAAACTAAACATCTGCAAATCCCATTAATTTACTAGTTTTAAAGTCTCGAGTTTGCATTCAAAACAACGTATTATCAAAGGAAAAAAACTGATATGAGAAGAAAAAAAACTGTATATCATTAATTGCGAAACATGTTTTAACTGACAATTTGTTGGTTAATCTAGCCATAATGATGAAAGAACGATAACGGCTTACTGGTTACAATAAACACATTTTATAAATAAATATTAAGGAGAAGGAAATGGTGACATACGAGAGCAAGAAAGAGATGTATTAGTATCCCTCTTTATCAGAAAAAAATATATATATATAATTATTAATGACAATATATGTATTAGCATAAACTATCAGTTCCTTTTTACTTTGCAGTCTCCTTAAAAGATTCAGCTCGAAGATTGGCAATTAGTGACAACAGAGCAAATATAATCAAACTTAAACCCAAGAACTTTTTAATCTGTGTGAATTTTTCAGATGATTTGGTAATGTTGCAGAGACAATATTGACATAAACATTTTGTTTGGCACAAGACAAATTAAACGGACCGTAAAAAATATATCTCACAGAAATGTTATGCTTTTTGGAAATGTGAAAAAATAAACATAAAAATAATAAAATAAAAACATGGTTATTGGAATATATTGGAACGTGACTTCACTATACCAGTAAAAATGAAACCAATGCGTGTCTATTGTTGGTTTGAGCTTTGAAGTCATTAAGAAAGCTGGTAAGATTATTTATTACAGTCGGAAAAAGAACAAACATCGTTCTTGTAAAATATCAAGGAGTTATCAGGTTAAGAACGAAATATATTAAAGTAAGAAGAGGTATCTACTTTGTCTACCTCTTCTTACTTATTACACTATAATATATACTTATTGCACTTTGAATTGCTTCCGTACCCAGCCTATTCTCCAGATCTGGCTGTTTGCAGACCTCAAAAGCATGCTCTAGGGAAAAAAGATTTGACTCCAATGACGAAGTGATATCGGAAAGACAAATTGTTCTACATGAAAACGCATTGAATTGTTAGAATCCGTGTATCATCCTAGAAGCAGACTATGTTGATGAATAAAGTCGAATTTTCTTCATTAGTTAGGCCCGGGACTTATTGAATGTGTTATTTTTTGTTGTATTCATAAATACAAAAAGTGCCATTTGAGTTGAAGAATAGGTAAAATCTACTTACTTCATTCCTTGTTGGAACAAAGAAAGTCTCCTAGTTTTGCAAATGATGATATCTGCCCATTGTACAACGACAATAGACACAAAGAAACGGTTTCAATATTACAAGAATAAGTTTGATGGAAAATCGTACTATTTTTAGAACAAATGACAAAATGTACATTATCTTAGATAGTAAACATATTTTCATGCATCTTTGGTGCGTGAAGCTATACCGGCCAATCATATAGGGGGCACCTCACTTGTGTTAGTTTGCATTAACTGTTTAGTTAATAATATTATGCTTATTTCCTTCGGACGAATTCTGTGCTTGATTTCAACACTGACGGTCGTGTCAATTATTTTGCTTCGGTCACTGTTGTGACAAATAAGGGTTTTTTGTTCCAAATAATATTACAATTCTGTATTCGATTGAAATGGACTATTGTACTGATTGAAAGTATGTCATTTGGTTGAGATATCAAGAAACATGTTTTAATATTTCAGAATAGAACAGGTTTGCTTTTTTAAAAAATGTAAGCAAACATATTTTATTCTGAGATATTAAAAAAAATGTTTCTTGATGTCTCAACCAAACGACAGACTTTTTTTAAAAACATAGTTCACCCCAAACAAGGCACGCCGCCACTGTAGATGTAAGTGGCTACCGAAAAGAAAGAAAAGGGGAGAAGATTGGATGGGGTCAACCTAAACTGGGATCTGCGCAGCGATATGTATGTTTACATTAATTTTAAATTTCAGCATGTCAGTACTGTTGGGGAAACAGTGGGCAGGGAGGGAGTTCCAGAGGCCAGCAGCACGAGGAAATAAGCTATTTGTGTATAAAGCTCTCCGGCATCTGGGGACCTCCACAGTGAATGGATGGGATTTAGTTGATTGTCTAGTTAGTCGAGTGAATTTACGTCGAGGGGGCACCAGAGCAGCCAATTCATCGGAGCATAATCCATTGAAGTATTTGTAAAACAAGCACAATGATGCTACATTGCGGCGATGGGACAAAGGCTGGAGCTTGGTTGACAGTAAGGGACCTATTAGGTTGGCGACTCCTTTTTGGACCTTGTCATGGTGGGAGAGACTAGTAGATGATGAACCAGCCCAGATGTGGTAACACTACTCCATGCATGGGCGGATAGTAGCTTTGTAGAGATGCAGGATAATGTCAGGTGTGAGGAGTTTACTAGCACGGTAGAGGGAGCCAACCTTATTTGCGGCAGCCTTGGCAATGCCCTCAATGTATTTGTTCCAATTCATGTTACCTGTGAAGGTTAGGGCGAGGAGTACAACATTTAATTGTAATCGAATACAAGCAACGAGCAATCCGCTTAAAATCCTTAGATCTAAGAATGATAGACTAAAACCATACATAGGAACTGAACACAAACGGTCCGCCAACTTCGAGACAAATCTCCTATTTCTCTCTCTCTCTCTCTCTCTCTCTCTCTCTCTCTCTCTCTCTCTCTCTCTCTCTCTCTCTCTCTGAGACCCTTACATGTTTTGTCTTCGACTATATACAACAATCGCTGTAATTTTTAATAGTGCATGAATATAGTCAACTTAAAAATTATCAGCTGTTTAATAAATGGGCAAAAAAACTGACTGTCCAGGAAGTATATCAACAAAAGTGGACATAATGTAATGATACAGATATCATTACAAGTGGTTCGATTTCTAATTATTAAACTTAACTTATTATTTTAATGATTGCCGATTTTCTGGGTAGTCAAATCAATAATCAGATATATTTCTAATCAAAGATCTGTCGTTTATAATAGCATCGCTGACCATATATTTTAATGCGTGTTCAAAACATTAGTTTATATGTAATATATGTACAGGCATTCACGCAGTATAGTAAACAACCCAGAAACAAGATATACAACCAACAACTTATACCAAATAAAATTAAATCGACCTGCAGAGTTTTAATGTTCTGAAACTGTTTTTATTTATTTTAATCTGAATATAAAATGTTGTCGATATCTCGCTTTTCTCTATATATTTAAACGTTAAAATAGTTGACCCGTGTTTTATCTTGGTGTTTGATACCTTAAAAGTTTTAACAATAACTTATATTACTATTAACTATAAAACTGCTGGCACCCCTAACTAAGGGTTAGGGTTAGGGTTAGCCTTTTTTTTACTTTCTCATGAGCCTGAAAAATGACCATTGAACCCACTCGATCGTTTTTTTATTCACTCGTGTCTGGCTAAGTGAAAGTTGCAATAACATATTAAGAGAATAATTTTCCACACTTTAAAATTAGTAAAATTGGTAGAAAATTGAATTTAGTAAAATTTATTTGTTGTATATTTTTGTTGTTTTCGATTCCTCATCTGCTTACTATAATATGAATGCCGAAGTATTACCTTAAAAAAAAAACTTAAACTGATGTTTCGTGTTGATTTATTGATATATCGGCCATCTTTCTCATACGTGTAGTTTATATGATTACGCACTTTTATCATTGTTATTTATCGAATAAATCCGTAAGACATACTGCATCGTTTTGAATTAATGTCGCATTCGTTTTCGTTTTTTCTTTAGTTGAAAATGCACAATTTTGATTCGGGTAATCTTTTTAAAATCTTTCAGGCAATTTCGTAATTCTACCGTCGTGAAGTATACACTTAATTTTTTCACACACAGAAATGCGTAAACCGCCTTTCGCGGTTTTCTTAAGATTTGGAAAATGTTACCTAAAGACAATTGGGCAAAAAAATGAAATAGCTTGAATCTTAACTTTCAATAATCTCTGAATATATAGATTGCGAAGACGTTATAGGCTAAAATATAATCATTTATTTTCTGCATTCGTATATCATGCTAACTATAAAAGTACGAAGCATTTAACTGTGGTGTCTTGCGTTTAAATTGTTCTTAATATAGATAGTAAAAAAGTACCCGTCTTAGGACAGGTAAATTGATTTCTTGAATTAAACAGTTTTTAAACACTTTTATGTTTTTTTAGAAAGCTAAATAAATATACAATGCCTCTAAACCTTATGTATATAACTGTTATTCTAATTGTGAAATAAACAGTTTTTAAACACCTTTATGTTTTTTTAGAAAGCTAAATAAATATACAATGCGTCTAAACCTCATGTATATAACTGTTATTCTAATTGTGAAATAAACAGTTTTTAAACACTTTTATGTTTTTTTAGAAAGCTAAATAAATATACAATGCCTCTAAACCTTATGTATATAACTGTTATTCTAATTGTGAATTAAACAGTTTTTAAACACTTTTATGTTTTTTAGAAAGCTAAATAAATATACAATGCCTCTAAACCTCATGTATATAACTGTTATTCTAATTGTGAATTAAACAGTTTTTAAACACTTTTATGTTTTTTTTGAAAGCTAAATAAATATACAATGCCTCTAAACCTCATGTATATAACTGTTATTCTAATTGTGAATTAAACAGTTTTTAAACACTTTTATGTTTTTTTAGAAAGCTAAATAAATATACAATGCCTCTAAACCATATGTATATAACTGTCATTCTAATTGTGAATTAAACAGTTTTTAAACACTTTTATGTTTATTTAGAAAGCTAAATAAATATACAATGCGTCTAAACCTTATGTATATAACTGTTATTGTAATTGTGAATTAAACAGTTTTTAAACACTTTTATGTTTTTTTAGAAAGCTAAATAAATATACAATGCCTCTAAACCTTATGTATATAACTGTTATTCTAATTGTGAATTAAACAGTTTTTAAACACTTTTCTGTTTTTTTAGAAAGCTAAATAAATATACAATGCCTCTAAACCTTATGTATATAACTGTTATTCTAATTGTGAATTAAACAGTTTTTAAACACTTTTCTGTTTTTTTAGAAAGCTAAATAAATATACAATGCCTCTAAACCTTATGTATATAACTGTTATTCTAATTGTGAATTAAACAGTTTTTAAACACTTTTCTGTTTTTTTAGAAAGCTAAATAAATATACAATGCCTCTAAACCTTATGTATATAACTGTTATTCTAATTGTGAATTAAACAGTTTTTAAACACTTTTATGTTATTTTAGAAAGCTAAATAAATATACAATGCCTCTAAACCTTATGTATATAACTGTTATTCTAATTGTGAATTAAACAGTTTTTAAACACTTTTCTGTTTTTTTAGAAAGCTAAATAAATATACAATGCCTCTAAACCTTATGTATATAACTGTTATTCTAATTGTGAATTAAACAGTTTTTAAACACTTTTCTGTTTTTTTAGAAAGCTAAATAAATATACAATGCCTCTAAACCTTATGTATATAACTGTTATTCTAATTGTGAATTAAACAGTTTTTAAACACTTTTCTGTTTTTTTAGAAAGCTAAATAAATATACAATGCCTCTAAACCTTATGTATATAACTGTTATTCTAATTGTGAATTAAACAGTTTTTAAACACTTTTATGTTATTTTAGAAAGCTAAATAAATATACAATGCCTCTAAACCTTATGTATGTAACTGTTATTCTAATTGTGAATTAAACAGTTTTTAAACACTTTTCTGTTTTTTTAGAAAGCTAAATAAATATACAATGCCTCTAAACCTTATGTATATAACTGTTATTCTAATTGTGATTACAATCCATTACATTATTTTGGTACTGAAAATGTCCAAAATTTAAGGTTTAAGATTAAGGACTGTTCAATAGAAAGTTAGATTCAAATAAAATGAGGTGTTGATATCGACCCTGAACCAGTTTTCGTGAGGTTCGACTCGGAAGCGTTCGGCTGTCCTACGCAAACGCCTGAGAGTTTACGAGTCGATTTGTACCAGATGACAATTTTGATACGGTGCTGCGTCCTATAATAATAATGTTTTGCTTGTTTTGTTTTTTGTTGTTGTTAGTGTTTAGGGTTAGAGTTAGGATTAAAAATATTTATTTGATAAAAGTAATTTCGATCTGTTTTTCTTGTTTTATCTGTTTTGTTGTTTAAACATTTATTGCAACTATAACTAAAAATTATAGGACGCAGCAACGTATCAAAATAAAAAAAAATATTTATTTGATATCAGTAACTTTGCTATGTTTTGCTTGTTTTGTTTTTTTTGTTGTTGTTTCTTTTAGAAAATTTCAGTTACAATCACAGGACGCAGCACCGTATCAAAATTGTCGTCTGGTGCCATTCGGCTCGTCAACACTCGGGCGTTTGCGTAGGACAGCCGAATGCTTCCGAGTCGAACATCACGAAAACTGGTTCAGGATCGATATCAGTACCGAAAATGATACTTAATTGATGTCTATAGATTAAAATTTAAAACAAATCTGAAAATTTTGGATTTTAAAAACGGGCCGTTGTGCCAATATTATGCTCTCTAAAACCTTTAAACTACTCCAAAGAAATTGAAAATTGAGGAATATTTATAGTACACACCTGACAAATGGCTTGCACTTAACCCTATTCTAAATAAAACTAAATAAACTACAGCCAACATGGCGTTACATTAACTTGAAGAACAAAAATATATGTTTTATAATTTGGTTTATTCGGACTACTGTTTTCATCTTGAGTGTTATTCTTACAACGTTTCGGCCGACCTAACCTCCGAACTCCACCCGGTGTATCTTGTTAAACTCTGGAATCTTTCTGTCGAACTCGGGAATCTGCACGGAATTTCGAACGGAACTCTTTATTTAATCCACTGGGGTAGCATGTTCTCGTTCCGTCATGCATGACCGGTCAGAAGGCTTCAGTAATTCGAAATTCCTAGTATCGCCTGCACTGAGGATTGAACCTAAAACCTTCAGATAACTGCACATAGAACTTAACCTCACTTAGTATTTTATCCATTATGCTATGGATCTTCAAATAAAAACTCAGAAAGAAAAATATATTTCTTAATATATATATATATATATATATATATATATATATATTTCACCATTTCAATTCTACCAGACTTTCTTGTTTTGTTCATGAAGTCATTGCTCATATTCTATCTCAAGTTGCTCATATAAAGAGTTGTTAATCAATTGGTGTTGATGGAGGAAGCCAATAAATTGACAAGCTTTTTACATTGTGTAAAAGTGATAATCAATTGGAGTTCTGAAACGTGTGTACAAATGAATCATACAGTTGACTGTTGGAATTCTGTAGCATGATATAAATGGTGTCATATTTTTTTTATTATAAGCTTTGTTAAACATTAACTGTATACTATTTAGCAGAATCTGATCTGCAGTTTGTATGATTTAAATTATTCGCACGACTGTTCACATCTTCAATGTAATTCTCATAACGTGTTGGCCGATGTAATTTCTATGTTGTCGAACTCGGGAATGTTTCTGTCGAACTGAGCAAGCGGTAAGAACTTTTGAACGGAACACTTTATTTATTCTAAATGGTTGCTTGTTCTGGTTCCGTTGGTTATATATATATATATATATATATATATATATATATATATATATATATATATATAATCAAATAATCCCCAAAAAGAGCAAATGCTCTCAAGCATAGCAAATCTTAGCAGGCAAAATATGTGCTAGCTATGTCCACTTGCCTCTGTCCAGGACCTTTCAACATTGTATGACCCTTCGACATAATTGAAATAAATACATTTCGTTTGGTCAGGATAATGCTGATGGCAGAAATTGGATTTAACTTCTATCTATCTATCTCCCACTATATATATGTGTGTATATATATATATATATATATATATATATATATATATATATATATATATATATATATATATAAAATGTAGGCTTCATTTTTTTGTGTAAGCATCTAATTGAAATTTAATAAAGAATAAGGTAAAGTAAATACCCTTGAAGCATTTAAAGATGCGATATCAATTTTAAAGAAAAATAAATCGAAACCGATTTTTGTTTCTCCTTTTATAAACTTTCATTTTTTTTAGTTTATAATGATACAAATATTTCGCCAATTGAAATCTTATATATATATATATATATTTGAAAATTATATATATATATATATATATATATATATATATATATAGTTTTGATTTTATGTTCGTTGGTCTAATTCAAACTCAGTTTAATTCAGAGAAAATTCATGCTCGGGTGTAATCGCTCCAAAACAGTTTCAGTGCGTTCTTCTCATCTTTTTCCCGCCGTCTTCTTCTGCTTTTTTTTTCTTTCATCTTTAATTTTTTTATCTCCGCCATCTTCTTCATCATACCATCTTTTTTTCATTCGCCATCTTCCATTTCTTTTTCTTCTACGTCTTCCTTTTGTTTTGTATTCGTCTTCTTCTGATTCTTCTCTTTCTTCTGAAACGTCTTTATAATCTTCTCCGTTGTCTTCTTCCTTCGCACGTGCCCCCGGTAAATGTATCCACTCGTTAAATCGCGTAGAGAGGCGCTCTGTACTCATACGAATGCATCCACGCATTCTGTTTTGAAGGGAAATATTGTCGTATATCCTCTCGGGTACTGGTGTCATACTGCGTGCCAAATGCCGTTCGATACCGGCAAACATACGTGTTTACTAGCAGGAGCAACGCTTAATGTTCGAACCAAAGTACACTTGCTTGTTTTACAAATACTTCAATGGATTATGCTCCGATGAATTGGCTACTCTGGTGCCCCCCTCGATGTAAATTCACTAGACCAACTCGACAATCAACTAAATCCCATTCATTCACTATGGAGGTCCCCAGATGCCGGAGAGCTTTCTACTCAAATAGCTTCTTTCCTGGTGCTGCTGGCCTCTGGAACTCCCTCCCTGCCCCCTGTTTCCCCGACAGTACTGACATGCAGACATTTAAAATTAATGTAAACAGACATCTCGCCGCGCACATCCCAGTTTAGGTTGACCCCCCCCAACCTTCTCCCCTTTTCTTTTTACTCAGTAGCCCCTTAGGTCTACAGTGGCGGCGTGCCTTGTTTGGGGTGAACTACGTTAAAAAAATAAAATCAAAAAATAAAAATGCGGACATATTGACGGCTCTAATAGCACGAACGTATTAAATATAAAAAACGCAGTTTGAAAGGGTGCATTTTGTTAAACCGATACGGGTCGCTATGGAATCGGGTACGACGATTTAAATCCCGATCGGATGCTTTGTGTTAAAGTAGACATTAATAACATTAATAAACCCTCTAACAATCACTTTCACTCAGCTGAAATAACAAGTTATGTCCAATGAATCGGATAAAATGAATCGTTTACAAGAATGATTCAGCATTGAGTCGCATTAACGCGGTTGATATGCCTTGAGACAGAGACGCCAAAGCGAATTTGAGTTCGTTAGCTGATTCAATCCTACTTCGACCTGCTATTTGGGTCACCTGCGCCTTGCGTTTCGAAAACGGGATACAACATCAATAAAATGAATGCTCATTTGATCATGGGCGTTCGATTGATTTCTGAATAGCAATATATTTCTCCTTTGCAACATTGACCGTTTTTGGAGCGAGCAACAGAATGGCGGTCAATCGATCTGCTCCATTTAATGACCTCTATTTCAAAGCACTTTAGAAGCTGACGTTTGTATCCGTTGAGTGATCCTAAAATATATTCTCATTTTTCATAGAAGGTTGAACTATTGAAGCAAATAGGATACAAGAAGTTCACTTACGCCAGGATTCTACACATTTGCCCGTTATATATATATATATATATATATATATATATATATATATATATATATATATATATATATATATATATATATTATAATATAAAATGAAGTAATAAAATAAGGTGTCAATCAAATTTTATTAGAATTCAAAGTTCATAGTTGATATTAGTTGACGCTTATATCTTTTGTTGGATTGCTTCATATATATATATATATATAATATATATATATATTGGTAGATCATTTCAATAGTCCGATTCAAGATCTTAGTTTCGGAGGGGAATTGGCTGATGAATCTGCCATAGTTTAGATTTGTCTCCCAAGTACATTCCGAACCATCCGGGTCTATCTTAAGGGGAATAAGGCTAATCAGGTACAAACCATGTGTTAGTATTATAGAAGGATTGGCAGGAAGTGTGTAATAAGTGAGAAACTGTAGTTAGAACTATAGATAGGTTATTATATTATTACTGATATTAAAGTTAATATTATTAATTTGTTTTTATTGTTTTTTTATATATAGGGCTTCTAATATACGGAAAGTGCTAGTAATACTTATTAAGCAGTTAATGGTTTATTTTAATGTTTACATTATAAAGACTATTTGACAAATTGTGGAAAATTAAAAAAAGGTATAATCAAGCGGTAGGCTTCTGTTATATTTAACACTATTTACTTTAGAAGAGTAGAAAGTAGCTTAGGGTTTACTTTCGGCTGCCTCATAACTCCTGCTTCCCTTATTGTGTATGTTACACCACTGCGACCCTGATTAAATATCTATATATATATACAAAAACAAAACCGTGTTAAGATAATAGCAATTCTCATAGCTATTCAGATCTTTCTAATACATCTCCCTGAAACTTAATCCTATTTAAGGATTGTTCTTATGTGTATTTCATATCATCTTTCACTTAAAAAAAAACATTTTTTCTATAATAAGATATCATTTACATTATTTTTACCTTAAAATAGATTTTTCCAGACTGTCCATTTAAGATATTTATTGCTTTATAAAACTTAATATGAGACAAATAAGCAGACCTATTTCTGATATATTCCGATAAATTTTTGGGTGCTCGCGTTCGGTGTACTAATTTCATGCCCACTCCTATGGTGTGCTTATCGTAGCTAGTTCCTCGGTCTTCTTCCCTCTTATCGCCTTTACCCCTCCGCCTACAACCTCCCCTATACTAGCTCAATAGGTGTAAAAGTGAAAAAGAAAATAAATAAAAATATAAAAAGTAGAATAAGAAATAAAGAAAAATGTGTCACCCACTTGTCATATTTCAATGTCACTAAAGGTCTTCTCATATGTTCTAATCGGATCATCTTTTCCTTCTCCCATGTGTGTGCCTTTCAAAATAAACTTATTTCCAAATCTTCACTTTTTCTGAGTACGTTCGCTAACACAAACGAAACCGGTCAAATCTCTTGTTTTTTTGTTTTTTCTCCTGCACTTCAACCTGTTTTCCGTTTGCCATTTTTCACGCGCACACACACACACACACACACACACACACACACACATATATATATATATATATATATATATATATATATATATATATATATATATTGATTAAATTATATTTTTTTTGATTTGCAATGATACTCTTGCCATGCAATACCGATACATCTTCATATGTCATAGCTCAACTATGTTCACTTTGGCGTTTTCAAAACTATTTTTAAAATTTGATATCTGCCCTTATTTTACTTTTTGTCTTATTCTTGCTGATCTTAATTGACTTAACTTTTCTTTCGTATACCCTTCGCCTCGCTGTCATGTTATCTCCCTCAGCAATTTTACCTGACCAATTATTCCGGTTTCTTGACAATCCGAGAAGAAAAATCTACGTAGATTATTTTTTTCCAACTGGATATTCCAAATGTACCACTTCGTCACTGAACAGAGTTTTTAATCTGAAGACGTGCATCCGTATCTGTTTTGTTGTATTTATTTGCCCTCCAGTTTCTTATATACCGGTTAGGAAAGCCACGTACGCTTCAATCAATTTAATGCGAAAGAAAGAGCGAAATATTATCATGGTACGTTTTTTTTTACCGATACGTGTGTTACATGCATAGTATAATCATGGTTACACACCGGCTCCATTAGATCACCGAAGTTAAGCAACGTTCAGCCTGGTCAGTTCTAAAATGGGTGACCATGTAGGAATACAAGGTGTTGTATGTGTTCTCCGCTTATCTCGGCATTGTTTTCAGCCATCATAGACTTCTCATCGCCATTGGATTTAAACAGTGCCGAATCAAAGAGAGGTGTGGATTGCGCAACCCTTGCTTCACAATTATACTCGTAGCCACCTTTAGAGGGGGTATCCTTTGGCTTTAAAGACTGATAAACAATTAGGCCAGATTTCGGGATTTTCAATTTCTTTATGATACCTAATAACCTCGAACTAAAACAATATATAACGGATGTTGATTAAAATTAGAATAACAATTAAAGAGATGAGTGAGGTCTAGTATAATACTAATAATTATTAAAGCAAGGAATACAGACGTGTGTGAAATTTTTTGGGGTGGAATGAACTTGAAAAAGTATAAAAACAAGAAGAAATAATTACAAAAAAAATCATGAATATACTAAGCCGGCATCCGTCCACACTCATCAGAGTATCTACGTGGAAATAATTCAACCAATTACGACTAAAAACTTTAAAAAGTTGAAGTTTAGGAGAGAAAAAAGTGGAGGGAGGGGCACAAGTAAATCACATTGAGTCCTAGAAGCCACTCCTTTTGTTTACAAAGGGAGGGTTTCACCGACTTAATATATATCGTTTCCAGAACTTTTAGGTGTAATAAAGAATGTGGTCTACTTATGACAGAAAAAAATTATTATTATTATTTATTTGTTATGCCTCCTTGGGTATCTCCCCTTTAACTATCTTCTCAATTCAACTGTTAAAAATAAATAAAAATCAAACTCTTAGTACAGTATCGATATCCAGATCAAATTCTGTTTAATATTTCATTTGATAACTCCAAAAAGTGCCCCCTAATATATTTTATTTTTTGTACATGGATATAAAATTGCTACAACACGGTTCTCTTCGGTGAATTAATATTACCATTCTGAGACGGTTATTCTCGCAGTATTTTAATATAAAAAGTTGAAGTCGGTCGGAGTTGGGAATTTTGTCATCGATACATTCTGTCCTACAAAATTAATGTCATTCTAAACAGTCAGAAGATTACAGAAATCATTAGATTGTGTCCTTTTAAAAAAATATGAAACTACAATCGTTTTCAGCAGATGACTGCCTGTTTCATTGGTTTTGTGAAATTATTGTTAGTAGTATTTACTCACTAGCAGTTCTCACACAGGTCATCAGTGATTGCTCACCGACAACCGGTGGTATTCCCTGGAGTCTCAGTGACAACAAGTCTCACCAGATTTCCAGTATTCTCCACCTCTTTTAGATAGCCACCGCAAATAAAATTGCAGTATCACAACAGCCGTTTACCATTGAATTGTCGCTGGTAAGGACCATTGGTTTTCTCTGGGATTTGGGTGGCAATAAGCCTCCCCAAGGTTCCAGCAGTCTCTGCACTTTCAGTGGAGGTCTGGTTTGTGCTGTCCCTCCTCGGTCTTCTCATTTTCCTTGGCTCTATGCAAATATTGTGTGTGGTGTCAGCCTAGGCTGGTACCATTTTTTATTTTTTATTTTTTTATTTACATTTTTTTAAAATTATTTATTTTTTTATTTATTTATTCATTTTAATTTATTCATTATTATTATTATTATTATTATTATTATTATTATTATTATTATTATTATTATTATTATTATTATTATTATTATTATTTATTCACTACGAATTGTCACACATCTGAGTAACAACAAGTCTCCCGAGATGTTTAACAATATCGCATTTTTTCGATAACCGTTCCAAATGATTTGGCATTATCGAACCATCAGTTTACCATTGATTTCTCGCTGGCTGGCAACCATCTGTGGTTGTTACAAAAAGTTATAGTAATCTACCCAGCCCTAAAGTGCGTCTGGATGCTGCTCTCTCTCTCCTTCAATCTTACCATCTTCCTTGAATTTACAAGAATTGTTTGTGGTACCCACTGAAGCTGGTGCCACTATTTTTTGCTGGGCTTTAGTTTATGTGCTCTTTGTTTCGTATAGTTTTTATTTGTATTATTATTAGTATTAGTAGTAGTAGTAGTAGTAGTAGTAGTAAGTATACTAGTAGTAGTAGTAGTAAGTATACTAGTAGTAGTAGTGACAGTTTTTGTTGTTATTATTAGCAATAGTTGTAGTAGTAGTAGTAGTAGTAGTAGTAGTAGTGACAGTTTTTGTTGTTATTATTAGCAATAGTGGTAGTAGTAGTAGTAGTAGTAGTAGTATTAGTATTAGTAGTAGTAGTAGTAGTAGTAAGTATACTAGTAGTAGTAGTGACAGTTTTTGTTGTTATTATTAGCAATAGTGGTAGTAGTAGTAGTAGTAGTCGTAGTAGTAGTAGTAAGTATACTAGTAGTAGTAGTGACAGTTTTTGTTGTTATTATTAGCAATAGTGGTAGTAGTAGTAGTAGTCGTAGTAGTAGTAGTAGTAGTAGTAGTAGTAGTAGTAGTAGTAGTAGTAGTAGTAGTAACACTTGTTGTTATTAAAATATGTATTAGTATTATTCGGATTAATCGGAGTACTCTTCTCTTTTTTGGTTATTAGTCTAACAAAGTTTCGGTCGATATAATCTCCGACCTTCTTCAGATGGGTCTCTTCGAATATGAGAAACTTTAGAATATACAGTATCAACGGTGCTACAATTAGAGATCGAACGCCGATCGTCAGGTCAGTCGAATAAATGTATTGTATATCAGCAAAAAAGAGGTACGTGCAACAACGATTCGGCGCGTCCAAATCGATACCAAATAGACGTAGCCAGTCTGAAATACGCCTAATGTTCCAGTAACAGGAAAGCGGCAAGAATATGGCTGAAACTCATTATTCAATTGCAGACACGGTTCTGTAAGATGTGATCAATTATTTAGTCTCTTTTGGGAACAGAACACGCAGTGTGATATCAACCAATGAAGGGTATTGCGAAACATAACCCCATTCTCACACAACAGCCAAATGGGAAAGATCGATTTATGAACAGGTAAGATTCCTGACCGCTGATCACCGTTAGCAATGCTCTGGTCAGCAGGTCTCAAGATAGTCCCTAGATGTTCTACTCGAATAGCTTCTTTCTTCGGACCGCTTGCTTTTGAAATTCCCTCTCTGCTCCCTGAGTCCCCAACCGTCCTAACATCCAGACGTTTAAATGCAATGCAAAACAACATATTACTGCCCTAATCACTACCCAGATTACCCCCAATAAGTCTGGCATCATATCATAGTAACCCCTTGCGTCTCCCCCTTTAACTATATTCTCAAATTATGTTAAAAATTTCATTTTACAATCCCCAAAAGTGCCCCCTCAATTTCTCTATTCTACCACTTTCTCTGAAGTCATCCAAGGCTAAGATCAAAGTGTAGTATATGTTCCGATGGATACTGCCCCCCCCCCCATAGACTGGTATCGTCTTGGCCTTCCGGGCTTGATTTACGCCTGTCTATGGGACTGCCCTGTGCAGTTCTAGGAGGTCCACCCTCCCAGGCTTTACTTCCCCTCTTTGGGGACGAGTAAGTGTATTGTAAGTGTACTGCCTGAGGCGCCTCTACCGGGGAATGCCGACGGGGCTGCCCAGGCATTTTTTTAATGGCCAGAGTGCTCACCTTCTCGGGTGCTGGCTTTTCAAATCCCACTTTTCTCGACCTTGTGTCACATCTTACCTTGTGGGAGGAAGATAAATAAATCATCTGAAACTGATCAACGCTATTGCTGTTCTTGATCCGATCTGGCAACTAATTCAAAAAACATATCACTCTGTGAGCAATAAAACTCAACTGGTTTACAGATCTAGTGTTTGAAAACTGTCTTGACAATAATTCAGAATTAAATAAGCCAGGAAAGGGTTGAGATGCCGTAAAACGAAAGAACAAAATATAGCGGTTTCCGAATATTAACACACACTGTTAGAGAAATATCTGTCGATTGATCATGCTTTGTTCATTTTTCGCTTTTCTATTTCGAATTCCGAGCGAAATCATTACGACTAAGGTTTCTTTAATTTTGGCTGTTTGAAATAAATTCTGTCCGGTTGCGCGTCGTGAATAATAGTTGGAATGTTAACAATTTCTGACAGAGACATATTAAAACCTTTTAACATTGGGATATTTCATTTCATGGTGCTAATAATATGGGAAAAATCGTAAGAAAAAAAATAGGAAATATTACAAATTATTTTTTTAAAATATTCTTTAAAATTAATGGGAAATAAAGTAATAAATTTAAAAAAAAAACAGGGAAAGACGTAATCGGATATTTATTGTTCTATATTTTTAAAATTTAAATTATTTTTTTTTAATAAAGATTTGTTTAGAATTAAAGTCAAGTCCCAATTAAAATGGTCGATCCATTTTGTGGAGATATAGAAAAGGAAGGAAACATTTTATAATTACTGAGGAAGCTGTCGGTCCCTCGAAAGTGGAGTTTAGGGAAGCTATTTTTTTATTTTGGATTTCACTATCGGATATATCAATTTTCTTTTCGACCACGGGAAGAGGTGGCAAAACGCCTGAAGTCTGAGATGGTAGGTCAGCGCACAAGACGTAGCAAACTCCCGCCCCAAAAAAATTCCTGAGATGCCTCCTGAGATGCATTTTACATTTTTTTTTAAAAATGACTGAAAGCTTCTTTAGACTATATATATATATATATACAAATACACACACACACATATAAATGTATATATATACATATACATATATATATATATATATATATATATATATATATATATATACATATAAATTAATTAACTTCAAATATTAACTAAATGAAAAAAAACATTACTTTTAAAAAGTGCTCAATATATATTAGAGCTTTTATATTAAAATAAACATAGTTTGAGAATCCGACAATTGTTTCGGAACCTTTTCGGTTCCTCCTCAGGGATACACTCAATATACTCTGTATATCCCTGAGGAGGAACCGAGAAGGTTCCGAAACAATTGTCGGATACTTAAAACTATGCTTATTTTAATATATATATATATATATATATATATATATAGCTCGTGTACTAGATTGAAAGTTAACGGCTCAAGACCAGTAGAGCTTAGTTTTTAACACGGCAACCTGAATAGATGGGTTTCACCCATTTACCGACCAGACCATCTTGTAGTTGTTCCTTTTTCTTATCTTCATATCAGCGTTAACATAGCGAACCATGACGAAAATCTTAGCAGCATGTAATTTGAAGAAAAGAAACGAAATCGAGTAAAGGCGGACCAGACGAAGTAAATGACATGAAACCAACGGTATACATGCGGCAACTATAAACAACCTGTGACGTAATAAATAACGTTGATTACAAATAAACTAATCCAAAAGTAGTAGTGTCGCGAAGAGTGCAGTAATTTCATCACAATTATCGAAATTAGCGGCCGTATTCCTATGTGCGGTCAGATAAGCTTTTAACAGAGTTATGTTTTTACTTTACGTTGGTGTAAAGATCGCAGACATCGTCGGAAATGTTAACACCACTTTATAATAATAAAAAAGAAACAACACAAAGATCAATCAAAAAAAGTCAAATACCCGAAACCACAGGTATGTGTGTGTCATCCTAAACACCTGAGCAATTACACTAGGTTCATCTTCGAATTTGAACAAGTAAACGTACCCGGTGTTTAAAGAGAGAATATGTTAAACAAAACTTCGATTGCGAATTTTCCGAATATTTAAAAAACCGCGAACGGTTCAAATATCCTATTCAGGCCGTAAAAAAGCTACACATTCTATATCTTATATTCAACATGCTTAATACTCCGATGGTTTCATCGTATCAAATTTTATTAAAAGCGCTTCAGTTGACTCGTTTCCAATAGCTTTTAGGGACGAGTCAATTAAGCTCGATGTATTATAAAACCTATAACCGTCTTATTCAAACGCCAAACTATAACACCCTTGATTATAGTCGATCATTCAAACTATTCAAAATTGAATGACGAAAGGAAATCTAAAATGTCCATGAAAATACATGCACAAGATCACTGTCACCGTGGACCAATTGTTTTCGTCATTAAAAACAGCTGGCCGGCACTTTGTCGTTGACTCGTTGTAAGTATTCTGCTTTCTATGCTTCGTTCGCTTTTGTCCGTTGTTGATGAGCTGTCATCATAGTCGTGGTGATGATATACCAGCAGAAGTTTCTCTGTCTTCAATTTTATTGGGTTAACAATTACCAACAACACTAAAAACAGACTTGCTCAAAGGTCCATATTTCTTTATTTTTTTACAACACAATACGTTAGATAGTACGTAAACCGCTCGTTATTGGGATGAGGTGAAGAGATAACTTTGAATAAGACGACTGAATCTAATCAACCGACCTGCCAACGAGAAAATTGGTTTACTATTTTCG
>OY744548.1:62025101-62037601 GCA_963556195.1 Sepiola atlantica
TAACTACCTTCTTGTCCGAGTAGGTGTAGTGTACTAAATATTCATTAGCCATGATATCAAATTCCCAGACATTACCTCCTTCTTGTTTGATGCGTAGAATATGTTGTGTTGTCATGATACCATCCTCCCGGCATTTATGGTGGATTAGTTTAGTATATGTTTTTTTGTAATAGACTATGCTCCTAGGCATTACATCTTCATTTAGAAGTAAGTGAAGTATCAGTTCTACTGTTATGAAATCCCCAGAGGTAATTTCCTCCTTGGGTGGGGCGGGGCGTAGCGTACCTTAAAAAGACATTGTAACAATCGTATGTTCATTAACAATTCAACACTAAAATTATATTTACTAGCAAAATATGCGATTAAAGGGAGCATACTTCTGCTAGTATATAGAAGTACTAGCAGGACCCGTGTCTCAACGTTGCTCGGGGGAATTATGACAGAATAATTTAACTTTCAAAAATAAGTATCAGAGTATCAATTCCGAAAAAGAAATCAGAAAAGAAACCCATTTAACTGTAAGTAATTTAGGTGATTAAAATAGTATTAAGCTCTTTTATTGGAAGAAAATATATTTTTTGTAAATACCTGAATAAAAGCGAGGTATCGAAGTTTGAAACGTGGCTAGGCTCTTACCGTAAAGTTTTAAATAGTATACACCCGCCAAAAATAAGTGTTTATTGTTTACAATAAAACAAAATAGCACAACTAATGACTTGCAAATTTCAGTGATAATTTTATCTTTTCTAGATTTCGCAAGCGGTGACCGGGAAAAATAATACACCTTAGTCATTTTTGCGTGAAGTGTTATGATGTATATTTATCTTTTTATTTTGCAAATATAAATTTATTTCCGTGTAATAATTACTATCACCCTAATTAAGTTATTAAAACAAACAACCATTGTTAAATTACAAAAAAATGTTTAGCTTTACTTACGAATTTGTGACATATTTGCGTGTAACATAGAAGTCATAAGCATTTCCTAAGTCTGCGTAAATACCTATTCTGAAATAAGTAGCCATTTTCGTTTAGTGAGTTAGAAACTAAACAAATATGGCTACTTTCCTCATTCACATTGATTTTTTTACGGGCATAAACCCTTGGTGTTCTTTGCGATCTGGGTGGAAGTAATCGTCCCCAGAACCCAAGTACTCTCCGCCCACGTACAGTGGATGTCTGGCTAGTGCTGTCCCTATTCGGTTTTTCAATCTTCCTTAGCCCTTCACGACTATTGTGTTGTTCATCAGCCGTGGTTGGTACTATAACATTTTATATATATATGTATGTGTATGTGTTTTTAGGGGGAAGTTTATAAGATTATTGTTTTATGATTATCATGATATTTATGTTTTTATTATATCAGGTTATGAAATTTTTCGTTTTATGTGAATATTAAACAGGTCATATTCAAACTCAGCTGTTCGATCCTTCATGGCCCTTCACAACCAGTTTTATGCTCTAAGCCGTGGTTGATGTTATCACATCGTCTGTATATTATAGGAAGTGGCAGTGTATAATATTTCCTTTGATTATTATTATTATTATTATTATTATTATTATTATTATTATTATTATTATTATTATTATCTTTTTTATTTACGCTTAAAAGATTGAGATTAATAAGTTCATGAGAGTTATAATAATAATAATAATAATAATAATAATAATTATTATTATTATTATTAATATTTGTATTAGTATTAATAATACTACTATTATTATTTTATTTATTAGATAGAACATTACATTTTCGCACGATTAGTGATATTTATAGGGTGCATTTCTACCATTATTTTGTTTAATTTTCGATTTTTTAACGATTATCAGGAGTGATTATCAGCGCTATTTGAAGGGCTTATCGGCGACATCTTGATTTTTGTATCGATCGAACTGAACAGTCCACACTTTGTTCGTTTTTAACAAACAAATAAAACACTTTAAAATAAGTTCAAAACCAAATGAACTTACCCATGTACGTAGGAGAGTAAATTATCTTGCCTTTGGTAGCATTTATTTGCGGTATTTTGTCATTGTACCCCTGTTTTGTTCTGTTGACTTCGGTAAATAATAACTGATTCATAATACAGCGTTATTTAGTTCGACAGAAACGCTGTTGCTGTTGCACTGTTGTTGCACTGCTGTTCTGTTTAGTCCTGGGGGGGGGGGGGGGTCATCCCTCCCAAGCTTTACCCCCTTCTTTATATTTATTTTTGTTTATAGCTAATTGCTCGAGGTGACCCTTATTGCACAATTACCACGAGGCTGCTCAGGTATTTTCTGTAAGTAAGAGTGTGCACGTTCTAGTGCGCAGGATTGTTAAAACCACACGTGACCTGTTGTCTAGCCTACTATATATTGTATTCTTAGTTTAAATACAAGTAACTTGGTTTGATAGTAATGTAGAAATGATGAATGAAAAAAGAACGACTTATTTGATTTATTTATTCATTCATTTCGTGTGAATCAGATAATTGTAGTGTTGGCATTGGTTTCCCCGATATTTTTCTAGTTAGAATACTTTTTAGAAATACATCGGCCATTTACGGGAAGGACCACGTGAAGGTTGCCAACATCTCTAAAGGAAGGTCGTACTGTGGAACAGACTGGAATCGAAAATGGAACACCCAGGTCGTCAGTCAGTGCCGTTATCGACTTAACCACCGTCACCTCCCATGGTGTTTATTTATTTAGGTATATATATATATTTATTTAGCTATATATATATATATATATATATATATATATATATATATATATATATATAATCCACTTTATTTATGATATCCAAACAAAAATACGCAATTCTATACATGTTAGGCTTCGTAAACCAGCATCTCTTCGTATTTATCGCATATTTCCAACTTCGTCTCATCTAATTGCAGCATCGTGTCTTTTCCGAGTACACTTTTCCCTCCACATCCGTTCTTCTAATCCGACACTTTTTTCAGGTTTTACTGATCTCTTTTATGTTATTCTTTAGTTTTCTAAACGTGTATTTCTATTTTTTTACCTAATCTCTTCATAAGAGTAGCGCCTCTTTATAGTCGCGTCTATCAACTGACCACGTAAACCGATTGACTTTTCGGCCTCGTCTTGACCACATACCCAGTACTGACCGCAACATTTCGTGTCACCCTACCGAGCAGGATGCACTTCATTTCCTGGAACCGAGACTAACAGCAAACTTCAGAGAGCTTGTCACAATGAAATCAAGAATGGAATTAGCTTATGGACATACAGTCGAGTTTCCAGGATATTAGATTTATTAAGTCTGTCATGTCCTGCGGTGAGCGGCTGCACACATTTTCTATGATTCCACGTCTGTGGCTTCACCGCGCTTTTTAAGATATATCGAGTGATAATATTAATATACCTCTCAATTCAGCAAAAAATACAAAAATAGGTATACCATGTGAGAAATAAAAAATGCCGCTTGTATGAAAGTGAAAGTGAAAGTGAAAGTGAAAGTAATTTATTTTAACAAAAAACAAACGAATACCACATACTTTAAAAATGCACTACATAATCAGAGAAGTATTCAATCTTAATGAAATCGTTAGTACTTACATAATTATAAATAAATGGTGATATAAAGTATTTCATTAAACAGAAAAGTATAGATTTTATCTCGCTTATATTATTTTACTTTTTTAGTACATAAAAGAAAAAAGCTTCTCATTATGCCCATATAACTACTTCCACTCTTTTTTTCAAATATTAGATCAATCAAATTATACCCATAGTCGAAATTCAGTGACCTTTTTTAAAAAGGGCCATAAATGCAGGTGTATTTAATTAGTTAATTGTATTTTTTAACCTCTACGATTTTATGTCATCTAACTTACTTTAACCGAGCTGTATTTCTAAATACGTTTTATTATACTTATTAAGTTACTATCCACCCATTTCTTTGAAATATTAAATCAATGTTATCATACTAATAATCTAAATTGACTTACCTCCTTTACAAATGATTATCAACTTAATTAATGCAGGTTTTTTTAATGAGTTTTATTTTAATTAAAACACGTCAGCGATTTTAGATCATGTAAATTACTTTAGCCTAACTGTATTTCAAAATACGTTTTATTATACAAATTAAATTACTTTGTTTAAAATATTATATATAGGTCCATAAAAACGCAGCTGTCAAACCTGACATTGTAATATGGAACAAGAGAGAGAGAGTGGCATATTTTGTTGAGGTCAGTGTCCCTAATGATGGGGGCCTAAATAGAGATGAAAGGGAGAAAATAACAAAATATCAGGGTCTAATGTATGATATGAAAAGAAACTGGAACCTCAAAGAGATCTCTATCATTCCAGTTATCATAGGAGCCACTGGACTCATGAAGAAGAACTTGAAAAAGTATTTAGCAAGTATACCTGGTGAACCAAGTGCAAGAGAAATCCAAACAACTGCACTCAAGGGAACAGCCAGAATCCTGAAAAGAGCTCTCGGTTAGAGTCTGTAAATAGCTGGTGATCGTATGGCATTTGGAAGAATGCCCCGTCCCCAGCAAATGATCAAAAGAAAAATTTAAAAAAAAAGAGAAATTCACTGACATTATTTCCAATTAATTAATGCAGGTTATTTTAGGGCATCTAAATTACTTTAGTCAACTTATATTTAGAAATACACCTTATTGTACCCAGTAAATTATTCCATCCCCTTTTGTTTCAAAGATTGAATAAATAATTGTATACCCAGAGTCGAAATTAAGTGAGCGCCTTTAAAAATTGTGTATCAGCTTAATTATCTTATACAGGTAAGTAAACCTGAAATAGCGTATTAATATGATAAGTTGTCTATTTTATTTTTTTTTTAAATCAGCGATTTGAAACCATCTAAATTGATTTACCGATTCTTGATCTCGAAATACGTATTATTATACACAAAGTCGAAACTCACTAGGAAGCTTTCCAGAGAGATCACACCATGGAGGTGGTAATAAAAAAAACATTTAAATGCAGATGGTATTTTAAATTTATGTTATTTCTGTTGACTGCCAAAAAGCTCTAATGAAAAGTTCCGATACGTTTATTGAACACTCTCGACTAGTCTTCTATATGTGGCCGCTTAAAGGTACATATACATCTTAATTTCCCTTAATTACATGACAGTTTCCGTTGGCCGAATGGATAGGCCGACTGCTTGCAGATGCTAGGTTGACTCTGATACAGGTTCGCGCCTCCCGACCGTCTTAAATTATTACTTTCCTGCACTGATGAGAGCAATAAGCTTGAAACGCTAGCGTCTGAAAAGATTAATAATTTAATATATACTAGCGAGACCCGTGTAAATTACACGAAATGTTGTTTTCAATACTAATTATCTTATTTCTAACCTATACATT
This sequence comes from Sepiola atlantica, assembly GCA_963556195.1. NCBI lineage: Eukaryota > Metazoa > Mollusca > Cephalopoda > Sepiida > Sepiolidae > Sepiola > Sepiola atlantica. The sequence goes on from OY744548.1 coordinate 62,030,462, forward strand.
ACTTTGTAAATGCTTTAGATTAAATTAAATTTGGCTCCAATTCATGAGTAGCATACACAGATTTGAAGGTCGTTGACACACAAAATAACACACACGCTATCGTATTAATATATAGATTCCCGGTCGTGCCCTCCCTACCTTAATCCCTTCCTCCCCTTCGATGTAGAAAAAAAGACTTTTAGGTTGGTTGGAATCGAACTACAAACCTATCGGGCCGACGTCGACAACCGACGTCAAAATCCTACGTCGCTAACAGTTGCGCAAAAGGGAAAGACTTGAAACATTACGAAAATTATCTGTCTTGAATGCTTTTCAAAATCTAGATGCGGCACGCATGCGCAGAGCTTTTGCCGGAAGCGTCACACACGAACACACACGCTATTGTATTAATATATAGATATTAGTTTTTGGAAATATACACTATATATTCAGGCGCATTTTGACACGATTGTATATTATTTTTTCATGCTAAAAGCTGGTTATCTAGTGTATGTACACAAACTATAAAAATATACGAGACGCGCAACAGTCAACCCTCCATCGGGTTATAGGATTATAAAAAAGGCTGAACCAAACGAGCTTACATACATACGTAATCATACTCTTCACTTTCTACTTTTGGAGTGGAAATAATATCGTCTAATTGATGCTCTCTAAGCACAATACATCGCTGTAACCGATTTTAGTAGTTGATTTCCATTAGTCTCCGAGCAATTCCTAACAATTATTTGATTAATAGCAACCTTCAATTTGATTGTTGTTGGCCAATGCTTTTAGCGGTCAACTTTAATATAGTCCCCGCGAAATTAATGCACCGACCACACTACGTCACTGTTTAAAGAGGACATACTCTCCTTAATATTTATACTGTTTACGCGAGGCAAACATTAGGTTGGAAACATAACTACTATTAAACTAATATTAAAACATAAACTACAATCCTCAGTAATATCGTAACGTAACATGGCGTGTCGACTTATTTTTCCTTCAAAGATCGTACGTCATTTTCGTAGTCGAAAGAAACATCTCTTTGTCTTAAATTTTTTTTTTAACATAGTTCACACCAAACAAGGAGGGCCGCCACTGTAGACGTAAAGGGCTACTGAGAAAAAAGAAAAGGGGAGAAGGTAGGGGGCGTCAACCTAATATAGAGTCGGTTGGCTAAGATGGGTACTTGTTTGGTGCCAATAAGCTCACACAACCAGTCCATTAGTCACGACCTGGTCCATGGGTGTTTTGGCCTCGGGAAAGCCCACCGGAGATAATTGCAGGGTCCCTTTCCATGCGCGACATGGCACATACAACTACCCACGGTATTATTCAACTGATGATCGAGCAGTCGTTCTTTGCGCTGCCCAAGAGTTTGGGCTCCTTGCTTTCAGTCGGAAACAGCAGCCAGACAAGCTGTCTAACCTGTACCCGCAACCTGTCGGAACAAGAGAGACCCAGACTGGTCATGTAAGACTTAGTGACAAAAAAAAATTTCCCAAGTTGCCCAAATAGAGAGAAAGAGAACAAGGCTAGGCACGGAGTGTTTACTTACCTTTCTTACCGCTTAAAGTGTGGCATAAGGCTGGTAGGTGAGAGAGTGGGAAAGGCCAGCACCCGAAGATTACCTCTGACTCTGCAAGAATATTATTGAACAAACATGTCATTATTCCCTGGTAAGGGCGCCTCAGTCAATCACATGTAAACCAACGGCTTTTTTAAATAGAGGAGAAAATGCTCAGGATGGTTCACCCTATAATGCTGAACCGGATTTTATTTACTCCTCCCCAGGAGTTAGGCACAAGGCCAGTTTTATCTTACTCCCACAAGTAAGATGTGACCCAAGATCGGGTCGAGAAAGTGGGGTTTGAAAAGCCAGCGCTCGAGAGGTGAGCACTCTGGCCATTTAAAAATTGCCTGGGCAGCCCTGTCGGCATTCCCCGGTAGGGGCGCCTCAGACAGTAAGCAATAAACTTACTCCTCCCCAAAGAGGGGAGGCAAAGCCTGGGATGGTGGGCCTCCTAGAACTGCACAGGACAGACCCATAGATCGGCGGAATCAAGCCCCGAAGGCCAAGATAATACCGGTCTATAGGGTGCAGTATCCATCGGAACAGATACTACACTTTGATCTTAGTCAAAAGGGATAGAAGAGAGTTAAGGGATAGAACCGAGACTAGTATGAAGCTCATAGCAATACTTTATTTAAACCAGGCAGATTTGATAACAGCGCTGATTTCGCTGATGATACCATGGACATTATAATTGGGTTTATTACGTTAACCTGTGCGAATATTAGTGTTATCTTGTAACGACTACGTCTCTACGTGTATTCATGCGTTCCCTGGGAGGTTAGGGTAGGGGGTTCGGTAACCGTAGAGATTGACGAAGGAAGAGAGTGAAACATTCCGGTGAGATTCCTAATGCTATATATGTTACTACCGGTTACACGCTGATTTACGTCAGATTAATGCATTTACCAGCTGCCTTCTTCGAAATCATTTCCACTAGAAATATATCGGGGAAACTAATATCACTAATAGAACGATCTGATACATCAGAAATAAATGAATCAAATGATGTTTTCTATTCTGAAGTCAAGTAAAAGTCAAAGCCCTTCGTTCAGTATAGAAAGACTATGGCCACCCCTGTAAGGGGCTGGCTGCGCGTGTATTTGTGAAGCAAGGATTGCGCAATCCCTAACAACACCTCTCCTGAGTCAGCACTGCTTGATTCCAATGGCAAGCAATTCAAGACGACTGGAAACAATGCCGAGATAAGCAGAGAGCACATACAGCACCTGATATTCCCCAATTCAGTATTGGACATCTCGACGTCGCTTAACTTCGGTGATCTAACGGGAACCGGTGTGTCAACGTGAAGTATAATATCGATTTAAGGCAGCAAAGGTGGGCAACACACCTCGTTTATTTTTAAAGAAAATGTCGTGCTGGGATCAAAATGTAGTATCTGTTTTGTCCTCGTCTGGAGGACATAGTTCCTCATTGACTGAAGCAATTGTATTTTATCCTACCTAGAATGCTCTTTTTGGTAGAATGGATATCTCTAAATAAAAAAAAACAATATGCTCTATTTTGATCTTTCACACAGTACAGACGATTCTTTCGTCTCTCTATTGCATCATTATATTCGTGGTAAGTACTCGACTGAGCTCTGATCCCTTGTCTCACCAGTAAAATATTTATAACAATAAATCGTCCGACTACAACCACAGTATATAACTTTATTTCTCTCTTTCTGAACCAAAAACCAGTTGATTTCATAGAATTCATCTGCGGAAGAAGATGACATTAGTCTGCTTCCCAACCGACTACACTATGGTCGTCTTAAAGTATAATGCGAACCAATACTTGTCAAACCATCGACCTTGGAAATCAAATCATGTTAATTAATCCTCTGCGTATTCTACCCACTGTATATAATCACCTCGTGACGGCGTACATTGTCCAAGCAACACTATTTCCAATACTTATCCCTTTTGTCTTTGAAAAGCGATAATGCGTTATAACAAAATGTAGGTTTATTGACGAACGATAAAAAATAGAAAAGATTAAAAACTAATTGTAAAGCTATTGTTTGATATATGATAGGTGCTCGACCAAACTCAAATTCTAGGTTCCCTTCCCTTTGCAAAACATTCACGACGGGAACTTGTCTGTAGCCCCCCTCGGCAAAAAAAGCAAGCGTCACTACATTGAACAATGGTTCATCTCTTGGAAAATCTAATCTGTAGAACAAGATACAACGATGCTTCCCTGCCGACTACAGAATAATCGTTACCAAGTCGAACAGATACACATACTTGTCGAGCCGTCTTCTTGAAAAATCATGTCCTCTTAGGTAATATTCTGCCCATTCAACCCAATGTTTCTAATCTTCGCGAAACGGCAATCATTGTCCAACCAATAATCCGTTAAACTCTTATCCTTGAATGGCTCTAGAGCCTTGATAAATGTTGATCCATCGTTAAATAAATGTTAATTTCAGTATAAAAAAAAGATTATTTTTCCGAATTATGTTACAGAAAAAATCAAGCATTTATTTTTACATTTATTTATTTGCATATGCCTGATTGTATGTGTATGTGTGTGTGAGTGTGTGTGTGTGTGTGTGTGAGTGTGTGTGTGTGTGTGACATTAAGACAGTAAAGTAGGGTTTGAGAAGATGTCAAACTTGGAGCACGGTTATGATTGTTCTGATAATTTCAAGTTTGAGACGAAAATGAAAACTATAAACATTGCATTGTATGTATTTTGAGAGATATCTGTAAAACAACTGCAGCGATCCAGAGAGAATCTGAAAAAAAAAACAACAGAATCGAATCTGAAAATCATTTCTTGGAGTTCAAACATTACATTCATTGCTCTTTCTGCTTTTCGTAAAGTCGGTTCTCACTATAGCCCCAAACACTTTCTCACAACTGAGGCTATTCTGTATCTCTATACATCTACTATCAGATCATGTATGAAGTACGGTTGTTATACTTGTGCCGGTGAATCTCTGTCTCATTTGAAGGTTCTTGATAAGGTGCAGAAACGTATCTGTAATTTGATTGGCCCTAACCTTTCTTCTTCTCTACACACTCTCTCTCACACAGACGTGATGTTGCTAGTCTCAGTCTTTTCTATAAATACTATTATGGCATGTGTTCTTCAGAATCACCTGATCTATTGCCTGCTTCTTTTGTTCCAGATTATTTGACTCGTTGGTCTAGTGGTCTTTATCAATTCGCTGTTTTTATACCTCATTGTAATACAACTTCCTATTCCAGTAGCTTATTATACAAGAACTGAAGGCTTGTGAATTCTTTTTTTCTGCTGACCGTTTTCCTTCTACCTATAACCTTGGTGTGTTCAATACTTAGGGCAATAGACATCTCCTGTCTTTGCGATAATGATATCTCGTTATTATTAGCCCCTTACCTAAAGTTGTTTATTGCCGTGTCTGGAGCGATTTTCATTAAAAAAAAAACAGAGATATGAGGTCGATTTTGCATAGTTTCCGCGTTGTTCTTTCTTTTGCGGGGTTTGGGAGTTAGCTGCACATATAACGCAGTGTATGCGATGAGAAATAACTTGCAATATATATAAATAACTTACTTGTTTCGATGCTTTATTGTTGGTGTATACATTTTCGCATCCATGGACAATTTAAGACATTAAATAACCTAACATAAGTACGCATACAAGGGATCCGTATTCTTCGAAACTTTAATTGTAATAATAGAACCAAGAAATATATAAGAGAAAAGTTTCTAAAGTGCATTTTTTTTCTCTTTTCTCTTTTTTGAGACGAAAGACACTTGCTAGCAATTTATCGAACATAGTTGACATCCCGTTGATGGAGAAGTACTTACAGGTCACCGACCTATCCGGCATTCTTGTCTGCTATTGAGTTCGACGTGTGATCATATTCACCTGTCGACAATAATCTAAATGAATAAATGAGAAAGTATTTTTCTCATTTATCATTCCTATATTGCGATCAAAACGGGTTGTCGTAATTTTAATCAATAGTAAAAAATAAACTTTTGTAATACTATATATATATATATATATGTATATATATATATATATATGTATATATATATATGTATATATATATATGTATATATATATATGTATATATATATATATATATGTATATATATGTATATATATATATGTATATATATATGTAGATATATATATGTATATATATATGTATATATATATATATGTATATATATATGTATATATATAAATGTATATATATATGTATATATATGTATATGTATATATATATATATGTATATATATATATATATATGTATATATATATATATATGTATATATATATATATATGTATATATATATATGTATATATATGTATATATATATATATATTTATATATATATATATGTATATATATATATAGTACAGGCGAACGATTCAAGGAAAGTATTTTGAATGCCTAATTTCAATAACTATTTTTAAACAATTCATGATCAATTAATAGTTGGTGTTATTCATTTGTAATTTTATTGTCATATATTTCTATATATATATATATGTATATATATGCAATAGTTTCGTCGATATTAACAGTAAGTAATTAAAGTGATTTAATAATTTAGCGGCTAAAATATGAATACCCATCTAGTGTATACTTTTTTAATTATCAAACAAGGTAACTTAAATGAAACTATTTCATCTTAGTAAGCTATAAAGCTATTCTGATGAGGCATAATATATATTATATATATATATATATATATATATATATATATATATATATATATATATATATATATAGATAGATATAACTTTATAAATGTACACATACGTTACCTATAAAAGAGAGATAACAGCTATACACAATGAGATATTTATCACACTTTCAACATAAATAATTATTTTTTTGTATCGAAATGTGTATTTTAATTATAGATGTCCGTAGGGCTGATAGCTTATCTGCGAAATAGCGTCACTCCAATATTATTAAACCCTGTTGAGCAGAAAAGAATGCACTTTCGTGAAACAAAAGAGATTAATTTACAATTCAAAACAACTTCAGCGGTAAATACATTTCACTGGGTTATATATATATATATATATATATATATATATATATATATATATACATATATATATATATATATATATATATATATATTCATTGAATTCCTTAGTGAACTCTTCAACACAATGTAGGTAATTGCTTTCTAACGTGAGGCATGGTTCAATGAATATAGGACACTGTAAATATAGGAACACATATACACACCCACACACACACACACATACATATATATTTGCTTTTATGAAAAGTGTATTTATTTACATATATATTCAAATATATATATATATATATATATATATATATATATATATATATATATATATATATATGCCATTGTTAATGAAAATATATCAGATTTGCATCAAGGGTTCTCCATAATCAGTAGACACTAATTAAAAATAACTCCTTAATTTAAATTTCTTAAGACCCCTTAAGCTTAAGCCTTAAACGTTATACATTGATGAGAATTAACAGCATCTCATGAATTTTGATCAAAATAAGAATAAGGATTATAGAGATAGATTTGAATCTTCGGAAGAGAACATAAAAGTCGTGCAAAAGCGTTGTGT
>OY744548.1:62042601-62085101 GCA_963556195.1 Sepiola atlantica
ATTAGATTGAATTAAATTGTGTTAAATCACCAATGATCTCTAAAATTTTACAAAGGTTGGCAACATAACCTTCCAGATGTTCAATGGTTTGCAAAAAGAGTGGTGGCGGAATTCGGTACGTTTACTTAAAAAAAAACGGCTTCATAGACTAAATCTGTTCTCTCTTGAGCAGCGAAAGATTCTAGCATACAGCATCATCAACTGAAACATAAATGTACGTCTAAGATAATTTTTCACCCTAACATCTTGTTGCTGCTTCGTTTTTGTTTCGTCGCTATTGATAAAAATGCAGCATTCTCTATCCGTGTTTCTTCTCCGTTGAACCACCTGGCAGAGTTGGTGGTGATGATACCTACCATATCCAGGTTAAAGGTCAACTTGTCCAAACATTCATACGATACAGAAGCTGAGTACAATATCAGTACCGTCGGTTTTCAATCCCAACAAAGGAGATCTATAAAGGCGCGTTTTTGAAACTCTGTTGAGCGTCTGTTTATGTCTGTCTTTTGAAGAGAGTTTCGATAAAGATCCCTTTACAGATCTTTTCGTTTGGATTTGAAACTGACGGTAGCGATATTTTCTAACCTTCTGTAAAGCATATATATATATTAATTATAAATATTTATGTTTATCTACAGACGTATACGTTTCATCGTTACTTGAAACCTCAGTGTAGACAATAATTATTCACACCGGTCGCCGAAAGTTGCAAATAACTCGGTAAATACGCGAGATATTTATTCTACTTAAAGGCAGCTGGCGTAAAGAGTTCAACTTTTGAAAAGAACATTGCTTTTAAGCAACGATGACAGCTGTGTTTATACAACTCGCTTGAGAGCCCAGCCTATATTTGAGAGCGCCAAATAATTCATTAGGAATATTTGTTTGTTTGTTATTTACATCCGTATACGTTTAATCTTTACCGGAACCTGACGTATATGTCAAACTACAATTCCAACGTCTTTTCCCACACGGCCGTTGTCAACAACTCGGTAAATAAGCGAGAGATGAATCCTTGTTAAAGGCAGCTGACATAAAAAGTTAAACTTTTGAAGAGAACATTGCACTTACTATATATATATATATATATATATATATATATATATATATATATACTCAAATGTTATTTCTTATTGTTAGCGATCATATCTTTCTTAAAGTAAATGGTAATGCACTGTCCTAAGTGTTTAAGATAGAATTAATACGGCCACTATTGCTTACAATAATAACAACTTAATGAGCACTTTTATAGGCGATGAAAACCATCACGTATTCACAGAAAAAAAACTTAAAAATTCAGCCTGAATGACTAAAATTCAAACTTTAACCGATTCCTCATCTGAGTAAAATCGGTTAACACGATAATTCTAACCCTGTTTGTTTCTTCGTTTCGTTTAGCCGAAGGTATCGATGGAATGCCAATCTTGTGTATAGTGTTACTTGAAATAATACATATATATATACAAAACACCATTTTAGGAAATTCTAAATTTATTGATTTATTATTTTCTGCGGTATTGGTTTGTTCTAACCTTTCTCTTTGGCATCTATTTTGGCGAATTCCAGACGGAGTTTTCTTTTGGTGTCTATTTCTGACAAAGGGAAGATTTTACTGAAATATGAAATGATTCTGAATGATCATCCGGACAACACACACAGCCGCCACCACACATGCTGTTATGTAAGATTGTAAAATAAATAGTAAGTCCCCCCCCTTTCGATTGATTGTTTTATTCTTTTCAGCTTCTTACTAATCCGGCACTCTGCATTGCCCCCAGCCTTCTTAATATACATACATATATATATATATATATATATATATATATATATATATATATATATATATATATATATATATATATATAATATATATATATATATATATATATATATATATATTAGTATGAATTTTCATTTATACAAACATTATTGGTTACATATGTGCATATATGTTTCAGTTGTACTCTTCACAGAGTGTGAGCCTCTTCAGATCAAAGAAGGCAGAGAAGTGAGATGGATTTGGAAAACTTCCCCTTTAAATAAATCTTTTTGGGGTCCTTAGTGTCAGTATTTTCATTATTTTGCAGAAGTGCACTTTCGATCTCATTTTTCTGATTAGTTTTCATTATAAACCTCAGAAGATAGTCCTTTTTGTCTGTTGTAGGTATGTTCTTGAGGGATGTTTCAAAGTTAATCTTGTCCATGGTTGTGTTTAATAATTCACTTTATATAGTGCTCGACAGTAATGGATCTTTATATGGTTCATGTATTATATTAGTTTCTGTAGATGTAAATCCGTTGAAACTAAAGTGTTAATAACAAGTGTTCGATAACAAGTAGAGCTGTTCTTATATATATATATATATATATATATATATATATATATATATATATATATATATATATATATATATATATATATGAAATTAAAATTTGAACAGTGGAAGACCCATAAGCTCAACCTTTCGCCCGATGTGATGTGGGCTTTTTCAAGAGCGGATGAAAAGTGTGCTAATGCATACATATTTGTATTTTAAATATAAAAAAACAATTAAAAATTTAAAAAAATATATATATATATATATATATATATAGGTATGTATAATTATATGCTGACATTTTGCACACTTATTTCTGACACTTTACATATTTGCATATATTTCCCTCCATTCAAACCCTACTATTATATATATTCCCCAATAATATGAGCTTTCCGTCTTTTATCATTTTTAGCACACTTTTCATCCGCTCTTGAAAAAGCCCACACCACATCGGGCGAAACGTTGAGCTTATGGGTCTTCCACTGTTCCATTTTTAATTTCATCCCGTTGGATTGTTTTATCCTTTTATCTACCCATATATATATATATATATATATATATATATATATATATATATATATATATATATATATATAAATATTTCTTGAATGTGAGATGATATATATAATTATTTCCACAATCAGACAACGCCGCAACCCACAACCTATGAAAGAAACAAACCGGAAGTCCTAGGACTAGGACTAGTCCTAGGATTTCCGGTTTGTTTATTTCATAGGTTGTGGGTTGCGGCGTTGTCTGATTGTGGAAATAATTATATATATCATCTCACATTCAAGAAATCTAATATTTATTTGCTCGCTTGGTTAGCTTGTTGGATGACATCGTCCTAGCGAGTATAAAAGCCTACTTGTGAGACATCGGCCTGGGTTCATAGTAGTTGGATGACTACACCCCTTGTTGAAAAGAGTAGGTTCATTCCACAGTCGGTCATCGCCGCGGTTTGCTTAATCTGTGTAAATTAATAGACATTCTTGTATGTGGCGAGGTAGCTCAGTGGCAGTGTACTCGCTTACCATGCAAGTGACTCGGGTTTCGAATCCTGGGTTCGGATGTGTTCTACTGATGAGCCCAAAGGAGGGCGAAACTCGAGTCTAGGACTTCCGGTTTGTTTATTTCATAGGTTGTGGGTTGCGGCGTTGTCTGATTGTGGAAATAATTATATATCATCTCACATTCAAGAAATCTAATATTTATTTGCTCGCTTGGTTAGCTTGTTGGATGACATCGTCCTAGCGAGTATAAAATCCTACTTGTGAGACATCGGCCTGGGTTCATAGTAGTTGGATGACTACACCCCTTGTTGAAAAGAGTAGGTTCATTCCACAGTCGGTCATCGCCGCGGTTTGCTTAATCTGTGTAAATTAATAGACATTCTTGTATGTGGCGAGGTAGCTCAGTGGCAGAGTACTCGCTTACCATGCAAGTGACTCGGGTTTCGAATCCTGGGTTCGGATGTGTTCTACTGATGAGCCCAAAGGAGGTCGAAACTCGAGTCTAGGACTTACGGTTTGTTTCTTTCATAGGTTGTGGGTTGCGGCGTTGTCTGATTGTGGAAATAATTATATATATATATATAATTATTTCCACAATCAGACAACGCCGCAGACCACAACCTATGAAAAGAAACAAACCAGAAGTCCTAGACTCAGGTTTGTTTCTTTTCATAGGTTGTGGTCTGCGGCGTTGTCTGATTGTGGAAATAATTATATATATCATCTCACATTCAAGAAATCTAATATATATATATATATATATATATATTAGTACTTCATGTATCCACAAAAAATATTATAAGGAGATATATTTTTTTATGTATCAGTTTTCAGTATTTACTTCAACAGTGCTAGATACGTAAGTAGAGCTAGGGAGTAAGCAATGAAAATATATATGGCATATATATATATATATATATATATATATATATATATATATATATATATATATATATATTAATATATATATATATATATACATTTGTGTGTGTTTGAATGTATGTATACATTTCTGTAAACACCAATATAAAATATCCCTTATATTAAAACAAAAAATTATATATTAAAATATTAATGGAATATAATATCTAAGTATCTGTATCGCACACTCGTTATTAATTTCAGCTCCTAGGCACATCGATGCGAGGCCAACAGGGCCACAATATCCCCGGTTGCAATTTTCGCAAGTGAACCCAATTAACTGCCCTACCGCAGGTAAAATGAGAGTCAATTATACCGAAATTGTTTAATCACATCCCGCTAACTCCTAACGTTTCACGGACTAATTTAAATGAGCTACGACGTGTGTTGTTGAATACTAATTTGTAAGGCGGTCATCGCCATGTTATCTGACGGTGAGATTCGTCGAACGAGAAGAGTGCAGCCATTACTTTTATTTGATTCGTTTACGCTCATATTTATTTAATATTTTTTAATCTCGCTTGTGTGGAGGGAAATATGATTCAAGTATGGCTAATATCTCTAGCGTATTCAATATTTTTTTCGCGCCTTTTATTTAAATCGTTTTTGGTAGTTTGGTTTGGTAGTTTTGTTTTACGGCATATCAACCCTTTTTGGGTTATTTAATGCCGAATCTGGTCATTATAGTAAAAGTTGTTATGCTTCAAGTTCTTTATATCTTCAAATGTTTAATCATCGTTTTTGGTTTGATAGTTTTGTTTTACGGCATATCAACCCCTTTTGGGCTATTCAATGCCGAATCTGGTCATTATAGTAAAAGATTTATGCTTCAAGTTCTAAAAATAAAATAAAAAAGGGGAGGGAGAAAGGGAGAGGGGCTGTTGTTTTTGTTTTTGGTTTTGTAGAACATAATTTTTTTTTTACAAAAAAAAACAAAAAAAAACGTCAATGTAGGTGAATTTCGTCTCAGGGAGCCACAGGGCAGCCTGATCTGGTATCACCAGTAAATCGTTTTTGTTTTCATTATATAATTATAATTATTAGTTATTATAGTACTTTTATTTAAATCGTTTTTGTTTTCATTATTTAATCATTATTATTAGTTATTATAGTACTTTTATTTAAATCGTTTTTGTTTTCATTATTTAATCATTATTATTAGTTATTATAGTACTTTTATTTAAATCGTTTTTTCTTCTTCATTATATAATTATTTGTCCCCCGATTTATAAAATCGGGGGACTTATGTTTTGAGGCATGTCCGTCCGTCCGTCCGTCCGTCCGGATTTTTCTCCGCAATCATCCATTAAATTTCTCTGAAATTTTGCATGTAACTTTGGTCAGGTTAGAAAGTGACATTCTCCGATTTTTTAAAAATAATCTGGTAAGCCCTCCTCCCAGGATGTCAAATGGCCCCGAAATGCAAAACAAGCATTTTTTTACCTCATAACATTTCATCCATCGATTCAATTTCTCTGAAACTTGACCAAAATGTGGAGGCAATTGTTCCTAATAGAAAATAAGTATCGCTGACTTTGGAAAAAATCTGGTTCGCGCTCCCAGGAAGTCAAAAATACCCAAAATGGCAACAAATGAGCCTTTTCTCCCATAACGTTTGATCCATCCATGTAATTTTTCTGGAACTTGGCCAAAATGTAGAGGCAATTGTTCTGGATATAAAATGAGCGTCCTTGACCTCAGATAAATTTTTGTTCGCGCCCCCAGGGGGTCAAAGTGCGGTCAAAAATGCCCCAAATTGCCCAAATGTATTGCATTTTACACTCGCCACATAGAGTCACATACACAGGTGGACCACGCACGCGCGGCTTGTTATTATTAGTTATAATACCACTTTTTTCTTAAGGATTGATATTGAATCTTTTTCAATGCGTTTAGGATATTTACTGACACAGATCGCTGATTTATTTTGTCTGTTTATATTTGTGAGGGTCAATCGATTTTATTAGGATCCATGACTCATACGGAACAATAATCGCCAAATCTATAAACTATAATCTATTAAATATTTGAAAATATTAAGAACATCAAACATAAAAAAAAACTTTTACCCAAATAAATAGCGCTGACATTAAATAACACCCCTATTTGTCATATATGGGCTGGCCAATCTCTGTCCAATTCGAAGGTACTTGATTACGTCCAGAAAAGTATCTGTAATTTAATTAACCCAACACTATCTTTTTTCCAAACTTTCTATCTCATATACAGGGGGTTGCTAGTCTCAGTCTTTTCTATAAGTACTATTATGACACGTGTTCTTCGGAATTTTGTGATCTATTCCCTGCTTCTTTTGTTCCAGCTCGTTTGATTCGCTGGTCCAGTGGTCTTTACAAATCCGCTCTTTTAATACCTAATTCTTATGCAGCTTCCTATTACAGTAGCTCCTTTCCAAGATCTTCAGGCTTGTGGAACTCTCTTCCTGCTGACTTTTCCCCTCCTACCTGTAGCCTTGGTATTTTCAAGACTAAGGCTTATAGGCACATTCTGTATTTAGAGTAATCATCTTTCGTTTTTGTTAGCTCCTTACATCAAGTGGCTTCATATTTTGTCTGAAGCGATTTCCATAAAAAAGGTCAATATGCTATAAAAAAACGATCAACCAATAAGTTGTTATCTATAGATTACCTTCTTTGGTAAAGCATGTATTATTGATATCTTACTTCGCGGTCAGCACTATGTTAACTTGAAGATAGATTCGATGAATTAGCAGCTTGAAACCATTTATTTGGGGTCTTCATTCACTGACGCTCATATTTATTTTATAGTTTATCTCTTCTGTGTGGAGAGAAATATATTTTTCTACGTTCTTAATTTCAATATGGGCGTTCTAAGATATAATCTTATCATAATTATTATTATTATTATTATTATTATTATTATTATTATTATTATTATTATTATTATTAATATTATTATTATTAATATTATTATTATTATTATTATTATTATTATTAATATTACTATTATTATTATTATTATTAATATTATTATTATTATTATTATTATTATTATTATTATTAATATTATTATTATTATTATTATTATTAATATTATTATTATTATTATTATTAATAGTATTATTATTATTATTATTAATATTATTATTATTATTATTATTAATATTATTATTATTATTATTATTAATATTATTATTATTATTATTATTATTAGTATTATTATTATTATTATTATTTATATTATCATTATATTAATATTATTATTAATATTATTATTATTAATATTATTATTATTAGTATTATTATTATTATTAGTATTAATATTATTATTATTATTATTATTAATATTATTATTATTATTATTAATATTATTATTATTATTATTATTATTATTATTATTATTATTAATATTATTATTATTAATATTATTATTATTATTATATTAATATTATTATTATTAATATTATTATTATTAATATTATTATTATTAGTATTATTACTATTATTATTATTATTATTATTAATATTATTATTATTATTATTATTAATATTATTATTATTAATATTATTATTATTATTATTATTAATATTATTATTATTATTATTATTATTATTATTATTAATATTATTATTATTATTAATATTATTATTAATAGTATTATTATTATTATTATTAATATTATTATTATTATTATTATTATTATTATTATCTTATGTATTTTCTCTAAGATTGCTATTACATCATTTTCAACACGTTTAGTATTTTTATTGATGCAGAAGTTTTATTTATACGCAAATAATGTTATTTGGTTTGTTCATATTTTTCGTAGGTCAATCGATTTGATTGGGATCCACTTCTCATGCGACAGGAAATGAATCTACAAATGATTAATATACACACTATAAAATATTTCGAAATATTAATACACTGAAACATATAACTATTTCACCAAAATTAATGGAGACTTAAAAATGAACAAAAACTGTTGATATGCCGTAAAGCAAAACAATCAATCATTTGTGACCTATAAATGACTTTCTCTAATGCAAGTCCATACCCCCTCACACAAACAACACACACATACGAAAATCGCATTTTTAAATAAAAATTATTTGATATACTTACATATCAGGCAAACATAAGTATCCTCATAAAAAAGAAAGATTAATTATTGCACCGAATTTTAATTAAAATTAAAAATGTAGAAAGCCATTCTTAACATTAGGAGTGGGGGATTTGTTTACTCCTAAGTATTACCTCTTAGGGGACTTAGCTCCCCTGTTTTACGTAACTCTTCACAGCTGCGCTTGGGTCAATTGTGAATTGTGCAAACTACAGTAAAATTGATCTTTATTTTTTTATTGAAAATTCAGTGCAATATTTTGTTCTTAAATGTTAATGAAGATGTTTTATTTTGCCTTGAACGTAAGCATATCAAAGAGTTTATATTTGGAAATGCGATTTTCGGCAGGGATTAAGTAATGGACGTGCATACTTTCTTTTGTATAGCATGCGTTATGAATATCTTACTAAAACGGAATGCTGCTTTTTTTGCGCGGCTAGCGCAATATGAGCTTGCAACTAGATTCGTTGTACAAGCATATTTCGCCATTATTTTTTATTCTTCATTCCCTTCACTTTCGCTCATATTCATTTTTATATTTTTTTTATCTCATTTGGACGGAAAGAAATATAATTCGAATATGGGTATTATCCCTGGCGTATTAAATATATTTTACGTGCTTTATTGAAATGTGTTGGTTTTCTATAATATTTGTATTATTATTAATTTTTTTTATTGATATTAGATATTTTTCCACGATTTCAGGATTTTTTTATGACACATTTTTTTTTTATAAGCGAATAATTTCACTTGCTTTATTTATATTTAATTAGAACCCATTAATATTATTGTTGTAATTTTTAAAGGTCGATAATAAATAAGACTACACCGTTGTATATTTACGACACTTTATTGATAGGAATACAGAATAGTATGTTACAGAAACACTGCTTTGAAAATGCGTCGTTATCTCCTCTAAACATATTCTCTTAGCAACGAAATTGCGGAAGGACTCTACTTCTTTCTCACTCCAGGAAAATGTGGCACAAGGCTGAAAAGTGGGGAACGTCAAGCCAGCGCCCCTAAATAAGTAGCACTCTGGTCTAGTGAAAATTGGCTGGGCAGCCCCGTCGGCATTCACTGGTCGAGGAGCCTCAAGCAGTAAGCAAGAAACTTACTCCACCCTAATAAAAAAAACGCAAGGATGTTATGCTTACAAAAATTCAAATTCCACTAAGCCGATACTTATGTTTTATTAAATATTCCCGCTTTAATTTTAGTCTTTTGATAATTGGAAAGTATGGGACAGCAATACATTAAAAATGCTATTGTTATTTAATTGTTAATTTTTAATATACTCAAAATAATATTCAAAAATAGTATACCAAAGATCAAAATATAATTAAAAAGTCGTTTGGAGCATATTCAAAGCATCAATAAAATAAAATAAAAACATCATTAAAAACAAGCCGCGCGTGCGTGGTCCCCCTCTGCATATGACTCGATGTGGCGAGTGTTAAAATGCAATAAATTTGGGCAATGTGGGGCATTTTTGCCCCACTTTGACCCCCTGAGGGCGCGAACCAGCAGTGTTCTGAGGTCAAGGATGCTCATTTTATATCCCGAACAATTGCCTCTACATTTTAGCCAAGTTTCAGATAAAAGGAATAGATGGATCAAACGTTATGGGGAAAAAGGGTAATTTCTTGCCATTTTGGGGGCTTTTGACCCCCTGGGGGCGCGAACCAGATTTTTCCGAGGTCAGCGATACATATTTTCTATTAGGAACAATTGCCTCCACAGTTTAGCCAAGTTTCAGAGAAATTGAATGGATGGATGAAACGTTATGGGGCAACAATGTCATTTTTTGCCATTTCGGGGCCTTTTGAACCCGGGGGGGGGGGGGCTAACCAGATTATTTTTCAAAAATCGAGGAATGTGACTTTCTAACCTGACCGAAGTTACAACTTCATGCAAATTGAGTTTTGCCATAGTCGCCACGCTAGGCACTGCGGGTTGGTGACGTTATTGACTGATAGCTAGGTGTCTACGTATAGCGCCTAATATTCCCAAATGGTCTCTAATCAAGTACTGGCCAGGCTCAATATATATATATATATATATATATATATATATATATATATATATATATTTATATATATATATATATATATATAATGTAAAAAGAAAAACATTCACATACACATTGTAACTGCCAGCATTATAATTTATTTCGACCTCCTAGCCTCTTGAGAATGCTTACAGGACAGCTACATATTTTCCTATATGTAGCTGTTCCTTTAGCATTCTGAAGGGGCCAGGAAGTACAAATAAAATGATAATGCTGACAGTTACAATGTGTATGCGAATTTTTTTCTACATTCTATTCTTACTCTGTTGTCTATATTAAGCTCTCTTACTAAGATTTCTTACAAAAATAATTATCTTTTACACTATATATATATATATATATACACATATATATATATATATATATATATGTGTGTATATATGTGTGTGTATATATATATATATGTGTGCGTATATATATATGTGTGTATATATATGCATGTGTATATGTGTGTGTATATATATATATATATATGTTTGTTTGAGTATATATATATATATGTGTGTGTGTGTGTATGTATATGTGGGTGTATATATATATATATGTGCGTATATATAGGCATATGTATATGTGGGTGTATATATATATGCATATATGTGTGTGTATATATATATGCATATATATATGTGGGTGTATATGTATGACTTGTTTTATATATATATATATATATGACTTGTTTTATTATATATATATATATACAGGAGGGCCTGTGGACGAGTGGTTATAGCACTTGTCTTTGGGTCTTTGGGCTCCCACTCACGGCATGCGGATTTTCGGGTCTGAAAACTCCCTCTGTCCACCCAGCAGTAAATGGGTACCTGACTAAAACTCAGGGAAGGTTCAAGGCAGCGGAAGGAGAGGGATGGGCTCCGCCTTCCATATGCTGTGCCCTAGACACGGTGATTCTTAACAAATCACCGCCGCTACGGCCATGGGCAGTGTGCGATGTCGGCAACGACACTCGTGCGCGTCCAGGCTATGCGACCTTTACCTTTTTTATATATATATATATATACATATATATATATATATATATAGTCATCTACATAAGACTGTTTCGGTGTGTCACAGTACTTCGGTGCGGCTAGACCAGCTAGGGCCTCAAGCCTGGATTGAAACTCGACTGTCGAGCTATCATACGATACTCACTGAATGTAAGTGATTTCTCAATGTAAACATTGTCAAGTTCCGGGAGCACGAATTAGTTTTACCCAATGAGCTAGTCCTTAAAGCTAATGGCAGTTGGCATTACTCTTACAAATAAGTCCTATCCAAGAACTCATTAACCGATCATTATCAATTTAGGACCTAGCTATTAAACGTAAAAAGTAGTAATATTTACGATATTTGGTTTTACATCAGTTTCATGGATAGAGAGTGGAAGCTCTCGTGAACATTCTGATACCTCAAATTGTTTGAAATTTGAACAATACAAAGGCGGACATAAAATGGTATCCAGGAGTCTTGTTTGGCTAATGTGCTTGATCCGTCTATGACCAGTATTTTTTTAGTATAAGTGTAAACGCAAAATCTGAATCAACGTGACATTCAATATACTCAAATAAATATTGTTTGTCGTAATTCACACCGATATCTGTTCAAAGAAGTCTAAATAGACGTCGACACTAGTTCGTCTACACATCTCTAGACATGGGCGCTTACGTATGTATGCACGTGCGTGTATACACGTGTTTTCCATTCATGTTTAATCATTTGTTTGAATGTATACTTTTTTATTATTTCTGGTGGCTTTAATATCGACCTTTTGCCTGGCTTTAAAAGAATGAACGGTCGGCCCGTATCGATTGACATAAAATACGGTCCTTACACACCGTAACTGACCCCGGCCCCTCCAGCCGTGCTACAAACCAGATCTGCGACTACAAACACTTTCTAATGGATAGGCAAACATTCAAATGACATCGACTAACGCTCCAGATTTTTTTTATATCAAGGGAAAACACTTTATATGTTTTTATTCAGTCGTGTAACACGACCCGATACGCATATAATCCGCATAACTCGGTCGATGGTGCAATGTCCCTCAACACCCGATCGTCCGACCCGATGCGAAGCAGGTTGCGACTCGCACTTTTCTGCAAAATAAAATGCTTGTGTTAAATCTCACCTTTATATATATATATATATATATATATATATATATATATATATATATATATATATATATATATATATGTATCGAGGCAGCATTTTTTCTTTAAGACACGTATTATTAAAAATGACCGACAATTTTTGTCTGGCTATTTTAGTGTTGATCCCTTCAATTTTCCGGATTAAAATCTTAATCTCGGAAGGAAATTGGCTGATGAAACTGCCATAGTGTACATATTGGTCCAGAGTACTTTCTGACCCGTCTGGGTCCATCGTCAGTGGAATAATGACAAACAGGTAAATACCTAATAAACATAGTTAAATTTTCCCGCCATAATTAATTATAAATCTCACTCCAGGTCTTTACCTGTTTGTCATTATTCCACTGACGATGGACCCAGACGGGTCAGAAAGTACTCTGGACCAATATGTACACTATGGCAGTTTCATCAGCCAATTTCCTTCCGAGATTAAGATTTTAATCCGGAAAATTGAAGGGATCAACACTAAAATAGCCAGACAAAAATTGTCGGTTATTTTTAATAATATATATATATATATATATATATATATATATATATATATATATATATATATATATATATATTAGAAACAAAGGTAATGTACACATCCACAGGATAACAATTCCAAAGATTTCAACCGGTATTCCAAACTCTGATTAAGATCTAATAGAGCATTTATATGAAGTTATTCTAAATTTATGAGGCATGTACACAATCCGAGACACTGACATGTCGATGTTGTCGATCAACAGCTGTTCCAAACTGAGGCATCATACATGGCTAATGATATTTCAGTTTCTAACAGCTGTTAATTGATAACATTGACATGGCAGTGTCGCGGATTATGTACATATCTATCTAAATAAAAAATAATTATATATATATATATATACATAACATTTCGCTTCCGGGACATCAATTGTAAAACTCATTACTTGAATTAACGCATTTTAATTGTTGACGTTTGACGACCTCTCATACTACGTTCTCGATTTATTTTGGAATTCTCTTCTTCTTTTTCCAGTTTTTGTCATTTTATTTCATCTAAAATGAATCGACGAATAATCGAAAGTACTCGTGATACATACAACTATTTTTCATTTTTAAACTGAAAAGGTTATAAGGAACATTGACAAAATAAAAAAAGTATTATGGTGCATAGAACTGTATTTAACAATACTTAATCTAACAATGTTTTTAACTACGCTTACTCTCTTCTATTGATCACAACCAGCATATCCGCGCTAACAGATATACACGATCTCTTATTTTCTGACCAAGAAGTCACCATAACATCGGGTGATGAAATAGAGAAAAAAAAGTGAATGATAATGATGATAAGTACGGATTAATATCCAGGGTTTTTCTTGTCTTGTTATTATTTGTCTTTCTCTGTTTTACTAAGGATTGTTATTATTTGTCTTTCTCTGTTTTACATATGAGCACTAAGGATTGTGGTGCCGGGAACTAAATTTATAGAACATTGGAACATTTCTAAATATCTTAGTAGAAAGCTGAAACAACTGTATGCTTAGCAAAACACAATTGGTGTGAGTATGTCCTTCCTAACATTAGACATGATTAAAAAGTAAATAAAACAATATTTTTCCGTAGCTCTAGCCTCACACTATTCAGCTATTACACTTGTTTTATGTTATAACATTTATATTTTAAATATCACATTCTTATATATATATATATATATTTATATATATATATATATATATATATATATATATATATATATATATATATATATTATAAAATGTGTATATTATAAAATGTGTACATTAATATTAATACTAATCAAGGATAAACAAACTTCATATATTTACTCATATTAACCATTATATATATACATACATAAACTGTGTTTCCCACTTCATTGCAGATCATAATATTGTTAATAACTTCAATAATATAAATCGCACAAGTTTGAAATTTTGCATACTGAAAGAGTGCTTCGAAGCAGGTTAGATACAAACATATTTTGCAAATCTATACTATATTACTAAAGTGATATACATTCATGTATTTGTTAGCTATTTTTACTGTTTCTCGCTTTATTGCAGGTTTGTTAAAATACAGTCCATAGGTGATTTAAAAAAATGTTTGACTTGGCAGGGTTAATTATTTTAATTATTTAAATCATAAGTAACAATATGAATGAAATGTAAGGAAGAAATCACCAGATATGCACCACAAAATGGAATCATTCATCAGCAAATCTCCCATTTCTTGAAATTACCATCTGCAGTCTCCCCTCAACAGATGAAGTCAATCTGTTTATTTGGGAAGGTGTTATGCTACTAGCAACATCAACAATTATATTCCGTAAGGCATCTATTGATGTAAATTGTTGTCCTCCTTCATAAACCTTCCTCTTTAAAATTGACCAGCGCTGCTTAATCGAGTTAAAGTCAGGAGAACAAGGCGGCCAAATCATGATACTCTCTCCTTTGATGCCCAGAGATACGAGGAAGGTAGTCGTAGCCTTTTCTGCATGAGATGGAGCATTGTCGTGCATAAAAAATCAGTTGACGTAGACGAAGTAAAGACAGGTCGTCCACCCAAGGTGGCAAATACTCATCTAAGAACGGTATGTATGCTTGGCTTGTTTGTTTCACACGCTCTGGCACTCGGAAAGGTCCAATTAATTTATCACCTATGATACTCGTCCTAAACATAACTCCCCCGCCACCTTGTTGGCGAAGAACGCGATGTGAGATAGCAGTTCCGGTAGGACTCCAAGCTTTAGCCCATCTATCCGGATCATCCAGTGTTGCACTAGCTTCATCCGTGAATAGAACCTGTTCGAAATCAGTGTTCATGTATTTTCATGCCCACGCAATGCGTTTTTCCTTATGGGTTTTTTTCAAGGATGGTCTGGAAATGGGCTTCACGTTCCTGGCCATCACATAAAAGACACTGTATCTGGTCTTCCTGGACATCAGAACAACGCCAGCTTTGCCAAAAATGGAGGCGCTCGTCCCATTTGGTTCCCTAATGATCTGCCTGCGTATTTTTCGCATATCGCGAGGGGAAATGCTACTTCTTGTACCCTTATATTCCCTTGGTGCAGTGTTGGGCTTCTCCACAAAAATAAAACAAGGTTCTGTTACTCCTTCCCAGTTCCTTGGCTAAATCCAGAAGTGTCAGTTTTTCTGCAATGCAAGCTACAACCATTTGCATTTCAGTGGCAGTCAAACGTCGATGTTGGGGCATTTTTAAAAAGCTGGAAAAAAAGTGAGAAACAGTGAAAGTGGCTAACAAATGCATAAATGTCTATAACTTTAGAAATATAGTATAGATTTGCAAAATATTTTGGTATCTTACCTACTTAGGAGCACTCTTTTAGTGTGCAAAATTTCAAAGTTGTGCGATTTATATTATTGAAGTTATTAACAATATTATGATCTGCAATCAAACGAGAAACTCATCTCATATAAATTAATTAATTCAGTTCAAATATTTTAAAAATGAAACCAATATTTTTCAAAAGTTCTCAATATATATTAGAGATATTTATATTAAAATAAACATATATACAAAATAAACATATATATATATACATATATATGTATATATATACATACATATATATGTGTATACATGTGTGTGTATCTCATCATTACTATATATGAGAATATGCATATTTTCTTATTACGCGTATATATGTATATATTAATAGATATGCATACGTTCACACATATTCATTGTGTTTATTTGCATATCTATGTATGTGTATATATATATATGTACTAACAGATATATATATATATATATAAGTGTGTAAAAATACATATGTATATATATATATCCGTATGAACCATTGATATATATATTCATATATATATATATATATTTATATATATATATATATAAATATATATATGTATATATATATATATCAATGGCTCATACGGATATATATATATATATTTATATGTATATATACGCACGTACATGTATCAATTGCCTTATATATGCATGTGTATATATATATATATGTGTGTGTGTATATATATATACATGTGTTTATATATATATATATATATATATGTGCGTGTGTATATATATATATATATATATATATATATATGTATATTGTTATATATATATAGTTATATTTGCGCATGTGCATACAAGCGCACACGAGTCTTCCGCTTTTATCAATCGAATTCCCTCTATATTAAGAAATTTTCTTATCTAAATGAATTCCGTGGCTCTAATTAAGCAAGCCAAACATTTTAGTTTCAGGTGCGCGACTCGCTTTTCTACTTTTGTTTCCATCGATTTTACATACACCAACGACAAAATTGGATTAGTTGTTTGCAACTTATAATCAATTATTGTAGCTTATTTTAAAACCATATTCTTTACTAGTCAGCATGTATGCTACCTTGTTTACAATTTCTTTTTGAGTGAACAGTGACACAGTGTCATAGAAATTGCCATGGATTGGCAACACTTTGTGAAATATAATCATCTTGAAAGTTGTATTTCTTTTATGATGATTTTTATTTGTACGGAAAATTTGTTGTAAAGTTTACAAAGTGTAAAATACTTAGGAGAAGCAACCAAACTATATTGCATTACTTTTTTATTTATTAATAGCTGTACATATCCGGCGTTGCCTCGGATATTATTTTACTTTTTAATTTGTATTATTTTTATCATTCTTAAATTTATATAGAAAAAGCAATAAACTTCTAGTTTAACAATAAGCAATTCTTATTATATTTTTTAAATAGAATTAATAAATATAATTTTATGGCTTTCAGCTTGTTTCATTTATTTCATTTATTAGTAGTTGCCCTTATCCTGTTGGATAGCCCTTTAGTAATTCATGCCTTCGTATCTTCTCGGTTTGCTCTGTCGTCTAGTGGTTGAATACTTTCTTCGCCTCTGCACTGTAGTGGCCATCTCCTTGAGCTGTATGTAACAAAAGACATTTCTCGCTACATAAGACAACAATCTTTTCATTTTAATTACTTTTTTTATTCGGGTTTCTATTGCCTTGGGAATGTGTTGCTATCGTTGAGAGAGAGAGAGAGAGATTTACGAATATCGTAGTTAGATTATTAATGTTTTCCTAACTATTCCTAGAGAGAGGGGAGAGGAAGGATTCTTGCACTTGTCTTCCCTTTAGGGAAAATATTCCGTATTCCTACATTAGAAATAACACGTCTTAACAGTTCGCCCTCTGAAAACAGGCTGACTCAAATTCGCTTCTCGCGAGAGCGAGTGACGTCATATATTCCATTGTTTCCCACGCAGGGCCCGCGAGTCTCAGAGCCTTTCGCAGCTGCCGCTGACCCCTCTGAACTCAGGTCCCATCACTCGGTAACATTGTCATGTCTGCCAGCTCCGAGTGTGAGAACAAGCCTTGTTCTGCACTCGACTGCTCCGCGTTAATTCGCGCAAGTTAACCCCGACTTCCACAGATGCGTCTATCTCGCAGAGGGCCATTATCTAACACTCTCATAAAGGATTTTATAATCCCACCAGTTACGTCCATTATTATATAACAATCCGGCGTTACCCGTGATGAAGTTTAGCCTTAGTTTTAAATGTTTATTTGTGTATATATTTTAAAACGTATATACAAAAAGAAATAAGCAATTATTTCATAGATAATAGTTATTATATTTTTCTAAGTAAAATTATGTAATTAAATTTCGTTGATTTCTCGCTTGTTTTATTGATTAATAGCTGTACTAATTCGGTGTTGCTTGAGATGCAATGAAGTCTTACTTTTTAAAATTCTACTTTTTACATTTTTAAACTTATATAGAATCAGAAATATAATTTTGATTGCAACATAGCCAACCCTTTTTTATTTGTTTCCACTCTACGTTCTGGCATCCATTTTGTCGAATTTCCCTTGTAGTATCAAAGGTACTTGATGCCCGTCTCACCCCTTTGATTAATGATGGAATGTTCTACATTCGTGTATATATTAAGAGTGAATATTGAATACTATTTGTGGCAGTAAGCAACGAATAGTTAAATAAAAGTTATGCTTAAGTTATGTCCGGCTTCCAGTTTTTATTACATCCCTACATACGGATTTTTCCTTTGGCGTCTATTTTTGACAAAGGGAAAGTTTTCCTAAAATATTAAATGATTCTTAATCAGCATTCGGACAACACACACAGTCGAGACCACACTGGCTGTTATGTAAGATTTTAAAGAAAAATAAATAGTAAGTCAATTGTTGGTTCTTTCCTGATTATAATCACTCCGGTACTCTGCATTGCCCTCAGCGTTCTTAAAATATTTACTACAATTCCCAGCAATGTTTCAAGCAAACTACTATTCTCTATTAACACTTGTAATATTTTTTCAGTAAAATCATGAATTATCTCTCTGATTGATTTTTATTTTTAGGTTATTATTCAAAAATGTTTCATAATATCAGTCGTTTTTGTCTGACTACAACTGATTAAACATAAATTACACCGAAATACCCTGTTGTAATTCCAATGATATAGTTTGAATGCTTGTTTCATTTAACTTTTAAAATCCGTCCATATTACTTTATTTGCTCGATGCATTTATAAGAAAATGCGCGACATCTGATGCCATTGTGTCTCCCGAAATTAACAAGTGATTTTAAAGCGTACTAACTGGAGAAAAGGGGGTAATTTCGCTGTTATATAGAAATAAAAGTGGCTTGTTATAAGAAAGTTATGCTTTGTCAGCTTAAATTGTTAATATGGAAAGGTACGATAAACGAGAAAATTAAAGATAAAAAGTATACATTTATCTTTTGGAAAACAAAATTCTGACAGATAATTTAGTAGTAAAAAAGTCGACTCGAAAAAGATATTTAATTAAAAATATCGGTTTAAAAAAATAAATAAATACATTATTTGATGAAACAAAGGTCATCTAACGCCCCTACTCATTCATGAATTGCTTGAAGTCTTAGCCTTCACGGCAAAATTAACAGTTTCAGTTTTCAGAAAGAACTGTTATAAAAGAAAAAATCAGCCTTATCTTATTAAAAAAAAAATGAAAAGCGGATTTCAGCCCAAAAGCAGGGAACTTAGATCCCTGATAACTGTTTAGGGGATCTAGAAAAACGCAGAAGAGTATTGTTTATTTAGGGTATTTTGTAACTAAGTAAAATCCGATTTTAATAAATAAATGCTAAGGTTTTTTTGGGAAAAAAATGCAGAATAGTTAACAGATTAAAAATTGGAAATAGGAGAAAAAAGAAAATACATAACTTTTGCCAAATGCAGTAGAATTTAAGGTGCTTGTATAATAAAAAGGCGAAAAAAAGTGTTTTTTGTCTTTTAGTGTGTGAGAGGTAAATAAGGGGCAGGTAACTCTTACAACGAATTTTAAACACGATTTTCCAGTAATCAAAACTGATGGCTTTAACTGGCGTTGCACACGTGGCTACTGTGCAAGGAGAACGTCGATTAGACATAACATGGTTAGGGTTAGGGTTTAGGGTTTAGGGTTGGGGTAAGAAAATATTGTTCGAAAGCTAGAGCTGTTGTGAAGAGCTACCTGCCCCTTATTTACCTCTCCAACACTAAAAGACAAACAAAACTTTTTTTCGGCTTTTTATTATACCGGCACCGAATTTAATTATATATCGACTTGTATACATTTAACGTGAAAATAAGAATTTTTTTTAAAAATTGATTTGCCAGCAAACACAGCAAACAGGTGTCGCTATGAACAAGGTAAGCAAAGACAGATATACAGATAATAAAAGTAAGCTAAACACAATTAGTTGCCGCAGCTGAGACGGGCAAGCATATCCCCCACACACGAGCTTCAGAGCAAGCTGCGACAATTGCATCTACATACGTACATACACTCACGCGTACACATAGCGGGTCACCTTTTCTCTAGCAGAATCTTAATCACAACGACAACAGAAAATTACAAATAAAAACAAAAGTATACTCTGTTTACATTACGCGTCTTTTTGTGTGTTCTACTGACAACTTCCAAAAAGAAGCCGCTACAACGACTGGATGAAGAGCAACAACAACAACCGAATCTACGAAATCTCTCTCTTTTTCTTCAGGTCGCGTTCAAACATCATCCATTTTCACAAACGCACATACATCTAGAAACAAGTTTCCATAACGTTGCAAACTGCTATTTAGGTCAAACTGTTGACATCCGACAAGACAACTTTATATGTTAGAGGTCGCAACACGGAAAATGTAAGTATTTGAGTAAAAACGCAAATTGTTGGAATGACTGTGTTTAATCAGACGCCGATCCAATTGAGGCAATTACTTTTTTCGGACGAATAAAATCATTAAAACACAAGATCCGATATCTGATGCGTCAACGGTGATTATACAGGAGAATTGTAATCATATAAGCAACGGTTTAATTAATTACCATTTTTCTGGATAATCATCGCTGACACACATCGAAGCGATATTGTTTATAAGATTAATTAACAAACAAATTTTGTTCACAAAGTAAGGCAGTTGAATGATCCGCATGCATTCGACATTCGATTTGACGTAGTCCCGTTTTTTGTGGTTGTGTTTGTAGTCGCATATATTAATAATTTTTTGTCATGGTTTTATTGTTATTAAACGAATTAGACTTTCGCATAGACCTCACTAAAATCGTGCCTCAAGAGTGTGATCTGCACCAAATTCTCATTAGTCACATATATTCATAGTTTTGTTTGTTATGGTTTTATTGTTATTAAACGAATTAGACTTTCGCATAGAGCTCACTAAAATCGTGCCTCAAGAGTGTGATGTGCACCAAATTCTCATTAGTCACATATATTCATAGTTTTGTTTGTTATGGTTTTATTGTTATTAAACGAATTAGACTTTCGAATAGAGCTCACTAAAATCGTGCCTCAAGAGTGTGATCTGCACCAAATTTTCATTAGTAACATATACTTATAGTTATTTGTTATGGTTTTATTGTTATTAAACGAATTTGACTTTCGCATATAGCTCACTAAAATCGTGCCTCAGGCGTGTGATTTGTACCAAATTCTCATTAGTCGCATATGTTCATAGTTTTGTTTGTTATGGTTTTATTGTTATTAAACGAATTAGAGTTTCACATAGAGCTCACTAAAATCGTGCCTCAAGAGTGTGATGTGCACCAAATTCTCATTAGTCACATATACTCATAGTTTTGTTTTTTATGGTTTTATTGTTATTAAACGAATTAGACTTTCGCATAGAGCTCACTAAAATCGTGCCTCAAGAGTGTGATCTGCACCAAATTCTCATTAGTCACATATATTTATAGTAATTTGTTATGGTTTTATTGTTATTAAACGAATTTGACTTTCACATAGAGCTCACTAAAATCGTGCCTCAAGAGTGTGATCTGCACCAAATTCTCATTAGTCACATATACTCATAGTTATTTGTTATGGTTTTATTGTTATTAAACGAATTTGACTTTCGCATAGAGCTCACTAAAATCGTGCCTCAGGCGTGTGATTTGCACCAAATTCTCATTAGTCACATATACTCATAGTAATTTGTTATGGTTTTATTGTTATTAAACGAATTTGACTTTCGCATAGAGCTCACTAAAATCGTGCCTCAAGCGTGTGATTTGCACCAAATTTTCATTAGTAACATATACTTATTGTTATTTGTTATGGTTTTATTGTTATTAAACGAATTTGACTTTCACATAGAGCTCACTAAAATCGTGCCTCAGGCGTGTGATTTGTACCAAATTATCATTAGTCGCATATATTCATAGTTTTGTTTGTTATGGTTTTATTGTTATTAAACGAATTAGACTTTCGCATAGAGCTCACTAAAATCGTGCTTCAGGAATTTTTGGTCTGCATGAAGTCCCCAAGATTCGTCGCAGTTATTTGTGGTCCCGTTGTTTTTGTTTTTGTTTTTTACTAACAACTAACAGTCACTGTTTTTAATAGTTTCTGCTTTTTTGTTTATTAAGCGTGTGTTAACATGAAAGAGCGCATCCTATGTGTTATCCCCGACACTGGGGGAAGCAATACAAAGGGTTTGCTTGCAACGTAGGGGATTGAGTGACCCAGAACAGCGCATAGGTAATCGTTGTTACCCTTAATATAATTATGGGCGGTTCTCCGTCTGATGCAACTTTGCTTGCATAAGACCGAAGCAGAGACGACAACGAATCCTAATGTCGACTTTTCCTGGATTTTTACCTGAGTTATGTTAGCCAGATCGCGACCCTATATCGCTTAGTGTGAGACATGTCGAGAAAAAACAATTACAGATGCCCTTGTTCTGACACTACCACATTGTCACCGCCCATAACACGGTGAGTAATGGTTTTACTATCGTTATGAATCTATTCCAGAAAATAAAGGGCTTATCTTTTCTTGATAGAGATTCGAATACTGCACCGGCCTTATTTTTTTTTTTAATTCTTTAATGTTATTTCGTTGCAGCCCCGTAAAATAATTAAGCATTGTATGTAATAGCAGTATTATCGATGTGAGAACACGTTGAATATTTCGATAGCTATTGTTATGTTGCTGACGATAATTACACTCATCTCCGAGCTACACCGAATTGTTTCCCCAGATCAGAGATCATTCGTGTCTTATTATTGAAAAACAAACGCGAAATATATCCATCTTCGAATATGTCCTGGCTTGATCTGTTCTTCAAACTGTGTTATTTGTTGCATAAGAAGGATTGTGTCCTTGGGACATCACGGAGTCTATGGCCCCAATAATTGCAGTACTTGTGCATTTCGCTAAATTATGACAGTGAAAATTAACTTGAAGAGTTCGTATACAAACGCGACACATGCTATTTCTAAAATTGTTAAATTAAGTTTTGGGGTACTGTTGCCACATCTTGGGAGGTGCCGCTTAAAGCACGATTTTCTGCTTTGACATCGTACAGAACCGTCTTCGAAATCTAGTGGGGATGTCTTCATCTCTACCCTACAGAAACTTTCTCTTAGAAAAGATAGTTCTAATCTATCTCTGCTCTCTCGTTATTTTCATGGTAGGTGTTCGATTGAGCTCTAATTTACGGTTCATCTCCATCAATAAAATCACGACAAAAACTCGTCTCGCTACAACCACTGTCAATAATCCCCCCACTCTCTGTGGCTAAAACTAAACACAATTGGCATAGGCAAAGTTTCTTTCCTAGAACTACCCGTCTGTTGAAAATACTATAGCTAGGCTGCTTCCACATTGGCTTACCCTAACACTAACCCTAACCCTAACACTAACCCTAACCCTAACCCCAACATAGTCGTTTTCAAGTCGAGTGTAAACCAATTCTTGTTCAGCCGCTGTCTTTAATAATCAAATTTTGCTTCATCCTAACCATCGTTACCAACCATCACGACGTTGTCCAAACTTCCACCTGATGAACACATAAACCCTTATCCTTGAGTAGGCTTTGGCCTTTGGTATGTGGTAACTCTTTAGTAATAGATGAAAAAGCTATGAAAGTTATTGAATTTCATTACCTAACATACTCCCAATAATTTTGTTGAAAGAATATGATATTTGGCCAATATTCTTGCTTTACATTAAAATAAGATTTTATCGTTGAATGTTAGGGTTAGGTTAATTACAATTAATAGAAGATTTTACCATTAAATGTTAGGTTTAGGATAAACTTCAATTAAAATAATCTTTTACCGTTGAATGTTATTTGTTAGGGTTTATTTCAATTAAATAAGTTTTTACCGTTGAACATTAGGAATACGGTTAATTTCAATTAAAATAAGCTTTTACCGTTGAATGTTATTTGTTAGGGTTTATTTCAATTAAAGAAGTTTTTACAGTTGAATATTAAAATTACGGTTAATTTCAATTCAAATAAACTTTTACCGTTAACTTTTATTTGTTAGGTTTAGGGATAAGTTCAATTAAAATAAGCTTTTACAGTTGAATGTTAGGGTTAGGCTTAGTGTTAGTGTTAATTCCAATTAAAAAAAGTTTTTACCGTTCAATTTTAGGATTAGGGTTAGTGTTAATTTCAATTAAAATAAGCTTTTACCGTTAAATGTTACGGTTAGTGTTAATTTCAAATAAAATAAGCTTTTTCGGTTAAATTTTATTTGTTAGGTTTAGGGATGAGTTCAATTAAAATAAGCTTTTACAGTTGAATGTTAGGGTTAGGCTTAGTGTTAGTGTTAATTCCAATTTAAAAAAAGTGTTTACCGTTTAATATAAGGGTAATGGTTAGAGTTAATTTCAATTATAATAAGCTTTTACCGTTAAATGTTAGGGTTAGTGTTAATTTCAATTAAAATAAGCTTTTTCGGTTTAATGTTAGGGTTAGGTTTATGGTTAATTTCAATTAAAATAA
This sequence comes from Sepiola atlantica, assembly GCA_963556195.1. Classification (NCBI taxonomy): domain Eukaryota; kingdom Metazoa; phylum Mollusca; class Cephalopoda; order Sepiida; family Sepiolidae; genus Sepiola; species Sepiola atlantica. Next base: position 62,067,473 of record OY744548.1, read on the forward strand.
GCTTTTACCGTTAAATATTAGGCTTCGGGTAAGGGTCAATTTCAATTAAAACAAGATTTTCCGTTAAATGTTAGGGTTTGTGTTAATTTCAATTAAAATAAGATTTTCCGTTAAATGTCATATAAAAAATATTTGTCTTTTGTAAAGTCTACTTTCTCAAATAAAAATTGCCGTTCACCGCGTTTTGCATTCGAACTCTTAACTTTTTTAATTGTTCAGTTCTTTTCTGCGACAGAGATGAGGACCGATATTCTTTAAATAAATATCATTTACAGTCTTGGAATTTTCAGCATTTCTTCCTTTCTGAAAGGTATTTCAGGAATATTTTCACGACTGCTCATTTTTGTTGCAAATATGAAAACATATTATCTCCGATCACTCTGATTAATAAAAACGCGTTAATTACAGAGAAAAATCATGCACAGGTAAATGTAAAGACCTACGACGCTATTTCATGAATGAACACTGCCCCAATCATAACAGATAGTAACGTAAGTCGAGGCGACGTGCAGTGCCTCTATTGTAAATATCCGGGACAGCGTCGGCGAGACGTGTTATGCTAATAACTCGTTTCGCAGCTAAAAGAGTGATTTGAAAGAGTCGTTTGTTTTAGTTTAATAAAAAGAATGCTTATTGGTCTCCCGATTTAAAAAATCGGGAGACCTATGTTTTGAGGCATTTCCGTCCGTCCGTCCGTCCGTCCGTCCGTCCGTTCGGATTTTTCTCCACAACCATCCATTGAATTTCACTGAAATTTTGCATGAAGTTGTAACTTTTGTGAGGTTATAAAGTGACATTCTCCGATTTTTGAAAAAAAATCTGGTTAGCCCCCCAGGGGGTCAAAAGGCCCCGAAATGGCAAACAATGACATGTTTTGCCTCATAACTTTTCATCCATCGACTCAATTTCTCTGAGACTTGGCCAAAATACGGAGGCAATTGTTCCTAATAGAAAATAAGTATCGCTGACCTTGGAAAAATCTGGTTCCAGGGGGGCAAAAGTCCCCAAAATGGCAAAAATGACCCTTTTTTCCCATAACGCTTGATCCATCCATTCATTTTTTCTGAAACTTGGCCAAAATGTAGAGGCAATTGTTTTAGATATAAAATGAGCATCCTTGATTTCAGAAAAATTCTGGTTCGCGCTCCCAAGGGATCAAGGGGGGGGGGGGTAAAATGCCCCAAATTGCCCCAATTTATTGCATTTTACACTCGCCACATCGAGTCACATATAGAGGGGGAGCACGCACGCGCGGCTTGTTTTCCATTTGTAACTATTATTTTGCTGGGCTTGATACTGACGAAACTTTTAAACTTATTTAAAGTTTCATGCGTACTTTGTTTTATGTTGTTTTTCTGTTTCCTTGCATAGAGGATTTAAACAGGATCAGCATCAATTGTCAACATTACATAAACAAAATTCAGAATTTCATTCTCGGAAACATTCGTTACTGTTTCTAATATTACCAAGTTAGTATCACACACATTCTTACTCTCCATTACTCAATATTTTGTTCAAATTTTGAATCTTGGCTTTTCCACTGCCAACTTATTTATCTATATGTTTCTTCTGATAATAAGATTTAATCTTTGAAAAGATTGGGCTTAAGGAAAGAATAATAAACATGTTTTTACCGAGTACACCTTTCATTGAACAATCGACGTTTAAATAAATTTGTCATTGGTACATGTTTTTCCCTCTTCTTTCATCTTTATATATATATATATATATATATATATATATATATATATATATATATATATATTTAACATAATATTTAACATAATATTAAAATAAAACTTAACTTAATTTATATTCCCTGTGAAACTGCTTTTTTGCTGCGGTCTATATCTGGCAGCCATTTTGTTTTGTATTATTCTCTACACAGTCGGAGAAGAATAAAATATTATTCTTCTTCTGGTCTAATTATTTTTGAAAAAGGGATGTATTTTCCCGAAATATCAAATAGTGATTTTTAATCACCCGGACATCACACGAACAGCTAAAACACTCTTGCTGTTATGTAAGAAAAAAAAAAAAAAAGGAAAAAAAAGGAAAAATAAATAGTAAGTCTTATATCGTATTCGATTTATTGTTATTGTTTTTGTTCCTTTCCTTTCAACTTGCATCTTACCCGGAATTGCATTGCCCACAGCCTTTCAAAAACTTACTACTAATATATATATATATATATATACAATGTATGTGTGTGTGTGTGTGTTGTCTGACTGTGTTGTTTTGGTGAATAACTTTGTTATGAATGCGACTAGTTTAGTAAGTTACGGTTAACGAAAGTTAATAATAAACAATATTTTCCCATGCTCCTCAGATCCGACTGGTGCCACTGTGTATATTTGCATATACGAATACATATTACAGCACTGTACCTAGCAATAACTCCAAGACATTCCGCTTGTCCGTCAATTCGTGTTGAAATACAATATTCATCCAAAAAGCAGAATGAAACAATCCCTTGGATTGTCCTTTTTTTTGTCTCTTTCTTTTTGTGTTGGGTTGATCCTTCGATTTTATGTCATTATTCATTATTTACACTCTATCGCTCGTCTTAAAACACAAATGCGTGCAGGAAAACGAACGCGTGAACACGAAACTGCAGAGAACCGAGCGGCGGACGGATGTAGGCGAGTCCGCACCTCAAATCTAATGAAATAACACGAGGCTACAATATGGAGTGGATAACGAAATATGTCTTCGAGAATGGCAGGAATTGTATCCACGCTCATATTTCCTAATTCCCCTCCCCTTCGGATACTTTTACAGCTCGAACTTCTCTTACCTATTTGACATCAGATATCGTATCTTTACCGAGCAACGAAAGAATTGAAAACAGTTTTCAGTATAGCGTATCTTGTACAACCAAGCAAATTCAGCGTTGGCCGCTATTGATTTAGAACGGTATATCCTCTTGTCCTGGTGATACCAGATCAGGCTGCCCTGTGGCTCCCTGAGACGAAATTCACCTACATTGACGTTTTTTTTTTTTTTTTTTTTTGTAAAACTTAATTATGTTCTACAAAAACAAAAACAAAAACAACAGCCCCTCTCCCTTTCTCCCTCCCCTTTTTTATTTTATTTTTAGATCTTGAAGCATAAATCTTTTACTATAATGACCAGATTCGGCATTAAATAACCCAAAAAGGGTTGATATGCCGTAAAACAAAACTACCAAACCAAAAACGATGATTAAACATTTGAAGATATAAAGAACTTGAAGCATAAAAACTTTTACTATAATGACCAGATTCGGCATTAAATAACCCAAAAAGGATTGATATGCCGTAAAACAAAACTACCAAACCAAAAACGATGATTAAACATTTGAAGATATAAAGAACTTGAAGCATAAAAACTATTACTATAATGACCAGATTCGGCATTAAATAACCCAAAAAGGGTTGATATGCCGTAAAACAAAACTACCAAACTACCATACCTATCCTCTTGTATCCTATCCCAAACACAACCATATTCGTCTTCTTCTTTTTACGAGCTAATCCCGAGCAACGGCGGCCTCAACAAACAGCACAATCATCCAATTTAACACTGGGAATCGGTTAGTTTATTGCTAAGGCGCACGCACCGATGAATACCAACGAATGTTATCTGGCATTCTCTGTAAGTCTGAGTGTATTTCACTGGGTGCCCTGGCTTTTCAAAACTTCACTTCCCCCCGTGTGTAACATTCTGCATATATGTATATAACACGATACTATATTTTTATACATATTTATACATTGAACTATGTATAATCTTAGAGGTGGGGTAAAATAATATACTAAATATTGCGACGTTGAGCTTTGTCAGTGCCAGATTGGTGTCCATTTGTGATTAACAGGCGTTGTGTATGAGAGGTAGAAGCGACACATCTCTGCAAATTAAACTGAAACAAAAAAAACATCGTTTCTTATTACAGGGGTATACATGTGCCTGTGGATTAAACCCATGGCGTAACGGTTAATGACATTGATTAGTAATCAGTTCTAAGTGACAGTCTTCTAAATGTTTAAATTTCAATCTTTACTGCAGATGATAATGCAGCAAAATATTTGGACACACCGATTCTTGTTCAACCACCGAAGTTAAGCGACGTTAAGCCTCGTCAGTATCAGATGAGTAACCTTTTGGGATTACCACGCACTGAACGTTCGTGAACAGCGATACTTTTATAAAAAAAATCTAAACGTCAGTATCTCTACTGACGGGAATAGAAATGCAATCGGGCAACTATTAGATACTTTGTTGGAATCTCACGGGTCCGAGAAACTCCTGTATTGATTTACTCCTCTCCAGGAGTTAGGCACAAAGCCAGTTTTTATCTTACTCCCACAAGTAAGATGTGACCCAAGGTCGGGAAAGTGTGGTTTAAAAATTGCCTGGGCAGCCCCGTCGGCATTCCCCGGTAGGGGCGCCTCAGGCAGTAAGCAATAAACTTACTCCTCCCTAAAGAGGGGAGGCGGAGCCTGGGAGGGTGGACCTCCTAGAACTGCACAAGACAGACCCATAGACCGATGTAAATCAAGCCCCGAAGGCCAAGACAATACCAGTCTATGGGGTGCAGTATCCATCGGAACAGATACTACACTTTGATCTTAGCCAAAAGGCCAAGAATCGTCGGAAACCAGTGATAATGAAAATTGTAAGCTAACATTTTGTGTGTTCCTAAAAGATCAAAATAGTGTCTTATGCAACGACATGCACACATGTATTGGATTAAGAAAAGAACTAATCTAAATCAAGGCCGTTAATAATGTGATTAATGGCCACCAAAAATGAACGCAGATACGAATGTTTAGCTTTGGGTAATGTTAGATTTATATATATATATATATATATATATATATATATATATATATATATATATATATATATATATATATGTAGATAGATAGATAGATAGATATATAGATATAGATAGATATATAGATATAGATAGATAAATATATATATATATATATAGATATATGTATATATATATATATATGTATATATATATATAGATATATATATACATATATATATATATATATATAGATATATATATATATATATATATATATATATAGATATATAGATATATATATAGATATAGATATATATATATATATAGATATATATATATATATAGATATATATATATATAGATATCGCAGTTGGTATATTCAGGCTAGAATCCCGAGACAAGCGCTCGGGACCACACAGCAGTAAGAAATCAATACAGACAGTAATTGGCATTATGATTTACTTACCTAGGAGGCGGGTGAAGTGTATCGGCGTTCACAGTGTCCAATGCTATAGCAAAACTGTTTTATCGAGACAATTACAAGACATTTTCAATTTTAAAAATGGCTCTACTTTTAAGACTATTACATCTTAAAAGTGGCTTTTAACTCTGAATTTTTTTTTTTAAATTAAAATGTACTATTTCTTTCAAAAGTTTAACTCTTTCCGTCATCTGCTTTTAAAAAGAATTTTTAATATACGCCGAAGATTCCCGTAAGGATTATACGTATGTAAGTACAAACACAAATATATCTAATGAAGTATTGGTCGCTCCAAAATATAGGCTGGGCTCTTAAGCGAGTTGTATTAACACAGCTGTCATCGTTGCTTCAGAGCAATGTCCCTTTCACAAGTTGAACTTTTTACGCCAGCTGCCTTTAAGTAGAATAAATTTCTCGCTAATTTACTGAGTTCTTTACTACGGCCATGTGAACAAAGACGTTGACATTTGATTTTAAATATAAATCGGGTACCAGGGTTCGAGCACGGCGACCGGTGTCAATAATTCTTCTCCACACTGACGATTCTCGTAAGGATGAAACGTATACATATGTAGATTAAAAACAAATATTTATAATTAATTATTTGCCCCCCTCCCCCCCAAAAAAAAATATATGCTGGGCTTTCCAGCGAGTAGTATGAACATAATATGAACACAACTAGGCACGTTGATTCAGTGCAATGCTTCTGTCAAATGTTGAACTCTTTACGTCAGCTGTCTTTTAGTATGAGTAATCTCTCGCTGATTTACCGATTTGTTGACATCGGCCGCGTGAGCAAAGACGTTAGAATTTAAATTTGAAATGTAATTCGGATTCCGAGGTTCGAGCCCGGCGAATGGTGTGAATTATTCAACTCTTGACTGACGATTCCCGTAAGTATGACACACAGTATATATATATATATATATATATATATATATATATATATATATATATATATATGAAGTAATTCAACAAAAGATACAACCATCAACTAATATCTTATAATTAGTGAAAACATCCGGATAAAAACTGAAGCTCAATATACTGGATAGAGCTTTAATATTATAATATAAAATGAAATAATAAAATAAGGTGTCAATCAAATGTTATTAAAATTCAAAGTTAAAGCAAAGTATCTTAACGTCCTTAGCTCATGAGTTTTCAAAGATACATCTTATATATTTTCAAAGAGTAATATTTTGTCTGTAGTGATGTCACTATGGTAATGGTCCTCTGAGGAGAAGATTTATATTTGAAAACTCATGAACTAAGGATGTTAAGATACTTTGCTTGAACTTTGAATTTTGATAAAATTTGATTGAAACCTTATTTTATTATTTCATTTCATATTATAATATATATATATATATATATATATATATATATATATATATATATATATATATATATTAAGGAGATATCATTTTTATGTATAGATTTTCAATATTTACTTCAACAGTACGTGAGTAGAGCAAGCTCGTAACTTTGAAAATATATTGATGGCAATTAAGCTACAAAGAGGCATCCGAGTTTTATTCCCGTAAAAAACGTCGGGCTAAAATACGTAGTGTTTTTGTTAGCGGGTGTTTTTACATATACACGTCGTGTTTAGTATAGCTAGTTTACCATTCAGATTCGTTGTTATTCTCTTAACAAGTCGTTGGGCTTCTTACGAAAAAGTTCCGTTGATTTTACTTCTTATTTCCTATTCTATTGGTCTGTTTTCTATAGGATGGCCCATCCCTGTTTCCTTGTTGTGTCGAAAGTATGTGTTACCTTAGTATAATACGCGCTAACTTGTATTTCTATTTCAAGATTGGTTTAGTGTTTTATTGATTTATTTGTTCATTTATATATATATACACATATAATCTATATATATATATATATATATATATATAATATATATATATATATATATCTATATATATATAATATATATATATATAATCTCTATATATATAATATCTCTCTCTATATATATAATCTATATATATATATATATAATCTATATATATACATTATATATATATATATAATCTATATATATAACATCTATATATATATATACTATATATACTATATATATATATACTATATGTATATATATATAATCTATATATATATAATCTATATATATATATTTATATAATCTATATATTTATATAATCTATATATATATATAATTTATATATATATATATATTTATATAATCTATATATATATATATATATAATCTCCCTCTCTCTCTCTCTATATATATATATATATATTCATATAATCTATATATATATATATAATCTATATATATAATCTCTATATATATATTCATATAATCTATATATATATAATCTATATATATAAGCTATATATATATATATATATTCATATAATCTATATATATATAATCTATATATATATAATCTATATATATATATAATCTATATATATATATAATCTATATATATATAATATATATATATAATCTATATATATATATATATAATCTATATATATATATAATCTATATATATATATAATCTATATATATATAATATATATATATAATCTATATATATATAATCTATATATATATATAATCTATATATATATAATCGATATATATATATATAATCGATATATATATATATATATATAATCTATGCATACATATAATCTATATATATATATATATACACATGATAGGTGGATATTTATATAGACATATGTTTGTATACATCGTCTTCTATTGTTAATCTTCATACGTGATGCTATCGTTTATCTTATTTTCACTAGATTCGTAGGGCAAATAATTTCCCGCCAAATCCCATGAGAAATCAACTGTTACTTATTTTTGATTTTATTACGCTCAAAGATTGCAGAAAACTGTGTTCTTGTCTCAAGATATTAATATATTATTGAAAGCAAAAAAAAAAAACAACACTCCGGAACGTTACCTTACTTCTGCGACACAGTAGACTAATTAACGTGGAGACAGTGCTTCGAAACTTTGCACGAGCTATAGGTAATTTTGATACGTATCGTGTATTATGCGAGATCTTTCAGATGTGTCACCTTTGGAAGGTATGTTTTAACCCTTAAATGCAGAATTTGCTTCATTTATTTAGAAATATAGGTTTTTGCTTACATATTTCAAAGATTCATTTGTTTACATGGAACGAATATTTTGATCATACAGTAGCATCTTAGATCAACTCCTGTATTGATTACAAAATGGTTGCAATGTTGATAACTGTTGTGGCCTTGCAGGCCAGTAATAATCAAAACAGCCAAAGTGGTATTATGGCACAATGTGTAATCTTTTGGGGAGCTAAGTGCTCCCCGTTATATTCGTAATCCTTATGTCAGACTTATTTCAAAAACAGTAATTCTCTGCGTTTTGAGATCACTGAGTGCACCTGTGCCTCAGTCATATTTGGAGGACTGAAGGTCGGTGTCAAACCCATTCAATGACAAGTGCATGTGATGGGATCAGAGGTCAGACCAGTCGTCGTTCGAGAAAATCAGTTATGAAACTCAAAAATAAACATTTGACAAGGCGTACACTGATGACACCAGTATTCACTCCTACTCTTTCACTCACCTCTGTCTCTCTCCTGCTCTCTCCCCCCCTCTCTCTCTCGCTCTCTAGTACCGAGATTGAACATGAGAGACTGGTTTTGAATTCTGACAGAGAGGCACGCGTTTTGTTGCGTTCTCTGCAAAGTTATAAAAATGTGCTCCGGAAGAAACGCAAACCTGATGAAAGAAAAGGTGTTTATCCTACGTGTATGCTTCATAAAAACAACCAGTTAACAATGCTAGTGAAGTAAATAAGGAAAATCTATACACAATATATTATATTTTTTATTAATGTTATACGTACATGAGGACGAGTGGTTATAGCACTTGTCTTTGGGCTGGACGGCCCGGGTTCGATCCCACTATCGGCATGCGAATATTCGGGTCTGAAAACTCCCTCTGTCCACCCAGCAGTAAATGGGTACCTGACTAAAACTCAGGGAAGGTTCAAGGCAGCGGAAGGAGAGGGATGGGCTCCGCCTTCCATATGATGTACCCTAGACACGGTGATTCTTAACGAATCACCGCCGCTACGGCCATGGGCAGTGTGCGATGTCGGCCACGACACTCGTGCGCGTCCAGGCTATGCGACCTTTACCTTTATCTTTTACGTACATGAATAGTATCTACCATAAACACGTGTTCTCACAGCCGTCATCAGCATGGCTAACTTAGACAAGGATCAAACCTTCGATGTTGATTACAATAGTCTGGCGTTTTTCTCTCAGACTATGACGTCTTGACTGAAAATATGCACGATTTTCATCACCTAAATATTTAATGTACTTTTTATGTAATTGTTTGTATTGGTGATTGCAGCGTGTGTTGCTTCTGTTATATTGATTAATCAATTGTTTCGCTTGCTAAGTTATAAAGGTGTAGAAAATTGTCTTATTAGTCGCCCTTAACATTATAAAAAGTATTTTTCGTTAATATATAAATGTGTATTAATTGTAAACGTACATAAAAGTACTCCATGTATATATATTGACGTGGTAAATCAATTTTAATGAGATTGAAGTTGAATCTTGAAACGTAGCTATAAGGCATATTCCGAAAACGTTCGTTGAATCTCTAATCAGTCTTTCTATATGTGCCGATAAAAAGAACTTACATTTCCTTCTTGACGTGGTAATGTCTTGAGGCCGATGTGGTACGGCGCTTGCTTGCAGAGTCTTGGTTTATTCTGTAGCAGGGGTTCGAACCTTGCGACTGTTTGGGAGTATTATTCCCTACACTGATGATAGCGAAAGCTTCAAACGCTAGCGTATGTAGGTGAACATAATTTAATATTATTTACTTAAAATAAATATTATATATCTCTCGCTCGCTATCTATTAATATATATATAAGCTTTATTTTTTATTTTTTATTTTTATTTATTTTTTATTTTTTTAAATGCGAATTTAATTCCTATATAATTTTATTGCTAGCTACCATATCGCAGAGTGGTTCTTGGGTGTAGTGTTTAGATATTATTATTATTGTTATTATTATTATTATTATTATTATTATTATTATTATTATTATTATTATTATTATTATTATTATTATTATTATTAATGTTACTTGATATGCAAATTAGCATATCACACGGTAGTCTAAATGGTAATATATTATTAATATTATTATTTTATTATTTTTATTTATTTATGTATATATTAGTGAAATTTTAAGCTGAATTATTTCGACACTTGATTATTGGGGAAATGCTAGTTTAATCGCTATCATTGGAGAGCCATGAATATTATAACTGTCCTGTTTTTAAATCTCCGAAACAGTTACATGGTAAACAGCTGATGATCCCCGTGTTAGTATTAGACGCTTAAGGTCTCCTGTTTTTGTTTCACTGTTAGATACTTGACCCCCCTTTTTATTTTATTTACTTATTTATTTATTTATTTATTTATTTAAGAATTTTCCAACGAATATTTAGTCTGCAATATCTTGGATTTAGTTAGTTTCTCTGGGAATTTAAACTGCATTTTACTTCTTGTTTTTTTCTATTGTTTAAAATGACTCAAAGCTTCTTTAGAATATATATATATATATATATATATATATATATATATATATATATATATATATATATATATATATATATATATATATAGGATCAAATATAAACCAAAGTAAAAACTTTTAGTAGATGGAACCTATTGTGAAGAGGATTAGCTCAATATACGAGATAGAGCAATTGTAGAGATAGAAGAAAAAAAAGTGAAAAATATGCGACGATTGTCCAAATTTATTTCAAATTTCAATTGTTCAATGCAAGGTGTATTCAGTAATAAACTAGTGTTCATTATTCTTTACTTAAGCCAAGGCTTTTCAAAGATCGAAATCTTATCATCAGAGGAGAAATACAGATGGATAAGTTGGCTTTCGAAAAAAACAAAGTTCAAATATATGAAAAATATGAAAATTATTATTAAAGGAATTTTTGTTAAAAAAACGCAGTGAATGAAAAGAAAAATTCCGTGAAAAATATATGCAGATTGTCCGGGTGGTAAATTTCCGTTGAAAAAAGTCAAATGAATTGTAGAATGTGAAGAAAACTCTTTGCGTGGGAGCAGTGTGGAGAAAGTGCTCAAAATATAGGTGAGTCCAGACGCACTTAAAGGGGATTGAAAAGGGGGAAATTGGCCATTTTTATATACTTCAAGGACCAAATAAGGCAGATGATATCTCGTTCAAAATTTAAATCCAAACGCAAAGAGTTTGGTTTTTTCGAATCCATCGGTATTTCTCCTCTGATGATAAGATTTCGATCTTTGAAAAGCCTTGGCTTAAGGAAAGAATAATAAACACTAGTTTATTACTGAATACACCTTGCATTGAACAATTGAAATTTGAAATAAATTTGGACAATCGTCGCCTATTTATCACTCTTTTTTCTTCTATCTCTCTCTCTCTCCCTTTATATATATATATATATATATATATATATATATATATATATATATATATATATATATGAGAGAGAGATAGTACGATAATACTTAAAAGATATAAATACTATCTTTAACCAGTAGACTATCAAGATAAAAACAAAGCTCAATATAGTGTATAGAGCAATACTATTAATTGAATGACATAATAACATGAGACATGAATCAGATTTTATCAAAGTTCATAAACAATATATGCATCAGACCAGGAAGTTGTGGTTTGCACAACTCCTACTACCACCTCATCAGAAACTTTTATTAGACATGACAATATTCAACACCGAGTGACTCTTCTGAATTTTTATACGATTTTGTTTTTTCTATAGTTTCATTAATTTGCATACACCCTGAATACACTTTTCACTTTAATCTACTGCATTTTTTAAAAAAAATTGTTTTAAACTTTATGACTTGGATAAACTGTATCAGTTTAACAAAAGAGTGTGTTTTGGGCCGATATATTTGATGTTTTATATAGATTTATGTATTTTTTTAATATATTTTTACATATTTCTAAAGCTTAATGTTATTTACCGCAGTAATGTCATTGCGGTAATGGTCCTCTGAGGAAAAGATTTTCTTTGAAAACTCATGAGTTAAGGACGCAATATCACTCCTTGTATTTGAACGTTAATGAAATCTGATTAATTTCTCATTTTATTATGTCATTCAATTAATATATATATATATATATATATATATATATATATATATATAGTCATCCACATATAGACTGTCCCGCTGTCTCACAGTTCATCAGTGCGGCTAGACCAGTTAGTGCCTCAAGTCGGGATCGAAACGCAACCGTCGAGCTGATAGTTGACGCTGTTAACCCCTACGCCATCATACGACACTGACTGAATGTAAGTTGTATCTCAATGTAAACATTGCAATTGCTGGAGATCGAATTAGTTTTTATAAATATATATATATATATATATATATATATATATATATATATAATGGTAATAATCCAGGTAAAAAATATCCACTCCAAATATGATCTGAGGTTAAGATCGGATTCTAGCTCTCCCTGATGAGATCTCAGTTTATAGTAACTGTTGATCGATAACATCGACATGCCAGTGTCGCAGATTTTGTACATGTCTGTGTAAATAAAATTATCATATATATATATATATATATATATATATATATATATATATATATGTATACGTCTGTGTGTTTATTTTAAGAAAAAGTTATTCGCCACTCGTAAATAGAACTGTTATCAATAACTGGCAATTTCCACAAAAATAAACATGTTTTTAAAAATATGTCCGTACAATACGTGTATAAGCAAAGATAGTAATGCAATATTGATTTAACTAATGTTGTTGTTATGTACTTACGATCTATCAACTCGCAATTTATCAGGTTGATGGTGAGACACCACCGTGAGGATTGGTAACATTTGATTAGGTGTGTTTATATAGAGAGTAGAGAAAGACTAGCAAGTTCAAATAGAGTTTGTGTGTATGCGAGTTGAAAATGAATATCTTCTAGTCAGCTTAAAAGTAGACTCTTAGTATTAGAGTTCTTGGAAAGAAACTTTGCTCACGGAAGTTCCATTGTTTAGGTACACAAAACAAGAAAGGAAAAATATTTACAATAGTTCTAGGTAGACGTGAATGTTATACAAGGGGTACCCATAGATTGGAGCTAAGTCGAGCACTTACCATGTAAATAACGATAGAATAGGGAAAGACTAGCAATTTTACGAGGCCGTATCTTATAGATTCATAACAATATTGTATAACTACCGAGGTAATTTTAAACGATATAGCAATAATTAACAAGCCGCGCATGCGTGGTCCCCCTCTGTATGTGACTTGATGTGGCGAGTGTAAAATGCAATAAATTTGGGTAATTTGGGGCATTTTTGACTCCCCTTTGACCCCCTGGGGCGCGAACCAGAACTTTATATCCAGAACAATTGCCTCTACATTTTGGCAAAGTTTAAGAAGAATTGAATGGATGGATCAAACGTTATGGGAGAAAAGGGTCATTTTTTGCCATTTTGGAAGCTTTTGACCCCCGGGGGGGGGGGGCTAACCAGATTTTTCCTCAAAAATCGGAGAATGTCACTTTCTAACCTGACCAAAATTACAACTTCATGCAAAATTTCAGAGAAATTCAGAAAAATTCAATGGATGGTTGCGGAGAAAAATCCGGACGGACGGAAATGCCTCAAAACATAGGTCCCCCGATTTTATAAATCGGGGGACCAAATATAGCTTTCAATAACCTATTTAAAAATAATTTAGTACAAAGCGCACGATATAGTTCTAAAATTGCGAAACAGATATTAAAAAAAGACTCCAAACGACAACGCCAGACTGTCACCTATATTTTCTCACTGTTTACCCTACACGCCAACCCAGACTTATGATCATTTGAAATGCAGACAGATTATAGATTATTTCTTCCATCCGTAATTATGAATGTCTTCTTATTTTTATAGAGTAAAGAGGTTAAGGCACTTTCCTTGTCTTTCGTGGAAATGGTTGATGCTTTTGATGCATTAAGATGAGATGGTTTAATCTATGAGACCTAGAAGACGAGATGCTTTAAAAGGGGGAGAAACAGAAAATATTGGAAGATGATGAAGTGATTACTTAAAATGGAATCACAAAAATGGTTGTCAAAATACTTTCACTTGGAAAAAAGAAAACATATCTATGAGAATATTCTCACTGACACACACACAAACACAAACACACACACACACACACACACACATATATATATATATATTATTTGATTAAACAGACGAACAGCGTAGATTTAGTATAAGGAACGTTTATGTTTTGTCTTTTAAGGGAAGTGGGGTCTGATCAACTCTGCTTGGAAGCCATAGAATTAAATACTGTCTTGTTTTTAAATTCCCGAAACAGTTTTTCATGGTAAACAACTGATGATTCCTTAAAATAGTGTTAGAAATAAACTAATATAATAACTGTAAAAAAAAAATTGACTTACATGAGTGATTTTCCACTGGAAAACTTGGGACTATAATTTTTTTAAATTTTTTTTTTTTAATATAGTTTTCATGGTTGAGAAACTTCCGAGACTATATATATATATATATATATATATATATATATATATATATATATATATATATATATATATATATATATATATATATACGTATATATATATATATATATATATATACATATATATATATATATATATATATATATATATATATATGTATATATATATATATATATACATAT
This sequence comes from Sepiola atlantica, assembly GCA_963556195.1. Classification (NCBI taxonomy): domain Eukaryota; kingdom Metazoa; phylum Mollusca; class Cephalopoda; order Sepiida; family Sepiolidae; genus Sepiola; species Sepiola atlantica. The sequence goes on from OY744548.1 coordinate 62,082,536, forward strand.
ATATATATATATATATGTATATATATATATATACATATATATACATATATATATATATATATATATATATATATATATATATATATATATATATATATATATATATACATATATATATATATATATATATATATATATATTTCCATTGTCGTATCTTTCTTTACCGGCCACTTTATTAACGCACATTTACAAACTGGACAGACTCCATGTTTTGATAAACCCTTTGACAGACACACTCTTATTCTCCATTAGTTTATATTTTTTTCAAATTTTGAATTTTGGCTATTTCACTGCCAACTAAACCATCTATGTAATTCCTCTGATGCTAAGATTTTAATCTTTGAAAAGCGTGGCTTAAGGAAAAAATTAGACATGTGTTTATCGAGTACACCTTGCATTCAACAATCGAAGAGGAAATACATTTGTCATCCATACATCTTCATCTCTCTTCCTTAATTTATCTTATATATATATATATATATATATATATATATATATATATTAAACCAGAAATTACCAAACCAAACAAAACAGCCATTAACAGAATTAACTTCAACATTAGCGATATATTTTTTAAATGCTTATAGTTCTAACTTGAGATTTGTATTATTATAATTCCAGCCACAATTACCTGCCAATATTAGCACTAAAGCCATGGTATTTGCCTGATTCCCCTGAAGGTGGACCCGAATGGGCCTGAGAGTACTTAGGAAACAATTATATATTTAAGTTTGTTTTATGCTGTTTAGTTTTTGTTGGAAAATATTTAGGGCAGAAGAAAATGAATTTGGCTCGAGTTTATATGTTTTTTAATAATGCGTATTTTATATCTTAAGCGGCATTCGCAAAGAAAGGTAATGGTTCATAGAGTTTATTAGTATTAAAAATTAGTATTAAAAATTTATATTAAAAATTAGTATGAAAAATTAGTATTAAAAATTAGTATTAAAAATTTGTATTAAAAATTAGTATTAAAAATTAGTATTAAAAATTAGTATTAAAAATTTGTATTAAAAATTAGTATGAAAAATTAGTATTAAAAATTAGTATTCAAAATTAGTATTAAAAATTTGTATTAAAAATTTGTATTAAAAATTAGTATTAAAAATTAGTATGAAAAATTAGTATTAAAAATTTGTATTCAAAATTAGTATTAAAAATTAGTATTAAAAATTAGTATTAAAAATTAGTATTAAAAATTAGTATTAAAACTTAGTATTAAAATTAGTATTAAAATTAGTATTAAAAATTAGTATTAAAAATTAGTATTAAAAATTAGTATTAAAAATTAGTATTAAAAATTAGTATTAAAAATTAGTATTAAAAATTAGTATGAAAAATTAGTATTAAAAATTTGTATTAAAAATTAGTATTAAAAATTAGTATTAAAAATTTGTATTAAAAATTAGTATGAAAAATTAGTATTAAAAATTAGTATTAAAAATTAGTATTAAAAATTAGTATTAAAATTAGTATTAATAATTAGTATTAAAAATTAGTATTAAAAATTAGTATTAAAAATTAGTATAAAAATTTGTATTAAAAATTAGTATTAAAAATTAGTATTAAAAATTAGTATTAAAAACTAGTATTAAAAATTAGTATTAAAAATTTGTATTAAAAATTAGTATTAAAAATTAGTATTAAAAATTTGTATTAAAAATTAGTATTAAAAATTAGTATTAAAAATTAGTATTAAAAATTAGTATTAAACATTTGTATTAAAAATTTGTATTAAAAATTAGTATTAAAAATTAGTAATAAAAATTTGTATTAAAAATTAGTATTAAAAATTAGTATTAAAAATTAGTATTAAAAATTAGTATTAAAAATTAGTATTAAAACTTTGTATTAAAAATTAGTATTAAAAATTAGTATTAAAAATTTGTATTAAAAATTAGTATTAAAAATTAGTATTAAAAATTAGTATTAAAAATTAGTATTAAAATTAGTATTAAAAATTAGTATTAAAAATTAGTATTAAAAATTAGTATTAAAAATTTGTATTAAAAATTAGTATTAAAAATGTGTATTAAAAATTAGTTTAAAAATTAGTATTAAAAATTAGTATTAAAAACTAATACAAATATAGTCCATAATTGATTATGCTTAGTGTAATAAAGCATTTTGTGATTAATATTTAATTCACAGTCAATGAAAATAAGAATCATGCATTGTTATTTGTATATTTTGTAAGTATTTCTTTACGCTACCCGTAAAGGGCGAGATCCCAAACGGCAACGCACTCTCTTTTGTTGTAATATATATGTCCAGACTCTGTAATGTTAGGACACATAGCAGCAACAGTGAAAATAAGCGTCGATACGCTGAAAGTTAATAATAAAATGTTTGGTTCACATACTCCAAGGTATTCTTTAAAATAAAATACAACTTTGTTTATAAAGTCGATAAAATGTCAATATTTTTTGTACGATGAATCAAATATTTCGGACGTCGATATCCGTTCATCCTCAATGAAAATAAAAATCCGACACTGTTATATATATATATATATATATATATATATATATATATATATATATATATATATATATATATTTAGTCA
>OY744548.1:62090101-62092601 GCA_963556195.1 Sepiola atlantica
ATTAAGCATCAGCATAATGCTCTATCGCAAAGAGAAAAAACTGTAATTTATAAGAGGTCAAACATGCACGTTGGCGAACATTGAGAAATAAAGGTACTAAGAGGGATGTATTGTAATAAGAAGAACACTTTTTTTAATAGGCGTGCATATGGCCCCACTCCTAAGAAAATAAATAACATTCTTCGTCGCCATGTGTGAATTATACAATTTTGTTTTGTTTCTGATCTATACTGGAATAACCAAATGTAAAAAACTAAAGTATAACTAAAAAGAAGGAAGGAAGAAGATGTGACTTAAAAAAGAATACGACGTAATTAAATTAAAGAAGGGCCGTAAAAAATGAAACAGAAATAAAAGAAACGTTTCTGAATCGAAAACAGTTTGTCGTAGTAATTTCGACGACTGAATTGATTAATATGTTGTGTCATGTTTAGTGTTCGCTAATCTTATTATATTATTCTAGAATAGTATTGTAGCCAATAAAAATGTGGTAAAAGCAGAAAGTGTATGTTGAAGTAGCAATAGGAGAGTATAAAGTAGCAATAGAAGAGTTTACCTTGAGTTTACTTTCGGCAGCCTCGTGAGTCGGACTTCCCTTATTTTCTACTTTAGTCGTCACATTCTATGACCGATGTATCTGACAAAGTTGAAAGAATTGCTGTTTTCTGGGACGGACTCTATCTAACACGTATCGTTTGCTAGTTTTTGACTTTGAACTACTATTATTTTGCTTCTTAATTCAGGTTGCCTAATGCCTTGCCTGGAGCGATTTCCATAATAAAAAAGTATAAAAAGTAAAGGATAATGGCAAGAAACAAAAAAATTAAAGCTGTCAATTAATTCAATGAAGAAGTCACCATGGTGTAATCTGGTCGTAGTAAAAGTAGATTTCAGCGTGTGAGTGAACCTTACCCGACTCCTTGGATGTATTATTCTTTAGGAGAGTCAGAAAACCGGAAAAAATGTAGAAATTGTTGAAAGCGAACGTAACGGACCACTATTTTCCGAAAGCATGCATCAATTCTTAGTAAAAAGCCTGACCATAACGGAATTCTTTACATCGCTTCTGTTTACAGACTGTTTAATGACTGATGGAAAAGGGAGAAAACCGCCTTTACTTTATCATACAGAATATAATTGATTCATATGGATTTTCACATAAGTATTATCGATCCCTGAAAGACAATAACCAGTTGTATTCCTTCGAGTTAACTGTCGTCATCCGCGAGAAATAAATGGTAAACGGCAGTTGCGATAATGAAAATTCATTAGCAAGTGTTGTTAAAAGAGACGGAGAGTGTTGGAAATCAGGGATGTCTGAGTGACAACAGGTCTTATCAGATTTTCAAATTATTATTTTTATTGTACTTATTATTATTATTATTATTATTATTATTATTATTATTATTATTATTATTATTATTATTATTATTATTATTTACTGACTAGGAGTTCTCACACAGGTCATCAGTGATTGCTCACCGACAACCGGTGGTGTCCCCTGGAGTGTGAGTGACAACAAGTCTCCCCAGATTTCCAGTCTTCTCACCCTCTTTTCGATAGCCACCGCAAATAAACTTGCAGTATCACAACAGCCGTTTACCATTGATTTCTCGCTGGTAAGGACCATTGGTCTTCTCTGGGATTTGGGTAGCAATAAGCCTCCCCAAGGTCCCAGCAGTCTCTGCACTTCCAGTGAATGCCTGGTCTGTGCTGTCCCTCCTCGGTTTTCTCATCCTCCTTGACCCTATGCAAATATTCTGTGTGGTGTCAACCTAGCCTGGTACCATTTTTTTAAAAAATATTTTTTAAATGCTTTCATTTTTTAATTTTTTTTTTAATTTGGGGGCGGGGCTGATGGTGTTTCTTGCTTTTTCTGTTCATTGGTTCATCATCACATTATTATTATTATTATTATTTTTATGATCATCATCATCATCATCATCATCATCACACCCACCATCACCATCATCATAATCTCTAGGGGTTGTCACACAAGTCCTTAGCAGTGTTTCCTGTGTAGCAAGAACAATTGGTTTGCCAGGAAATCTGAGGGAGATCAAGTTTTTCCTGATTTTTCGCAGATAACGACAGTTATTTTTTTCTGAAACGTGAGTGGCAATACTCTCCAGCAAGATTCCAGAATTCTTCGCGCATTTGCAGTGGAGGTTTTGATGTTGCTTTGCCCACTGGGTCTTCTATCCTCCGTAGCTGTTCACGACAATTGGTGTGGTTTTAGCCGAAACCTTACTTTACAATATTTAGGGAAATTATGCTGGAGTATGGGATATCAGTTCCCCACGATTCATATATATAATTAGTTCTATATGTTTTGTTCGACTTTTTTTTTCATTATTCTTTTTTTTTACTTTTGTTAACTCTAAACAAAGCACACTGCTACTGATACGTATCGGACTATTCTGAATTAGGGCACTTCTAAGTGGGGAGTTGTACAGCAAGATGCTTGTTCACCTTACATTTAAACTTCTGCGTGTTGGTA
>OY744548.1:62097601-62100101 GCA_963556195.1 Sepiola atlantica
CATATTTAGACACTACTGGAGACGAAAACTCCTGTCATGTGACCATATAGTGTACCATTAGACAGCTTCAACAATATAGCAGTTAAAGAAGTTTAGAGACTACAAATTAACAGCACATGAAATAACAAGTTTAATATTTCAAATATTCACAACACATCAAGAATCGGCAAGATAAATAGATACATATATACATAGAAAATAATTTTAAAAAAAGAAAGAAATAGGAAAAATAAATAAAAAACACACAATACTACTAATATTTATTTAATTTTTAAATAGTTAAGTTTTTTAAGAGTTCAGTTTAAATTTACGAAAAGTTACAATAATTAGAGTCTATGATAGAGGATATAGAAATATACCGAGAAATAAATATATAACTTGAGATGATAAAATATAAAATACTTATCGCAAAAAAAAATTAATTATCAGAAAAAATAATTATTAGAAAAAATAATTATTAGGAAAAAAATAATTATAAGGAAAAAATTAATTATTAGAAAAAAATAGTTATTAGGAAAAAAATAATTAGAAAAAAAATAATTATTAGAATAAAATAATTGTTAAGAAAAAAATAGTTATTAGGAAAAAAATAATTAGAAAAAAAATAATTATTAGAATAAAATAATTGTTAAGAAAAAAATTATTATCAGAAAAAAAGTAATTATTAAAAAAATTATTATTTGAAAAAATAATTATTAGGAAAAAAATAATTATTAGAAAAAAAAATAATTATTAGAAAAAAATAATTGTATGGAAAAAAATAATTATTAGGAAAATATAATTATAAGCATTAAATAATTATTAGAAAAAAATAATTGTATGGAAAAAAATTATTATTAGTAAAAAAGTAATTATTAAAAAAATAATTATTAGGATGAGTACAGAAATCAAACGTATGTATTACAAAGTACCAGAAAAGAACAAAAAAATCAAATTCAAAGTACAAAAAATAAAAAAAATAAATGCAACTTAGAATGAATTACTTAAGTTAAATTACAAAATTCAAACTAAATACAATAATTAGAAATAATTTTGAAAAAATCAATACAGCAAAATTTACATGAGACAATGCTAATAAAAATAACAATTTAAAAAAAGATACCACTAATATCTACAGACACGTGCAAAGATACACACACACAAACACAGACATATATATATATATATATATATATATATATATATATATATATTTAAATGACTCAAAGCCTCTTTAGAATATATATATATATATATATATATATATATATATATATATATATATATATATGAGAAAATCAATCACGCTTGGATATATGAAGAAAACACTATTACTTTTTTATTTTCACATATAAAAAAGTAATATTTATATATTATAAGACAACACAAATAAACAATAAAAAAATTAAAAATATAAAAAATAAAACAATTAATTAAAAAAATTAAGAAAAGCCCTCAGAAATAAATTAGAAGAAAAAATAAAAACAAGATATATTGATTAAATATATATATATATATATATATATGCATATCTATCTACCTATATATATATATATGCATGTCTCTCTATATATATATATGCATATCTATCTATATATACATATGCATATCTATATCTCTATATATATGCATATCTATCTATATATATATATATATATATATATATATATATATATATATATATATATATATATATATATATATACAGGGTGAGCCAAAAATTGGTGGGCGGTAAAAACATGTTCCTTCTTGATTTACACAGCTTTCAAGTCTGCTTCTTATGCTACGACTTTTGGCTCACCCTGTATATATAAAATATGAAACTAAAAGTATACTTTTAGATAATATATCCTATAGTGAAATAGTGTAAGCTAAATATGCGAGATAGAGCAATTATAAAGATAAATGACATGAGAAAGATAAATATGTACGAATGACAAATACATTTCAACTTCGATTGTTACATGCAAAAATTTATTCGGTAAAAACATGTTCATTTTTCTTTCTTTAAGCTAAGGCTTTTCAAAGATTAACATCTTATCATCAAAGGAATTACATGGATAGATAAGTTGGCAGTAGAAATAAAAAAAATTCAAAATGGTAAAAAAGATAAACGCGTGAATTCATAGATAAGTTACATAATATTTCTAAATGCTTACGTGCTAATTCATTATTATACAGATATGTGTACATATACACACACTTATATATATATATATATATATATATATATATATATATATATATATATATATATATATATATATATATATATATATATATATGTATATATCTATTAATGAATCCCACACAGTGGCTAACTGGTTTACCACACAGACTGAGAACCTGGAACTTGGTGTGCCGAGTTCGAATACAGTTCGTTCCACAGAAATACTTTCATCAAAAACTTACACCAAACTTTGTCTCTTACCTTCTGGAGAGGAAGTAAATTAAATCTGTTATTTCACTATCATATATATATATATATATATATATATATATATATATATATATATATATA
>OY744548.1:62107601-62120101 GCA_963556195.1 Sepiola atlantica
AAAAAGGGATTAAAAAAAACGGGGTGAAAAGAGAGAGTACAGAAAAGAAAATAGCCTTATGTTATATGTACAATGGAGGATGAATCTTAGAGACTGATCACATCTAATCCCAATAGACATTCCTTTTGCTTGCAAAGGGAGGGACGTTTAAGACGAACGTTGATCGTCTCCAAGATTTTTAGATGGTATAATGAGTGAGCATGACTGAGAATGGTGAAGAAGTCCATGCTCAAATTCCTAGCGCACGGCGGGTTTTTAAGTAATTGGTCTCTAGATTAACTTTTAATCATGAACGATAGAATTCGTCTTCCCTTCATGCTTGCAATAATAAAGTTTTGTACTCCTCCAAAAATCATGAAATATATATATATATATATATATATATATACATATATATAAATATATACACATATATATATACATATATATATATACATATACATATATATATATACATATGTATATTTACAGATACATATATATACATATATACACATATATATACATATATATACACATATATATATACATATATATGCATATATATACATATATATATACATATATATACATATATATACATATATGTATACATATATATGCATATATATATACATATAAATATATATATATATATATATATATATATAAATATATATATATATATATATAAATATATATATATATATATATATATATATATAAATATATATATATATATATATATATATATATATATATATATATGAAGGAGAATGGAAAGGAATTAGAGAAAGCAAAAGCCAAATCAAAATTCAATTCAAAAGTTCAAAGCAAGGTATATTCCGCAAAAAGGCAATTTATTCAAGTTAAATTTTCCTTAAGCCAGGCTTTTCAAAGATCAAAATCTTATCATCAGAGGAAGTCGCTGGGATAGATAAGTTGGCAATGGCCAAGATTTAAAATTTGAAAAAATTGAAATAAAATAAAAGTTGTAGGGAAAGAAACGTAGGGCAAAACTGTGCCAGGGTGCAAGCAAATGTCCGATTGCCAAAAAGTCCGGTGTCGAAGAGTCCAGCGGAGAGAATACGATGTAGATAGGTAGGTCGTTAGAGGCACGAGAAGTAATGAGAGAAGTTTGAAAGTTAAATTCCAAGAAGCCACAACTTCAGGTACGGCGAAAATATATACTGTATATATATATATATATATATATATATATATATATATATATATATATATATATATATATATATATATATATAGGAATTGAACCTTCCGGTCAACGGCCGTTCAAAATAACACACACGGGTCTTCCATTACAGATCATTTACTTAAAAACCCGCCGTACGCTAGGATTAGCATGGAATCCTTCACCATTCTTACTCATTATACCATCTAAAAATCTTGGATACGATCCGCGTTCGTCTTTAACGTCCCTACTTTTTTAAACAAAGGGAGTGTCTATTGGGACTAGATTCACCCTCCATTGTACAAATACCATAACGCTATTTTATTTCAGGTAGTCTCTTTTTTCACCCCCCCCCCCCACACTTTTTTAAAAATCCCTCGATACAGCCTTTGTTAAGAAAAGGCGAAACCGGTCGGCTGGCTTTTTTCTTTCTTTTTTACTTGATTAACTCCTAATTATGAACGATAAAATGCGTCTTACCTTCATGCTTGCGAGAATAAAATGTTGTACTCCCACAAAAATCATTATATATATATATATATATATATATATATATATATATATATATATATATATATATATGGGAATAGAAGGATGAAGGTAATCCGACGTGATGGTGAAATGAAAAAGGAAAACCAAAAACTGGATGTTTTTTTATGTGTACATCAACGTTTCGTCTTTATTTATAAGACTTCATCAGGATGATGATATAGGGAAAAGATGTCTACCCATCCCCATTTCCCTGCATACACCCCACACACACAAACATTCCAACTCACTCTTCCCCTTCAATCTCGACCACAGCCATCTGGTCAAACACCCCCTCCCCCTCTTCCTCCAATCTCTCTCTGCCATCCATTTTACCCCTGCTCATCCCCCACCTCTTTCTCTCATCGCCAGCCACAGTAGTCCTTGCTCCCTCCACCCTTCCCCTTTTTTCTCCCACTCATTTTTCATTCTCTAACAAGTACGGACGTCCAGCTAGACGCTGCCATTATTTTTCATTTTATTTTATTTTTCTTCCCAACATGTCTACCCTACATGTATCCGTGCTTGCATGACATCTTTTCCCTATATCATCATTCTGATGAAGTCTTATAAATAAAGACGAAACGTTGATGTACACATAAAAAAACATCCAGTTTTTGGTTTTCCTTTTTCATTTTACCATATATATATATATATATGAGAGAGAGAAAGAGATTTACATATTAGAAGGAATCAAAATATGCAGATCAGAAGGTTTCCGATCAATTCACGCTGAAAATTCTTGCGGAAATTGTATGATGTTGGAATCCAAAAAACTGAAACAATCATTGGGAACACATCTTGTAGCAGGAAACTGTCTTACAAAATCTACAGTATATTTTATTGCACCTGCTTATTATAAGTTCCAACTTCATTTACAAAAACATAATAACATATTTCTTTAAGAAAACAAATAAATGATATATATATATATATATATATATATATATATATATATATATATATATATATATATATACAGGGTGGGCCAAAATAAGGGTCCTATCTTTAAATTTGAATAACTTGAATTTGAATAACTTCCACAAAATAAAAGTTAAACTCACCAAACTTTATGTGTGTGTAGACTGACCCTTCGGAGATTTTTTGTAATAAACAAAACAAATTTTAGCCGAAAAACACTTCTTAAAACTTACAAAAACTAAAGTATTGTTTTTTACACTGTTTTGAGTTTTTTAAGCAAAAATAATGTTTTCTAAATGAGGGTACGTTCCTTAGGGCTAATACGGCTCATGCTTGCTTCCTTTACTTATTCTAAAAAAAAAATTTAAAAAAATCAATAAATAAAAAAGTTATGAATTTTTAAAAATAGGACCCTTATTTTTGCCCACCCTGTATATATATATATATTATGAGGGTTACTTTCCGACAAGGATAAAACACTATTCTCTTTCAGTTATCCTTCTATATTATGTTTACTAAGTCACAAATATATGCTCATTCAAGTCGGATATTTTTGCTAGTTCTTTCAAGTTACATATTACATACATTACATTTTAAACTAAGTAAAAGTTAACCACAGGAAAAGTGTTTAGAAAACAAACTATTTAAATTATTCTCGATAAATAAAAGAAATGTGTTAACTGGAAGTTGTTCTATTGTTTCAAAAGACGGGCGTAACAAAATGTATATTTGGCGTTATTTAATTGTTCAGTAAAATGTGTTTTCTTTTTTTTTTTACAATAAAAAATAATAGAAAATACCCCCATCCTTTATTTTAATAAATAACACACAGAATAATAAAATTCAATAAATGTGTGCTTTTAAACATAATTTCTAATAAGATTTCAAAAAATAAAAAGGTTTTAATAAAAAATTCAAAGTAAATATATCATGTTTGCGCAACTCGTACAATAAATCTCAGAGAATGTGTTGTTTGCATGTTATTAATCAAATAAGTGTGCTCACATCTCCCTCTCTCTCTCTCTCTCTCTCTTCACAGCCTCTCACTCTACTACCACGGTAATCGACTATTTGTACTACTGTAATAACGTAAACAAAAACCACTTGTTGACTATTCGTACTGATATTACAACTAGCAACATCGCCATGACTACTACTACTACTACTTATACTAATACTACTACTTTGTTTTTTAAACATGATGCCTAATAATATTAAACATAACCCAAAACCTGTCAATAAAAATATCAAAGTAAATATATCATTTTTTGAGCGAGTTATTAATTAAATAATATGTGTTCATCCCCCTTTCTCTCTCTTTCTCTCTCTCCCTTTTCCTTTCTCTTTCTTAAAATAGAACATTATGTACGTCCGAATAATAAGAGGGCGGATAACCAAATGGTTAAATGGCCGCGGCTATTCCATCATATTCCATTATAATCTAATTTAATTACGTAACTCAATTATATAGACATTATTATAAAAATAAAAAATAACCAATGCCTTTAATCAATTCTGTATTTACAATTTTTATTTAGATTATTATTATCAGGGAAAATATTTTAATATCTTAAATACATCTGGAAATCTGAAAAAAACAATCATGAGTTCATATTTGGTAATATTAATTTATTAGAAGCTTTAAAACAAATTAATTATGTGAATTTAAAAGACGTGTGGCGTTTAGGGAAGCTTTTGAATGGGTATATATAGAGGAGGTTGATAAATAGATATATAAGAGAGAGATCAAAACTGATAATATAGTTCCGGCTTCAGACAGACAGACACATACTCTCCATTATTATTCTGTTCGGTTTTGAAATACGTTTTCGCAAAATATCCGACACGTTCGAAAAATGTATTCCGATATGAAATGAAATAGTTTTAAATTCGTTCATGACTTTATTTCAAATAATGAACACTGCATCCGTTAGCTCCGGGCTATTTTACGACCAGAATACATTTTATATTCTATATCAATCTATTAATATCATACTGGTTTAATTATCGTATGTTTTCCTTTAAGGTTTTTCGCCATATATTTTAATTAAACGAAATAAAGACTGAAATATGCATTACTTTAGGGATTGAGTTATGTTTTTAAAAATAACTTACATTTGATTGTTTTAATTTCAACGGAATTTGGAATTAACTTAGGTTATACCCACACGATGGTTTCCGTCTCTTTTTCCTTCTCTCTCTCTCTTTCTCTCTCTCTCTCTTTCTCTCTCTTTCTCTCTCGATATCTTTCTTTCTGTCTCTCTTTATTTCTTTCTCTCTCTCTCTCTTTTCTTCTCTATCTTTCCTTATCTATCTCTTTCTCTCTCTGTTTATTTCTTTCTGTCTTTCTCTCTCTTTCTCTCCCTCCCCCTTTCCCTTTATCTCTGTCTTTTATTCTCTCTTTCTTTCTCTCTCTATCTTTCTCTCTCTATCTTTCTATCTCTCTTCCTCTCTCTATTTGTGTCTCTATATGTCTCTCTCTTTCCTTCTCTCTCTTTCTCTCTTTCACTCTCTCTTTCCTTCTCTCTCTCTGTTTCTCTTTATCTCCCTTGTTCTCTCTCTCTCTATCTCTGTATGTTTCTCGGTTTCTCTGGTTGTGTGTGTTCTTATTAGACGTTCTTGTACTCATCACTCTAACGAATTGAAGTATTTGGTTAGGGTTTAGGGTTAGGGTTAGGGTTAAGGTGTTTCAACATTCATGTACTCATGAATTAGTTTGTATCACACGAAATAAATACTAAAATATTCCTTACTTTTGGGAGTAAGTAATGTTTAAAATAGTCTACCATTTTGATTCGTCTAAGTTACCGTAATTTGCCATTAGCCTACTAAATTACACATCTCTTACATACGTTTTATCTATAATTATCGTGCGATGTAGTTCTATACGCTTTTATTTCATACAGTATCACTCTCGCTGTCTTCACTTTATGTATTTATTAATAGTTATATATAATAAAGCAATGACGAAATACATCTAGGGATATTCCATTATTTATAAAAGGGAATATCGGCACGCGTAGTATTACTATTTATCCCGTAGATGTAGTCAGAAAGAGGGAAAGGAACAATAATTATTTCGTTTCATTGATAATTCACAAAATAAAAGAATAGATAAGGAAATGTAGGGGCAGGAATACAAATATTCTATATTAATTCCCCTCTCAGTGTAGGCCTAACGCCCCACGAGTCAGAATAACAAAAAAAAGATACGTGAACGTTCAAGACAATTCTACGTGTCTAGAGGTCCATCGGATCACTAGTCATTGGTTATAAATCCGATGGACCTCTAGATGTTTAACATTGTCTTGAACGTCCACGTCTTTAATAATCTCTTAAACAAAAGAGAAGAGCCTATGGCCAAATGCAGACATAAATGTAAATTTAAAATAACCAATGACAAGAAATCCGATGGACCTCTAGATTTGTAACAGTGAAGATACCAAATTCAATACCACTAGATTATTTGCGGTGAACCCCCCCCCCCATAAATATTTATAATAATATATGTTAAAGACAAGGAATTACGGACTTGGTGATATATATTATTGGTGTAGTAGTGTGTATGCGTATATAATAGTATTTTGAAATATTTGTGTAGATAGTTTTTGAAAAAATGTTCTGCAGGTAATACACTAGTTATTGAATTAATATAAGTAAAAATGTCAAATATTACCACTAGACATTATTAGACTTGAATTAGGTTATAACTATAGATTATAAAATTAACCTAAAATATAAATAATGTAAGACTAATTTTTAGAACTCATATTGTATCAGTAAGAATATAGAGTGTTATGTAAATAGTGTGTGTATGTGTGTGAATATATATATATATATATATATATATATATATATATATAATCCAGGTAAACCATCCACGGAGTAGTAATCCAAAGAATTTCACCCGGGTTTATAAAAAGTCTCAATGTGAAATAGAGCTTTTATATATGATTATTTTTATTTACAGACATGTACAAAATCTGCGACACTAGCATGTCGATGTTATCAATTAACAGCTATTATACACTGAGATCTCATCAGGCAGAGTTAGAACCGAATCTTAACCTTAGATCATATGTGGAAAGAATGAAACTTCATTCTTTCCACACATGATCTAAGGTTAAGATTGGATTCTATTCTTTCCTGATGAGATCTCAGTTTATAATAGCTGTTGATCGATAACATCGACATGCCAGTGTCGCAGATTTTGTACATGTCTGTTTAAATAAAAATAATCATATATATATATATATATATATATATATATATATATATATATATATATTGTTGTCTCTGTATGCCTATAATTGTTGTGTAGATCGACACAACTTAAACGACCTACGTGTCAAACGTCGTTGTTAATGGTATTCATTGTTATTAAATAATTTAAAGAAATCGGTCGTTTTACACGAGTGAATATTGTTAGGTGTTGTTTTTAATGACCCATGGGAGTCCATGTAAGGTGTGGATCCGTCGAACGGTATTCCTATTACATGGCAGTCTAATGACTCTAGATTCTCAATGATTTATGGTAAGTGGCGATCTGTCCAGCTTGACAATGCTGGTTTTCAATTAGTCGTTCACAGTTCATTTACGCCCTTCCCTGTTGGCTTCGATTGGTTCGACTCCATTCATTTTACCCGAGGTATATAACGCCATTGATGTATCTAGCTGACCGATGTTAAAAGTTGGATTTCGATTCTGAAAAGCATGCGGGATTTAGAAATCCAAGCCATATCATTCATATAGGCCACATTAGCGAGTTGTGCACTGTCGGTGAATGATAGCGCATGCTTTTACTTAGCGTAAAGCAACACTCTGTGTAAATAAACAAATAGAAAACTATTAAGTGGCGATAACTTTTTATATTAAAACGTTGTAGATATCATTTATTACCAGCGCCTGTTCCGGTGCTTCCGGTTGAAAAATTCCGACTATCTACTAAATTGCCGGAAGTTCGATCCATGGCTTGGAGTGTGTGTCAGTTTAGCCGACCAGAAGAGTAGTGATGAAGTGACACAGTTTGTTTGTAGATGTACAAAATCTGCGACACTAGCATGTCGATGTTATCAATCAACAGCTATTATACACTGAGATCTCATCAGGTAAAGCTAGAACCCAATCTTAACCTTAGATCATATGTGGAAAGAATGAAACTTCATTCTTTCCACACATGATCTAAGGTTAAGATTGGATGTTATTCTTGCCTGATGAGATCTCAGTTTATAATAGCTGTTGATCGATAACATCGACATGCCAGTGTCGCAGATTTTGTACACGTCTGTTTAAATAAAAATAATCATATATAAAATATAGAGACAGATAAATGCTATTTATTTCTTTTTGCTTGCGATACTTTGAACGAGCACTACTAATTAAACAGAACGCACGTGACCTTATTTTACTTTAGATATACGTTTTATATTCGGATATGTATTTCGTCTCACAACAACTAGTCAGCGTGGTGTTACATCGCGAGATTCAAAATCGAAACCGTATAGACTGAAGCCGGACGCTTGAACTTGAGAATTTGTTAAAGTCTTAACTGTGTCAAACTTAGCGATATTTTTATTATATATTCTCGAACTAATTCCATGGGGAAAGTTAAAACTAAGAAACAATTAATCTGGTCATCCTGAAAGTGTGCATGGTGGTTGCATTTATTAACGGACATCATATACATATAATTTGAGATGAAAACAACCGAGCAATTCAAGGTAAACGTTAGAGGCAATATTACATACTATACGGGACATCATTGGCTACAGTATGGGTCAAGTAGTGAGTCTCTACGATAGAACTGAACCGTAGTTATCGCCAAAAGTATGACTTCCATAATGTATGACACTTTGACTTTGACCTAGAAAAAGGGTAAAACTTAAGGGGCATTTTTTGAATTTGTATTAGGTTCTTTGAAAGATTGTATATGGTTTCTAAATCTGTCCTTGAACTACAACCCGTCGACCCAATGTATGTTCTAATTCTGTTTTTCTGTTTTCCTGTATTTTTTTGTTTTTAGTACATGCATTGGGTCGACGGTTTAGTTTCAAGGACAGATTTAGAAACCATATACCCTCTTTGAAAGAGCCTAAAACACATTTAAAGAAGGTCTCTACGACTTTAGCTAAACATGTAAGAGAACGAAACCGTAAAAATATACAATACAGCCTAAAATGGTCTATACTAGGTATAGCAAGGAAATATAGCCCTAACAACTCTAAGAGATGTAACCTCTGTATTCTGGAATCTTACAATATAGTTATGTCTAAAGAAAAGTTATTAAATAAAAGACAGGAAGTGTTTCAGAACTGTCTACATAGCACCGCATATATCCTATCCTGTTACAGACCCATATAAAATAACTGTGACAGTAATCCTTTCATCAGGATTAATATGAAAGTAGCTAAGGTATAGGAATATTATAAGACTATATTGGCAATAGAAACCATAAACCTCATAGTAGATGACGGAGTACTAATACACATGTATAAAACATTTCAATATAGAACACACTACTCACAATAAAAATGACCGAAGCGACTAAGCATAAACCAATCCTATGAGAAATGGTATGAGAGGCATATCATGAGAGCAGTTTAGTTTTCATCTATACTAATTAGTGAAGAAATGGTAACTAGTAAATATGATCATTTTTTGGAAGGAGTTAGAACTAATAATGCAATAATCATTTCTAATATAACGCCAAATAAATGCTCAATGTAAAAAGATAAAAATAAATAATCAAATAAAATAAATGTATATATATATATATATATGTATGTATATGTGTGTATGTGTGTGCATATGTATATGTATAGATATGTATGTATATATATATATATATATATATATATGTGTGTGTATGCATGTGTATATGTGTGAGGAGGGTTTGGACGAAAAACGCAATAGATCTAATTCGTTTAAATGGAGATCTTAAAAATAAAAAGACAAATATATTAAATCTAGACATCGAATGAAAGCTGATTTTAATTGAAATCAAAAAGAAACTATTTGGTATCATATTATGTAACACATAGTTTTGGTGTGTCGTCGAGTGTTTAAATACAACCCTTTTTGTAGGGGCAGTTTCGTGATTTTTAAAATGGCATTTGTCGCGTTCTGCGTTTGAATCTCATCGTATGTGTATATCGATAAACATATTAATAAATAAATAAATGCACACAACCAAATATTAAATATAGGCATACAATTAAAGTGGGGCGAGATATTGTCCTTTTTGCTTTTCGGTATTCACCTGATAATATGAGTTAAATATAAAACGTAGTAACAATTAACTTTAAGTATGAATGTCCTTAAAAGTACTTTTGAATCCTCATAATACTTTATAATGAGGTATTTAAACATCATTTAATAAAAAAAATGA
Organism: Sepiola atlantica; assembly: GCA_963556195.1. Taxonomy (NCBI): domain Eukaryota; kingdom Metazoa; phylum Mollusca; class Cephalopoda; order Sepiida; family Sepiolidae; genus Sepiola; species Sepiola atlantica. The sequence continues at coordinate 62,117,609 of OY744548.1, forward strand.
AATAAATAAAATAAAATAAATAAATAAATATTTAATAGCTTATTTCGGTATTTTGATTCATGTCTAGGTAACTATAAACTATTTTCGTTGTAAGGGACACATTCCCCCCGCCTTAGTCTTTCATTTAATAGAAACTTACTACTTAAATGAAGAATTCTGCGTAATTAATCTTATCTGAGTATTGATTTCAACGATTTATATATAAATACTAAACATCTTCCACGAAAACACCGAAGTATAACAATCTTAATAGTTGTTTGAATGGATGGCTGAGTCTATGACACTGGCTCTAAACTGTTGAACTTAAAAGAGGCCAGCTCCATTGTCAACTACGTATCCAAATGACCTAAATAGACATCTTAAGGCTAATTGATGTAACTATAGACTGTAAAAAAATTACTCTCAAGTGAATTAGAATTGTTATAAATAAAATATAGAACTTATTAACTATTTTTAGAAATATTACTGAATTAAAATTTATAAATGTCCACACAACTTTTAGGATGTACTAGCTTTGAACAAAAAATTCAAAATGGCGTATTAGTGGATTCCCCCACGAGTTAGTTTCTTATTTTCTTTGTTTTTTGTTTGGTTTCACCCAAAATGAACAACTGTATAGTGTAGGTTTTTTCAAGCCCCTTTGATCCAATAACTTTTTACTCTTTGTGAATTTGTCTGATGATGTTGTAATGTTGAAGAGACGATGTTAACATAAAAATGTTGTTTGGCACCAGACATATGAAACGGACCGTAAAAAATATATCTCACAGAAATGCTATGTCGTTTTTTTAAATGTGAAAGAATAAAAATAATAAAATAAAAACATGATTATTGGAATATAATGTGAACCTGACTGATTAGAATTTTCTTTTTCTTATTCTCCTTGTTAGCTTCTCAACGCGGCGAGCGAGTTTTCTTATTTCAGGTGTCAATTTAAAAAATATGGCTCTGAGTCGTGTTTCTTTGGTAATCTCCCGAGCGCTTTTATATACCGAGCATCATCACGATGTGTGTTTAATTGTTGGTCTGTTCGCTACTTGAATCAACACTGGCTCATAATGTTTTAACTTATAACTGAAAAGAGAAAACTCGCTCGCCGCGTCGAGCAAAGAAAAAATATATATGCGTGTGTGTGTATATATATATATAATTATTAATATTGGTTTTTATTTACCTACGCTTACGTTTTATCCTCACAGGAATCGTCAGTGTAGGCAAGAATTATTTAAACCGGCTGTCGGACTCGAACTACTGAACACGAGTTATATTTCAAACCCAAATCCCAATGTCTTAGCCCACACAACCGTTGTGAACAACCTTGTAAATCAGCGAAAGATGGATCATATTTAAAGACAGCTGACGTCAAGTGTTCGACTAATGTAAAAGAACGTTGCATTGAAGCCACGATGACGGCTGTGCTACAAACAGAGCCTAGCCTAGATTTGGGAGCAACAAATAATATATATATATATATATATATATATATATATATGAAGTATACATTCATGGTCGTGTCGCTTAATGTATTGATACGTGCTATTTTTCAGTCAATTATTCTATCTCGTGCTTTCATTCCGTTTGTACATATCACTCGAACGAAGGGGCTCAGCTGTATGGGTTCCCTTCCATTTATGATTGTCTACGGCGGGGAGAGGGTAAAAAATACTTCCACTTCCATTTCCTCCCCGCCATGAATATGACGCCATTAGCCGACTGTCAGCCATTTTGCTTATAATAAAGAAAGACGAAACACACACACAAAAAAAATGCCTTTTCATTCTCTCTTGTGTTTCTCACCAATTTTTTTTATTTCATTCGATTTTCTTCTGTTGTATACAGAAGATTTTATTTCTTCCCCCGAGGCACGTTTCTTTGTTGGTTAATATTTCAGCTCGCGAATTAGCCCCCCCCCCCCACCTTCCTGAGTCCCCTTCCTCTGTTACCACGATGGTCTGCGAAGTCCCACGTTTAATGGGGAAACAGATAAACCTGCAATAGAGATACCAACATCTTCCTGCCGGCAAGTATGCAACAGCATGGTTGCCTTCACAGGTGACGATGCAACTAGCCATATGAATGATACGTCTTCGGAAGAGACATGACTGTTTTCTTTTCTTTTTTTTGTAATTGAGTCGTTATTGTATACAGGAAATTAAAAATACCATTGTTTTCCAATTGAGAATGGAATTGCCTATTTTATCGTCGCGTCATTCTTTTGTGAAGATTATTTATTACCATTAAGTAGACGTTTCAACAACTGCATTTACAGACGTCTACAATTCCTCCCGCCTTTGTATCGGTTTACCTATATCGATGGGTGTGTGCAATAAGATTGTATATCTTTCTATATAAAATAGGTCTATATATATATATATATATATATATATATATATATATATATGTATATGTATATATATATATATATATATATATATATATATATATATATACATTTATTTTGGTACAGAAAAAGTAGTACAAAATTCGTACCGT
>OY744548.1:62125101-62130101 GCA_963556195.1 Sepiola atlantica
TACATTTTTTCTTCAATATACTTGTTTTTTTCTAAACTCCGAGTTCGTGTTTTCATTCCACCCCTTTATAGGGTCACATCGCTTATTTTACTAGATCAGAGAGCTTCGCCACATGCTTGACAAAAATGTTTGTGTAGGTTATTACGGTTTTAGGATTATCTTTTAGCTGTCAGGAATGGCATTCCAGTCTAAACACTTATCTACTATGCCCATATTTTTGGGTATCGTCCTCCTGATTTTCTTTTAATACAATGGTTTTGATATGATCGATTTGCATAGCTGGAGTCTGGTAGTCAAAAATAATCTCCACACCACTTCAATTTCTCTTTTTACAAATAACGTGGTGGATGGATCTGTTAATATTAAGGCACTTTCTAAAATCTGCTGTGCTTTATTTAACTCGCAAGGTTTCTCTTAGTATAGTACTCTAATTTATGTCGAATATATCGAGCTTCTCTCTTATTATTTGGCAATAGTCCATGTTTGACTTGTATATACAACAATAGAAACAAACTATCGATTGATTTGAAAATATTAACTTTAGAAGCGTTGATATGTACTTCCTGCTCCGTACCTTTTCTTCGATATGTCCAAATACAGAAGTTGGTTGTTCTTATTTTTCTGTTAATCTCAGATAAGGATCGTTAAACCACTGAGCCAAGAAACACAAAATATTCGGTTGAAATTCATTTGTTTCTTAGGAGAACATATTTTGTAGAAATTGCCTCCTGTATTATTTTCGACAGCATCGTAACTCTCGGTTTTCCGTCTATTTTGTTGTTTCTTACATTATTGAGCGATGTTTCTGAAAGAAAGAGAACTAATTATTGTGGTTTACGTCGGTTGTAGTGGGATATTTACAATCCTTTTATAGTAATAATTATTATTCGATTGAATATCTAATTTCTTATTAATCATTATTTATTATGATAATCCTTACGTGTATCTTAGCAGACATAAACAAAACGAGGGACGGCTATGTTTGCCTATTTTGCATCAATCAAATGCCTATTTGTGTTAATCATATATATATATAATATATATATATATATATATATATATATATATATATATATATATATATATATATATATATATATTAGCTTGTTACAAATATCCAGGGGGTATGAATCCGAAGGAAGTTGAAACCGGGTTTATGAGAGTGCTCAATGAAAATTCAGAGCAAAATATATATTTTTTTTGATTTTATTCCATCAGTTGCGACAAAACAAGTTTTGTTTCATTGGTGCAAATAGCGACTAATTCATCGGGCGGGCGAAGGAATTACAAATGGCATAAATTTTTACTTCACTCTAACGGGAGATTGAAAATTGAAAATACATTGGAGGGGGAGGGGGACAGAGTTGGGGCTTTGTCTATAACGGTGACATGGGACATGAGAGGGGAGGCGGGAGGACCCCAACAAGTCGTGTTTCAAATTATTACGTGGGAGGTTTTTCACGTGTCTGTGCTGTGATGATCTCAATTTCGGCCGGCGTGGGAGGAAGGGAGATGAATTGGTCGATGAATTGGTCGCTATTTGCAACAATGAAACAAAACTTGTTTTGTCGCAACTGATGGAATAAAATCAAAAAATATATATATATATATATATATATATATATATATATTAAAAATAAAAATGAAATTAAAAAAAAAATTAATAAAAATAAAAAATAAATGAATAAATAGAATTAATAAATAAAATAAAAAGTAAAGACATACTCTTTTCCTCTCTTTACACTCTATAAATACATATTCTTTTTCACACTAACACGCCTGAAGATGATTTGAGGATATCAAATCGAAAGTACTCGCAAGGAAGATGGAACAACAAAACTACGGAAACTTCATACACCAGTTTGATCGAGGTACGAAGTTGACCATTCTGAAGATGGAAAAAATTTATAAAAAGATCACAAAGCAGAAACACTCCGTGCTATTCAACAACGTTTGCCCAAATGAAAACTTGCAGCCTAAATACACACAATATATATATATATATATATATATATATATATATATATATATATATATATATATATATATATATATATATATAAGATATATGAAATAAGAGGTATAAATATGTACGAATGACAATTTATTTCAACTTCAATTGTTCAATGCAAGGTGTATACGGTAAATACATGTGTATTATTATTTCCTTAAGCCAAGGCTTTTCAAAGATTAAAATCGTATCATCAGAGAAATGACATACATAGATAAGTTGGCAGTGGAAAAGCCAAAATTAAAAATTTGAAAAAAATATTAAGTAATGGAGAGTAAGAATGTGCGTGTAAAATGATATGGGGTCTGTCAAAATTGCTCTATCTCGTATATTGAGCTTAAACTATTTCACTATAGGTTCTATCTACTACAAGTATACTTTTAGTTTCATATTTTATATCTATATATATATATATATATATATATATATACATATATATATATATATATATATATATATATATATATATATATATATATATAGGTATGGTTCATATTATATTCCAATAACCATATTTTTATTTTTATTTTTATTTTTTCACATTTCCGAAAAACATAACATTTCTGTGAGATATATTGTTTACGGTCCGTTTTATTTGTATTGTACCTAACACCATTTGTATGTTAATATCGTCTCTGCAACATTACAAAATCATCAGAAAAATTAACAAAGAGTGAAAAATTATTGGATTACAGTGACTTGAAAACACTTACACTATCCAGTAGTTAATTTTTTAGTTAAACGAAACAAAAAACAAAGACAAGAGCGAACACACACGTAGGGGGTACCCACCGATACGTCATTTTGAATTTTTCGTTCAGAGCTAGTACATCGTAAAAGTTTTGTGGACATTTATACATTTTTATTCAGTAATAGTTCTTAAAATAGTTAATAAGTTCTATAATTTATTTATAAAAGTTTCAATTCACTTGAGGGTAATTTTTTCACTGTCTAACGTTACATCAATTACTACAGTTCTGTACAGTCCCTTTTTAACAAAAGGATACATTGCTCGCATCTCTCTACTCTATCCTTAGTTTCTTGGAATATTCTCGTTAGGCGAGAATCTCCATGAATATATATTCTTCGTAAGATCTTTCTGTCTGGGGAACACACTATCACAGGACTGCTTCCCTACATATTACGACATGGGCGTCTTCAAATACAATATCAACAGTTACCTTTCATGAACCTTAACAACCATCCTCTCATGAAGTTATTCATTTTTCAACTAGCAATCTGTGCACCTTATTAACCTTCATCTTCGAGTGGCTTTTGTCCTTGATAGGGGGTGATTCATGAGTAGAAATAATTAACATTTTTATTCTACTTTATTTCAACCGAAATGAGGTATATTGCCATTGACTGAGACGTTACGGATTCTGTAATTTATATGGCCATCGTTAGTGGGGGGATAGGCAGCGAGATTAATATGTCTGCATGTTGGTACACTCAGGGAAACATCGAGCATGGAGGGAATCTCAAAGCTAGCAGTTCGAGGAAAGAGACTATTAGAGTAGGCATACTTCCGTCATCTGAGGACTTCCACTGTCTTTTTGGTTAATTGTCGATTTGGTCGAAGATATTGACGTCTAGAATGCAATAGTACAGCAAGTTCGTCGAGGCATTAAATGATTTTTAGAAAAAGCACATCGGTGTCACATTGTGGCGATAAGACAGTCCTGGAGCTTGGTGGACAGCGTGGAACTAATGAGATTACAGCCTCTTGTGGGACCCTTTCTAAGAAGAAGAAACTAGTGGTTGTTGTATCAGTCCAGTAGAAAATATTACTGCATACATGGGAGAATGGTTTCTTTGTAGAGATCAGATGATCTTATCACAGTCAGAAAATTCCATCAGAATTTTCATCAAACGCATTAGAATAACTTCCCTGGAGACTAGGGTGGCACCTATTCCTTTAAGGGCTCTTGTCGGACACTGTCTATGAGAGGAAGTTACTATTGGTTGCTATATCAGCCCAAGCATGAAAACATTATTCCATGTATAGTCGAATTGTTGGTATTTTGGAGATCATCTTGTTCAAATCACAGTCGGAAATCTTATCAGAATGTTTATCAAATACATTAGAGTGATCTCCCTTGGAACCATTTGGTTTGCCATCTTGAATGTTATCTTTTGCTCATGCTAGTATTCGTAGGTTTTAGAAGTGTTCTTTCTCAGTACACTGTACTGAACCAACATAATTGCGGAAAGAAAACTTTTGCAATCTTTTGAAACTGTTGAGTAATAAATAAAGTAAAAAAAAATGAACACCCAATCTTTGATGGATCTTTGTTTTATCTATGTAAGCTCATATCCTGCGTGTTACTTTTTGTAATTGCTATAAAATCTTATTAATTGTTTTTTTAACCGATTAAACATCTCATTGTTCTTATTACAATTGGAAGATTTAATCAGGATTTTTATCAAACACATTAGAGTTATCTCCCTTGGAACACTTTGACGGCCATCTTGAATCCTTCCTTTGTTCATGCTCGTTGAGGCTAATTTCAATTATCAAGGAATAAGAATCAGAGCTTAAATCAATTAGATTACACTCCCACCAGATGGCATGTCCACGTTGATTTTTCCTAAAGCGTGGAATTAATACGTCTCAGAAACTATTCAGACTGATTTAGACTAGCTAATAAATAGGACATGTTTTGATAATAAACACATTTTAGGCGATCTGATTTTAATTGATACACACCAGAATATTGCAGATATATAAAAACCATAGTGAAAACTGGTTGATTATACGAAATAGTGTTGGAACTAATATACACTTTGAAAGCGTTGCCAGGATAATGGAGCACGTACACGAGGGGCAAGTGTTGTAAACGGACACTTAAGATCGTATCAGTAGATTTCATTTTTTGTTGATCTTTTATTTTTATATTTAGTATTATTATTTAGATTTATTTAATTTTTACTTTTTTCTAATATATGGATCCCAAAACAAACGTTTAACTAGAAATATTTTGAAATG
>OY744548.1:62140101-62162601 GCA_963556195.1 Sepiola atlantica
AGTAATACACTACCCTTTTCTCAGAAAGTAGGTAATGCCTGGGAAGGTTGACTTCCTTGGACTGAACACAACCATACTTCTACCCGACAGCAACAACGTCACTGTCAGACTGACTGCCGAGGACGTGTCCCCGGCTTGTACGAACACCTACACACGCTAAGTATACGTTTAGTGTTATATAATGTCATATGGCATTTATATGATATTTGCAATTGGCACGAAGGCAGTTAGCTTCATCTATTATATTGTCTGATCAGCGGCGTGTCCGAAACTAAATGTGTTCTAAGTAAACCTCTTTTCTGTGAACAAGAAATGCGGACTAAAGTCAATATTTTCCGCCCTATACAACCGTCTATTGACCATACGAGTATCTTCTTTAAGTGGAATGAATTTGTCTCGCTCCGCGCGCTTTTGAAATTGCAAGCAAAGCCCCTGAGTGTGTTGCACATGGCTTCACTCTCCTTCCGAGTTCATCCGACCATAAAAGAGGGCTGATCAATGTCAAAAGCCAAAGACGGATCTTTATATGATTGATCGGGTCGTTGGATTCAACGCTCGACAGAGTGCTAGCGGTGTGTGTGGGGGGGGGGCGTTTACTTGCTTAACACTTGCGTCAAACAGCCTGAATCAACAGGAACTATATGCGCATGCGTGGGTCTCCGTTGAAGCTGAATGGTTGTCTGTTTAAGAAGAGGTTTTTATGTTGTGCCTTGCTCCATATTCAGGGGTCAGTAAGCAAACGCAAGTGACAGAGATAATCGCTCTAATCTCAAGTGAATAAACGGCCTTGGTTGTTTTAGAGAAATGAGGACAGTCTTTAAAGGCTCCCTGCGCATGAAGTGTCAATATGTTGTAAAATTATGTAAGCATCGCGTAAAGTTGTCTATTTTCCGACATATCAACCCTTTTTTGAGAGAGGGAAAATTTAATGCCGATTCATAACATCTGTTAAACTTATTAATTTTCCATAATACTTAAGTTGTTTAAAGTAATTTAATAAATGTTAAGCCATACTTTACTTAGGAGTTTCGAATCTGTGCTCATCTTCGTGAGTCATTACCTAACCTGACTGAGGTATGTTTTATTACGCGCATTAAAATAACTAGTTTGTGCAATGTCGACAAATTAAAACAACGGCTGACAAGTTTCTCACTAATAAAGACGTGCCAATTATTTTACTATTAAGTCCTATTTATGGCAATCCATATCGACGCAAGTGATTGTTTTATAGCAATAATAAGAAATAATATGAGAGAGTTACTTATATATTAAGCGTATTCCTTAATCATATCTTATTTTTAAGATACGAATTGGGCAAGATAATAAAAGAACATTTCATCTATTTTTATACAACTTTTAAGAGTTTTGTAAAGCTGGAGTTGTTATTTTAAAATACACCGAGTTATTTTCTTATTCTAAGTGTATGTTCAGCATTCTAAAGTGGCATAATACGATCCCAATGCAGAATATACAAAAAAATGACTAAGCGAGTTTAAAGGATCTGTACGCATAAATTGTTAATATGAGTATAAATTATGCGACATTTATGAGAGTTTTTATATTTCTAACATAATTACTTTTTGGAGTTAGTGAAAAAGTTTGTTATTGTTAGGGGTATTGTTAGGGTTTGGAGTGAGGTAAAATGTAATGCCAAATTCAACTGTTTAACTGATTCATTTTTCATAATAATTAATTTCTTAAAAGTCTTAGAAAACTTAGAAAAATACTTTTATTAGCGATTTTGAAGGTGATATAATTATCTACAAACTGGTCGGATTTATTTAGAGGGGAGGCAACGTTTCTTATACATCCACCAATCTTTTAGACTAATTTGGTAAAATATGTATTTCGAACTGAACCTTTTATTTAATCCACAGGGTAGATTTGTATCATTCCATCAGCCATGACCATATTATTCCTGGTTAGTATCGCTCGTCGTAAGAATTGACCTCCACACTTCAAAAGAGTGTAACTTAGAATTAATTGTTAATCAATGCCTTTATCCGTTGTGCCACTGCAGGTGAGACCTAAGAATACCAGAATAATTAATTCACAATTTTATCCGGTCACAGCTGACGAAATGAGAAAAATCCATCCCCGTGGATTAAATAAATGGTTCAGTTTGAAATGTTACATAGGTTCCTGAGTCTTTCATAAATATTCCAAGGATCAAACAGATGTACTTGAAGAAGGTCGGAGGTTACATGCTTTTAATTGGGATTTCGAAGATGAGCGCGTATCTGTGTGTTGTTACCTTACTGCTATATATATATATATATATATATATATATATATATGTGTGTGTGTGTGTGTGTCATCCACATACATACGGTTTCGCTGTATCACAGCTTATCAGTGCAGCTAGACCAGTTAGTGCCTCAAGCCGGGATTGAAAGTCAACCGTTGAGCTGACAGTCGGCGATCCTATCCCTACGCTTTCATACGCCACTGACTGAATGTAAGTAATATCTCAATGTAAACATTGCAAGTGCCGGGAGCTCGAATTAATTTTACCTAATACGCGCGTCCAGATAAATGCTGGATTGAATATCGCGAGAGCAACATCCTCCTAGCAAGCTTTGTTAATAAAGAAGACGAATGTTAAAAGCTCTCATAACAATTAAGCGGCATTAACCCTATTGCGGGTAGAGCTGGCTCTCTTTGATAGATTGGAGATTTTAGAGAATATAAAATCCCAAAATGGCCCCCAGTCGTATGTATATACTGGTCAGAAGACATGACGGCGTTAGGTTTGCAGTTATTACAGAAAAGTGTCGACGTCGTCTTACATGCAGCGTCTGCTATTCTTCAATTATTACACATCTGGTACTGACTAGGTTTTAAGTAGCTTAACCTATGTATGTACGTTTGATTATATTAAGAGATCAAATATCTATTAGATTGCTCCGCCAATTTAGTAACGATCAGATCCTATTTTAAGCGAGAGACATCGGCGCAGGAGATCGCCTCATGCCAGTAGAATTCGCGATGTTAGTGCGATTTTCCGCGTTTCTAATTAATGTAACTCGCATAGTTCCATAGTTCGCATAGTTCCGTTTCTAATATGAATTAAACACAAACCCGTCTAAATATAACCACACACGTGCCAACGTTATTTGGTTTATGTTTTATATGGTTTTTCATATCACCCGCACGTTTCTCTATCAGTATGCACAAAGGGAGTGTCAGTGATTGATTCGGAAGGATTCAGCTTGATAGAAGATGGTCTTTGAGTTTCCAAATTCGAAAATTCGGTCTCATTAGTTAATAGCAGTGTTTCCAGTTATCTAGTACGCTCTCCTTTTTTCCTTTATCGTCTACCTATTTGCTTTGTTGGGATTATAGTGTTACCGGTTGCTGAGAGCAAAGCAACATAGCATATTTTACACACATAATAACACAATACACAGATACGGACATTGTATACAATCGACTTGTTAGATATAGGTGTGTATTGGCGTGTCATTACCGCCCCGCTGTTAGTGTATTTACATCCCAGCTAATTCCCATCTGTCAACCTTCCGAATCTCGGCTAAGAAAAACTCCCTCATTGCCCTTCCGCCGACTCAAGCTGAGGTCATTCTCGTCGAACAGCCGGTTTCTGCGGAATATATCTACATTCCACCGGAAATCGAATACGTCCGTTGTTCCTAATCTACCTGCTGGATACTGGCAGCTCATTTTCCCCATAACAGTTTGGCCATCTAGAAACTCAATAAATAATTGTCATGGCGTCGCTAGTATATAGAGTTCAATAGATCAGTCAGATTGTTTATTGTTATTAATTCTCTTATTTATATATCACGGTTGCCCTAACCCTACGTATCACAAACTAAAACTCAACTATATGTGCGTTTGTCTGTATTCTAGTGTGTTAACATATTTATTATTTTAAAAGAAATTCCTTATCTGACAGAAATATAAAATGTTTATCAAAAATCTTCTCTTTATCATTTTGTATCGGAAGTGCATGCGGGGCTCTCATTTTATTGGTATATATAACATTTAAAACGATGAAAATGTTACTATTAAACTTAGTAAAATGTACCAAAATATACCTTACGGAACACTTACATAATTGATTAAGAAGTAACTGTTTATAAAGCTTGAAAAACAAGTCGTTGAAAAAGATGAGAAAAAGTTTTGTTTGACACCAGACTAATACCTCCAATTTATATATTTTAGTGGCATTGTTGTCTAGGAGAGACGTCAATAGCAATATATATATATATATATATATATATATATATATATATATATATATATATATATATAACAAAATAAGCAAAAAGTGTTCACACAATGGACATTAAGTAAAAAGTGTTCAGTGCATACATCATACTTGTTATGAGATATGGTAGCCAAGCATGGACACTTACTAATACAACAATACAAAATTAAACTCATTATACTCGATAGAAGCATTTGTAAGAGAAACACCTGGATCAGACAGCAAACTGGAGTAAATGACATCATCACTTCCATACGAATGGAAAAAACATAGATGGGCAGGTAACCTTTCAAGGTGTACAGCCAAAAAAGTGGGCACATAGAGCGAGAGAATAGACGCCGAGGCAATAGAAAATACCTAGAAGAAGGCTGAACACCCGCTAGAACGATGTTTATTTACTCCTCGCGGAGTTAGGCACAAGGCCAGTTTTATCTTACTTCCACAAGTAAGATGTGACCCAAGATCGGGTCGAGCAAGTGGGGTTAAAAGCCAGCGCTTGAGAAGTGAGCACTCTGGCCATTTAAAAATTGCCTGGGCAGCCCCGTCGGCATTCCCCGGTAGGGGCGCCTCAGACAGTAAGCAATAAACTTACTCCTCCCCAAAGAGGGGAGGCGAAGCCTGGGAGGGTGGACCTCCTAGAACTGCACAGGACAGGCGTGCAGTATCCATCGGAACAGATACTACACTTTGATCTTAGCCAAAAGGCTAAGGAGGAAGTTTTTTTAAAGCATAGTTCACCCCCAACCAGGCTGGCGGCAACTGTAGACGTAAGGGGCTACTGAGAAAAAGGGTTTTTAGGAGGGGGGGTCAAACTAAAGTGGGTGCTGTGTAGCGAGATGTATGGTTACATTAGTTTTATACTTCTGTATGTCAGTACCGTCAGAAAACAGGGAGAAGGGAGTGAGTTCCAAAGGCCAGCAACACGCGGAAAGAAGCTTTTGGAGCAGAAAACTCTTCGGCATCTGGGGACTTCCACAGTGAATGGATGGGATTTGGCAGATTGTCGGGTTGGTCTAGTGAATTTGTGTCGTGGGGGCACCAGAGCAGCAAGGTCATCTTACACGCAATGCTTAGCCAGGAATAAAACAATGTGGAAATTAAGCATCTGAGAAGATGGTATTTTAATGAACGAACATATACTGCACTGATCCCCTTTATTTAAAGTATGTTATCTTGACCGAAACACCCCCCACAAAAAGGGAGCACGGTAACCCTTGGTTGACGGTTATATGATAACAAACCCAATTATACACAACCAAAATACGTAATAAAAGATAATAGAATAAAAGAGGGTGCATTACCTCGGAGGATTCACAAGATCCCGCTTAAAAAACTGGAGAAAGTAATTCCTGTGAGTACGTTCTTATGACAACAGAACCGATACTACATTATCGAACTCCAATCAAAACTATTACGATTGAATCGTTTTTATAATTAATTTAAAATGTCAAATTAACATTGTTTTTTTTATGATTCCTTGGACTTTTGGGCTATGATCAAAGTGTAGTATCTGTTCTCTTCATCTAAGAAGAATTGGACGTGTTATTAATGCCGGAATTTTTAATGTGAATTATTTCTCCTTGAAAAACATATTTTTTTACAGTTTAAAACCCTATCTTATTTTTGTAAATCGTTTATAATTCATTTTTATGTATAATTAGAATAATAGATAAATGCTTATACGGAATATTTTGCAGCAAAAATTGAAAATTTATGTTACAGGATAATGCTTTCTTAGTATTTTTGAAAAAATAAATATTTAAATCAGAAAAATCGAGATTTGTTAGCGGAGGTTTGGAGATTATTACATGTACGGCATTAAGAAACATTTTTATATCGTTAGATTTAAATACGTCATCCGGTTTATAAAGTTGTATTGTTATGAGAGATGTTTAAAAAAATCGATTTCTTTCATTTATTTGTATATATATATGTATATAAATATATGTATGTATATATACATACATTTATATATATATATATATGTATCTCCCTCTCTCTCTCTCTCTATATATATATATGTATGTATGTATACATACATTTATATATATACATATACGTATGTATATATACATACATTTATACACATATATATATATACATATGTATGTATATATACATACATTTATACATATATATATATACATATATGTATGTATATATACATACATTTTTACATATATGTATGTATATATACATACATTTAAACATATATATACATATATGTATATATATACATATATTTATACATAGATATATACATACATTTATACACACATATATATACATATATGTATGTATATATACATACATTTATATATATATATATACATATATGTATGTATATATACATACATTTATACATATATGTATGTATATATACATACATTTATACATATATGTATGTATATATACATACATTTATACATATGTATATATACATATATGTATGTATATGTACATACATTTATACATATATATATGCATATATGTATGTATATATTCATACATTTATATATATACATATATGTATGTATAAATACATACATTTATACATATATATATATGAATATATACATATATGTATGTATATATACATACATTAATACATATATATAGGTATATATACATACATGTATGTATATATACATACATTTATACATATATATATATATATATATATATAAATATATGTATGTATATATACATACATTTATACATATATGTATATACATATACGTATGTATATATACATACATTTACACACATATATATATATATACTTATATGTATGCATATATACATACATTTATACATTTATACATATATATACATATATCTATGTATATATACATACCTTTATACATATATATGTACATATATGTATGTATATATACATACATTTATACATATATATACATATATGTATGCATATATATACATACATTTGAACATATAAATACATATATGTATATATATACATATATTTATACATAGATATATACATACATTTATACAAATATATACATACACATATGCATGTACATATACATACATTTATACATATATATATATACATATATGTATGTATATATAAATACATTTACACATATATATATACACATATATGTATGTATATATACATACATTTATAAGTATATATATATATATGCATATATGTATGTATATATACATACATTTATACATATATATATATATACTCATATGTATTCGTATATACATACATTTATACATATATATATACATACATTTATACATATATATACATATATGTATGGATATATACATACCTTTATACATATATATATATATATATATATATATACAAATATGTATATATACATAAATGTATCTATATATACATACATTTATACATATATATATATATACATATGTGTATTTATATATACATACATTTAGGCATATATATATATAGAGAGAGAGAGATAGAGATATAGACAGATAGATAGATAGATAGATAGATAGATAGATAAATAGATAGATAGATATGCGTATGTATGTTTTAGTATATGTGTGTACATAAAGAGAAGAACTAATATTTATTTGTGTGTGCATATACATATGTGATCCTTCGTGTGTGTGTGCGGGTGTGTTTATATGTTTAAGACGTTGTGGTGTAAGTACGCACTTGCAACTGTCCGACAAGTAAATCATCTTAAAGAAACCCTCAACATGAGCGCGCCCTTTCATCCCGGGGCCACGTTGTAGTCTTGCTGTTGACCACTGAATGGTCAATTTAATTTGGTGTTTGCGCATAGACAATGCGAGAAAGTCCCGAGACTGAAACCAATACGTTCACCCTTTGACACGGAGTACTCAGGACCCGTCAACGTAAGCCAAGTATGACAGAACCTTATTTCTCCATCAATCTGTCCGTATCTCCCTCTCCCTTACTCTCATTGTCTCTCTCTATCTCTCTTTATACCCACTCTCTAAATTAATGGACACAGTGACCAATGCTGGTTTTCATCTCAAGAGAGATAACACACTTGGAGTTATGCCGTTACAATGCTGCGGTAATATTGTAGGGTTGAGAAGGATGAAATATGATATCCTGTGAGGGTTAGGGTTTTGACGAAAATAATTGTTTGTGACTTCTATATATGCAGCAGTTCTGGACATATATCGTATTATTAAAAAAGTATCCATTTTACTAATCTTCCAGTATTAGTTTAAGTAACTTAAGCGTTGTAAGTTTAGTTTTATTGCAAAGAGCGTTGCGCAATAATAATAGATTAATATAAGCTAGTCAAAATACAAAATCGATTTTGCAGATGCATTGCTTTATGGGTCTAACTTCGAAAACTTGACTAACCTATTTTTGTTATATTTGATATGTATATACATTAATATATATATATATATATATATATAAATATATATATATATATACATATATATATATAAATATAAATATAAATATATATATACATATATATGAATATAAATATAAATATAAATATAAATATAAATATAAATATATATATATATATATATATATAAATATATATATATATTTATATAAATATAAATATATATATATAAATATAACTATATATATATATATATATATATATATATATATATATATATATAAATATAAATGTTTCGACGAAATAAGCTTTTGAATTATATAATTTTGCAAAACAATACATACATATTGTGTAATATTTACATACTACACTTTGCATTTATAAATATATATATATATATATATATATATATATATATATATATTGCAAAATGAAGAAATAAAAGAAGCAAATACGTACGCACATTCATATACAGTGATAGACCGAGAGGTGGTGCATATCTATGCGTGTTTATGCGTATGCATATATGCGTGTTTTATGCATATATATGTGCTTGTGAATATATGTGTATTTCATACCGCTTCATCAAAACACACACACATGCACACAGAAATATATATATATATATATATATATATATATATATGGTTATATATAACCATATATATATATATATGGTTATTTATATATATACATATATATATATATATATATATGGTTATATATATATATATATATGGTTATATATGTATACATATATATATGGTTATATATGTATATATGTATAGTTATATGTATATATATATATATATATATATATATTTATGGTTATATGTATATATATATGGTGATATATGTATATAAATAAGGTTATATGTGTATATATATATATGGTTATATATGTATATATAATATATATGGTTATATATGTATATGTGTATGTGTGTATGTGTATATGTGTATATGTATATATATATATGTATATGTATATATATGTATATGTTTATATATATATGTATATATATATGTATATATATGCTTATATATGTATATATAATATATATGGTTATATATGTATATGTGTATATGTGTATGTGTATATGTGTATATGTATATATATGTATATGTATATATATGTATATGTATATATATATATGGTTATATATGTATATAATGTATATATATATATATATATATATATATATATATTGCATGCTTACACGCATCAATTTGTCTAATCTGAACTCCATTTTGCGTTCTATGGTAACTTAGACGGGAACATATTTTCTACACGAATAAGTTTTATCGAATGAGCATCCATTGCTCTCGTAATAAAGTTTCGCCGAGTGGAGCAGCAAATGAGCCCTGCTGATAAAACTGGTTGCACGTTATTAAATACACTGAAACGTTAAAGGAATCATTTCGCTCCACTGAATCGCATTATAACAACGAATAACATTATAGCATCGAATCCATTTTAAAACGCACTTCGCTTAGTTATACTCAACTTAGACAAAATGTACGTTTTCAACTTATCTCATATATAATATAAATCTGATTATTTATTTACTTTCTTAACTAAATTACTATCAGAGAATATATTTTGTTAAACATATAGGTCATGTATTGATCCGTTTTGTTTGAAACAAAAGTTTTCTTTTCCATCGTTTTTTTTTTATTTTCATATATAATCCTGAATAATATGTCATATTTTCGTAAGGATATAATAAAGTTATAGATCTTACTCAGTAACTTATATTTACTTACACTCAACCCATCGACACCGTTAACAACATTTCAAGAGACACACTTTTTCTGAAACACGGTTGTCAATGATGTTACAAGATTCTCCATTTAACTGCTACAATTCCAACAGGGGCATTATCCAACATCTGTGACTCTGTTTGTTAACCGTCTTGTTGAGGATATAACTATCAGTCTCGCCCTCATTCATCTCACGTTTTCTGACGCAATGCTCTAATTCATACAGTTTGTATGACTTCCGCTTCGGTTTCTGTCTTTCTCTATTTCTCTCTTCTTACTAATCGTCTAGTTACGCTTCTACTTATTACTCTCTCGTTCTCCTTCTCTCTCTCCTTCTCTGTCATTCGTTCACTCTCTCTTATTCAGCGCCACTCTTATGTATGTAGTTTCTATTATTCTCCCTTCCGTCTCTCTCTTTTTCTCTGTATTCATTAACTGGCTTAGTAAGCTTCTGCATATTAGTCCATCTCCCTTAATTCTTGTGTTGTTTAACACACCGCTCTTATTCATACAGTTGTTATCATTCTCGCTTCCGTCTCTCTCTCTCTCTCTTTATCTCTCTCTCTCTCTCTCTCTCTCTCTCTGTCATTCGTTCACTCTCTCTTATTCAGCGCCACTCTTATGTATGTAGTTTCTATTATTCTCCCTTCCGTCTCTCTCTTTTTCTCTGTATTCATTAACTGGCTTAGTAAGCTTCTGCATATTAGTCCATCTCCCTTAATTCTTGTGTTGTTTAACACACCGCTCTTATTCATACAGTTGTTATCATTCTCGCTTCCGTCTCTCTCTCTCTCTTTATCTCTCTCTCTCTCTCTCTCTCTCTGTCATTCGTTCACTCTCTCTTATTCAGCACCACTCTTATGTATGCAGTTTCTATTATTCTCCCTTCCGACTCTCTCTTTTTCTCTGTATTCATTAACTGGCTTAGTAAGCTTCTGCCTATTAGTCCATCCCTCTTAATTTTTGTGTTGTTTGACACACCACTCTTATTCATACAGTTGTTATCATTCTCGCTTCCGTCTCTCTCTCTCTCTCTCTCTCTTTCTCTCGTTTTATTAAAAAAACTAACTATAAAACACAAGTCCATAATGAAGAGAATCACAAGAAAATATTAATATAGATGGAGAGAAAAGGAGAATTAAAGGGTTAAGGATAGAAGTAGGTAGGGTTAGGGTTAGGTTTAGAAGTAGGTAGATATAGCAAATAGAAATACTATGTTTTTATTTCGTCTTTATACATCAAAAAAATTAACTGGCGAACGCAACAGCTTGAACGACGCTGGAGTAAAGCACTGCAAAAAAAAAAACCTACATATTTCTTCATGAAACTATAATTTGTTTCGTAGCTGAAACATTGATAGTAATGGCAACTCTTTCTTTTCGATTTCATAAACTTAAGAAATTTAGTGAATTTAAATATTTATCACTAACTCTTGATTCAAACAAGTTTACCCTATAAATAATCTGTTTTCAACTATTAACTTCAAGTTTTTTAGATCATCGCCTTTGAATACGACATTTTGACCAAGATCAAAGTGTAGTATCTGTTCCGATGCATACTACACCCTATAGACCGATATCGTCTTGGCCTTCGGGGCTTCATTTACGCCGGTCTGTGGGTGTGTCCTGTGCAGTTCTAGGAGGTCCACCCTCCCAGGCTTTGCCTCCCCTCTTAAATGAGTAAGTTTATTGCTTACTGCCTGAGGCGCTCCTACCGGGGAATGCCGACGGGGCTGCCCATACATTTTTTGTAGGCCAGAGTGCTCAAATTCTCGGGCGCTGGCTTTTCAAATCCCACTTTCCCGACCTTGTGTCACATCTTACCTTGTGGGAGGAAGATAAATAAAATTGTCTTTGAATACGACATTCTCGAAGATAACAATACTAGCCGGTATGCATAAGATAATGGAACACGATAATTTGCTTATTTGAAAGGGTATTTTGCATTTATGCCGTGTAACGTAAAACTTTCATTGATGTAGTTAATGTATGAAAAATGTCAACGATGGCCACGTGCTGCCACACAAGAATATCTGAGTTCGAAATAATGGCGACTATTGCCGTTGACAGATTTGGACATTTTGGTAAATGACGTCCCTATCGACCATATTAGAACCTGACGGAGGCTCCATTGCGGTGGATCAATTATTTAGCCTTCAGTTTTGGACAGGCATTCCGGATATCCCAGGAAAGGGACATGTCACTGTGTTCGCAGAGATAAAGATACAGGAATAAGGGTGACACGCCGAAAAGTAATAATCATCGTTCTGCAAAAAAAAAAACTATATCTGTCTTCATGAAACTATAATTTGTTTCGTGGCGGAAACATTGATAGTAATGGCGACTCTTTTTTTTTCGATTTCATAAACTTAAGAAATTTAGTGAATTTAAATATTTAACACTAACTCTTAAAATGTTGTATCATTCGAATTATTCGAAAAAAAATGTTATCTGACCCTCTTTAGAAAAAAGAGTCAGTGAAAGATAGCGATTTTTGTTCATGGAAATCGCCTCAGACAAGACATGAAGCCCCTTGATGTAAATAGTTAAAAATACTACTTCAACGTCAACAACTAGCCAACGATAAGTGTTAGATGGATTGCTATCGACCCAGAAAACAGCAATTTATCCCCCTTTGCCAAAAAATATCGCTTACGTCATGTGGCGGCTAAAGGACAAACTCAGGGAAGCGAGAGTTACGAGGATATGTACTCATCCCGGTATATACATGTTAGATTACAAATTACTTATCACGACCAAGTGTCAGTCTGGGATTAGTGTTAAATTAGACAAAATATCTAATTTTACGTATGTCTGCAACTATATATTTATTTATTTATTTTTTTTTTTTTTTTAATTTATTTATTTTTTTATTTTAAATAACTAATATAAGTTAGCAAAACATTCATATGGAACAAAACGTAGATTTAGTATAAGGAACGTTTATGTTTTTGTCTTTTAAGGGAAGTGTGGTCTGTTTTAAATTTCCCGAAACAATTTTTCATGGTAAACAACTGATGATCCCTCGAAATTATGTTAGAAAAAAACTAATATAATAACTGTAAAAAAAAATTGACTTACATGAGTGATTTTCCACTGAAAGACATGGGACTATAAGTTTTTGCGTTTTTTTTAAATATAGTTTTAATAGTTGAGAAACTTCCGAGACTATATATATATATATATATATATATATATATATATATATATATATATATATATATATATATATATATATATATATACGAATTTAAATGTTCTCTGTTTACGTTTGCTGTTCAATGATTAAATTTATTGTTTACTAAATAGATTTATTTTAAACAATAATAAATCCGATGTCGCATACATTATTATTAAATTATATTATGATAAATCTTACAATAATATATATATATACGCTCGATTAAATGCTAAATATTGGGCTTGTCTGTTGTACTTGAAATTGGACCACTTCGTATACCAATCTCACTGAGATACACCTAATTTATATAGTCATAATTATATATACATACATATATATATATATATACATATATAATATATATATGTATATACTATTATATATATATAATATATATGTATATACTATTTTATATATATATATACATATATAATATATATATGTATATACTATTTTTTATATATATATATATATATACATATATAATATATATATGTATATACTATTTTTTATATATATATATATATATATATATCTGCTTATAATATCTCTCTACTTGACATCGCTATGCTTTTTGCGAAATATAAGACAACCTAAACACAAATATATGATATTTAAAATGAGAAAAGAATGTCTTTATTTTAATGTTATTCTCGTATAGTGCATCCTCTGTGCTTTTAGGCTTATGCCTATATTTTATACTACTTTTCTTAAAAGATGCTTTAAAAGAATATGAAAATACTAATCTTTAACATTTCCACGCTGCACGGCGTCTCCCATATTCAAGACAAGAGACCAGTATATGTAAAAAAAGGAAAATGACATCGTCGTCCATTTCCACCTAGACGGAACACAAGGTACTACTACTGCTTATGATATAGCTCTGCTTGATAAAGCTATGATTTTAGCGAAAGTATTGCAAAACTTAAATTTCTTTGTAAATAACGATGCTATACTTTGTTTTGTAGTAGAGCGTATAAACAATGGTGTATTTTCCTTTGGATTTAAAAATCTTAAACAATTAAGAAGATTATGATATGTAAACAGAATTTGTCTTTTAGAGCTTTTCAATGATAAGCACCCTTAGATACGAGAAAATTGTCAAAAACCCTCATACTCTCTTTTTTGTGTAATTTTCTGATTTCGGCTTTGATTGGCCTCTCCAATTCAGGAATTTTATGGTGGTTGTTAAGATAGACGTTATCTTTGAGATAACCCCACTGATTAAAAATATGTGTTTTTAATGGTCGGGTGAGTGCGAGTCGCATTAAGGATCACACCTCCTACAAATAGAAGCATCACCAAAGTCTACCGTATACCATAAATGGATGTTTATGTGTTAGAAGTATTGTCAGATTGCGGAAACGGGAGTGGATGTATTAAGGATGCGTCATATTTTGAGTCACTCTGCCTATCATTTATATCAGGTTAGATTCTTTTTATGGAAATCACTCCAGACAAGTCATAAGCCATTTGATGTAAGAAACTAAATAGAACGAAATATGATAATCGCAAAGACATAAGATGTATACTGGCATTAGTCTTTATAAGACAAGGTTATAGGTAGGAGAAAAAGAGTTCCACAAGCCTGCGGTTTTTCGAAAGAAACTACAGGAATAAGAAGCTGTAAAACAATGAGGTATCAACACAGCGGATTGATGGAGATTACTAAACCAACCTATCAAACGAGCTGGAACAAAATAATTCTGCAGAACACATGCCATAATAGTATTTATAGAAAAGACTGAGACTAGCAACGACACGTCTGTACAAGAGTAGGTGCCGAAGAAAAAATGTGAGGCCAATCAAATTACAGATATGTTTCTGCACCATATCAAGAACCCTCAAATGGGACAGAGATTCAGCCTCCTAAATATGACAACAGTACGTAATAGATGGTCAGATTGTGGATGTGTAGAGATAGAGAATAGCCTGAAGTGTGAAAAAGTATTTGGAGCGAAAGAGAGAACCGACTTTACGAGAAGCAGGAAGAGCAATGGATCTAATGTATGAACTCCAAGAATTATTGGATGAGAGAGGAAGCCCAAGAAGTTTCAGAGTCTATTCATACCCAAGAGCAGAGCCATCCATGAGAATATCAGAAAGAAAATGAAGACGCCTACAATTAAAAGACACAGGCTGAGTCTTAAAAGGATTACAAGAGACAAGTAATTTCGTAAACTAATCTACAACTGAACCCACGTGAAATTCTAGATCAGCTGCATATTTCGACTGATCCGATGGAGATGGGTGAGAAGCAACACCAGAATAGAGAGTGGTATCATTTGTATGTATCATTCTATAGCGATATTCTATTTCCGCACGCTGTAATCACGTGTGCACTGAAGTTATTGAATAGCTTCACAATAGCATCACTAACGAAGACCATTATAGCAGTCTCGATAGCGAGATTAAGATGTTTCTACTCGTTGTGACAGTCTAATATTACCCTTTTCTCAAAAACGCATCGGATGTAGTAGTCCAGCGGGTTTTTATCTGGTTATGAGATAAACTTAAATCAGGAGATGTATCTATAATAAGGATATACGTTGTACAGGTAAACTATGCAGATGCATAATCTTGAAATAGAGATGTCGCCAAGATCAAGTCCAAATGGCAGGGAAAAAAACCGTCTCTCTCAACTGTATATAAAAAAAACGTCCTTCAAATCAACATGAAAGAAAATCCAGCACTCTTTTCTTTTGCTCGCTTTCCAATACGCGCCGCGTTCAGAACGATATCCACGATAAAACTGACTCACTCTTTACTTTCGCTATCTTATTCCCACGCATGCAAACAACCTAATTTGCATGAACAAATAAAATAATTAAAATCTTATTTCACTTTCTGACGCATTTCTCCTCCCACTCCTCTTTCTTTTTATGTCGGCAACGAGTGTTTTCGGGTTCGCCTCACACACACAGCATAGCAGACGCTGCCTCTTTGAACGGCGCCGACAAGTGTCTGCATCTACATCAATCGGCCGCTCTCCGTTACACATAAGCTTAGTGGTCTTAGGTTATCAGAAGACCTTAACCTGCATCCGGTTTTATCCCCTATTGTAGGAACCTTTAGGGAGTGTGCATTTATTCCATCATTACTATTTTTAGCAGGTATACCCGGATCCGGTACGATAGAACTTGTCTCAAGCGAGCCGTTCAATTGTCTTGGAAACGCTTTGACAACGTGTTCCCTTCTACCTCATTCCCATTATGCAAACATCAATTTTTAGCAGACCTTTCTATTCTTTAGTTCACCAAATTTCGAAACCGTATTAACTACTAAAGCTGCCCATCGAAAGTCTTTCGTATGACACACAGCCCCGTTTAATTGTAAGATCCCATCTTAGAGCGCATCGCTTTTATAGTCTTGCATATGAACTTAGGCCCTTATTTTAAAATAAGTATTGACTCACTTGTTAAAAGTGCCGAATCGTTAACAGTCAAGAAATGATAAAAACAACAACATCAGCAAAACATTAACAAATAACAGTGGATTTTAACAATATACCGACCTGTATACATTTAACGTGCTGAAACTGTCTTTAAGTTTTTTTTTATTTGAAAATGCTATTTCGTTCAAAGCAATCTTTTGATAGGTACGCGTTGCTTAACTGAGAGGGGGCGTACCTCTTTAAAAGTATTTTGGAAAATGACTCATCTTACAACTAAACCTAAGTTTGAGTTGGGAATTAAGGTTAGTGGCAGTACTAGCCAAAGCT
Organism: Sepiola atlantica; assembly: GCA_963556195.1. NCBI lineage: Eukaryota > Metazoa > Mollusca > Cephalopoda > Sepiida > Sepiolidae > Sepiola > Sepiola atlantica. The sequence continues at coordinate 62,157,353 of OY744548.1, forward strand.
TCATCTATATGTTAAATTCACCGATTATTTGTTTACACAATTATACACGCACAAAACAAATTAATCTACAAAACTATATAATACAAAACGTTAATATGTTGGCATAACATTGTCGGGACGATATTTATTTTTCTGCCATCCGGATTGCCACCTTTAGAGAGATGGATATACCCCACATTAAACATCGAACTTGTGTTTAACATTGCTCTCGTGCAGAAGCAAGTTAATAGAGAAAATAACATAGGCAGTTTGTAGCAAATAGTTATAGATGCATATTTTGTATACTGATTGTGGTATAACGTAGTAATGGTTACACAATAGAAATACTCAACTCTTTTATATCGTTTTAAATATATATTACCTGCAAATCCCATATTACATGGGTTATCCATTGTCTTTTAAGACGGAGCGGAGGCCATGATACATAAATCGGACTTCAGTTTTGTTTATTTGTCTACGACCTCCTATGATATTTGTAGACCTCAATAATTATTACTTTACTCAAAGCGGTACAGCAATATTGTAAGTGTCAGAGGTTATGCCATTAAAAGGAAATATGTAATTTAACTTTAGTAGATTTGATTTATAATTGTAAATTTACCGAAATGAGAAAATTAAAATAGAAAGGGTTGGAGAAAAAGTACAGGGGGGGGGGGGCTCAATCATTCCCCGAATATGCGATACACCTAACAACCAACCAACCGACCGTATTCAGGACCGGCGGGACAGTTAAAAAGTGGGGGGGGGCGGTTAAACACATACATATATAACTTCATTATTGATGACCGTAAAGTGGGGGGGGAAGTCAAAAAGTGTGTTGGAGGGGCGGGGGCGTGAGACCCCCCTGCCCCCCCCCCCGATGCCGCCGACCATGTAGGTTGTACGTCACCAATAATGGCTTGCCAATATCGAGTCGGATTCCTAAGTAAAGTGATCATATTTATCGATCTGATAATTATTATTTTTTAATTGTAGTATTAGAAATAATTGAATTAAATAGAAGACGTGAATCGTGTTAGTTAGGGTCGCAAAAAATAAGGAAATAATAATTTTATAGCATTGACAATAGTGAGATTAATGGATGGCGTAATTAAACGGATTCTTAACCATGACAAGATGAAGAGGAGGTTTTGCTCGGAAGAGAATAAAGTTATTACTAAGGCGGGGCGGAGCGAGGACGGGGTTGCTCCTCAGGTAAAGGACATCTCTATAAAATGGGCGGGTGACGACATTTAAGACAAATGGCTTGCGTTCATTCAAATAATTATGAAATATGTGGATGACGGGTAGGAAGAGAATTGCGGCAGAATCCTTTTTAATGAAAGTGACAATTGTTTAGAATAAAAGTCTCGCAGAGACAGGAATTAAAGAGTTCAAAATGGAATGAATAGGGGGAGAATAGGGGTAATTAGTACGTGTGAAGAAAAGAAAATGAGATGTTAGTATTTGTAAGTGAGAAGAATAAAGAAGGGAGAGAGAAGGGAAAAATTTTAAAAGAGCAGACGAAGGAAATGTAAAAGGAAAAAGTATCAAAAAAGAAGAAAAAGAATAAGACGGACATGAAGGAAGACGAAAGCAGGAAATTAAGTAAAATGTGAAAAAGAAATAGGAAGTAGAAAATATGTAGATGGAAAAAGAAGGGCAAAAAGAAGAAAGAGAAGAAGAAGAAAATAAAGAAGAATAATAATAAGAAAACAAAGAAGAAGAATAAGAAGAAGAGGAAGAAAACAAAGAAGAAGAAGAAAAAGAAGAAGACGAGGAGGAGGAGGAAGAAGAAGAAGAATGAGAAGAAGAAAACAAAGAATAAGAAAAAAAGAGGAGAAAACAAAAGAAAAGAAAATAAGAAGAAAACAAAGAAAAAGAAGAAGAAAACAATGAAGAAGAAAAAAACAAAAAACAAAAAGAAGAAAACAAATAATAATAAGAATAAAACAAATAAGAAAACAAAGTATAAGAAAAAAACAAAGTAGAAGAAAACAAAGCAGAAAACAAAGAATAAAAAGAAAACAAATAAGAAAACAAAGAAGAGGAAAAACAAAGAAGAAAAAGAAGTAAACAAAAGAAGAAAACAAAGAAGTAGAAGAAGAAGAAGAAGAAGAAAACAAAGAAGAAGGAGGAGAAGAAGAAGAAAACAAGGAAGACGAAAACAAAAAAGAAGAAGAAAACAAAGAAGAAGAAGAAGAAGAAAACAAAGAAGAAGAAGAAGAAGAAGAAAACAAAGAAGAAGAAGAAAACAAAGAAGAAGAAGAAGAAAACAAAGAAGACGAAAACAAAGAAGAAGAAGAAAAAGAAGAAGAAGAAAACAAAAAAGAAGAGTTAAACGAAGGAGACAAAGAGGTAAAGTATCTAAAAGAAATGAGAAAAGGAAAGCAAAGCAGAAAAACGACAAATATGAAGAAAATAAATAAGAGAGGAGAAGAAGAAAGATGAAAAGGGAAGAAAAGAAAGATTAGAATAACAGAGAGGGGGGGTGATGTAAAAAGAGAAGAGACGAACAACAAAAAGAATGAGGAAGAGACAAAGCAGACTAGAAGAAAGAAAGAAACAAGGCGATTAAGTAAAAAAAGTAAGAAACTAGAAGATACGGCGATGAAGCAGAAAAATAAAAAAGAGAAGAAGAAGAAGAAGAAAAAGAAAAAGAAGAAGAAGAATGAAACGAAGAATAGACGAAAGAATAAGAAAAAGGAAACGTTGTGAGGGTAGTCGTCCTGATTTGTAAGGTTTCTTTATTAATTTATTTTTATTGGTAGTCGCTGGCTCCTTCCCCCGTCCTTTCTTTATCTTCTATTTATATGAAAGTCGCTCCGGACAAGACATGAAGCTAATTGATGTAAACTGCTTATTATAATAAAAAAAGGAAAGTAAGTATGAATAACTTAAATACATACCAAACCTGACCTTCTTGCCAGCGATCCTCCCCTGGACTCAAAACAGTCAAGCCAAAAAGTAAGCCCTCTAAGAATCTAATAGGGAAATACCATTTTTATAAAGATGGCTGACAAAAAGTCTAACCCCAAACTGATTAAGTGGCTGAAAAGAAATTGGTATTTTTTAGTATAGCTTATAATATACTCGCATATAGATAGCAATAATATATATATATATATATATATATATATATATATATACAGGGTGGGCCAAAATAAGGGTCCTATCTTTAAATTTGAATAACTTGAATTTGAATAACTTCCACAAAATAAAAGTTAAACTCACCAAACTTTATGTGTGTGTAGACTGACCCTTCCGAGATTTTTTGAAATAAACAAAACAAATTTTAGCCGAAAAACACTTCTTAAAACTTAAAAAAACTAAAGTATTGTGTTTTACACTGTTTTGAGTTTTTTAAGCAAAAATAATGTTTTCTAAATGAGGGTACGTTCCTTAGGGCTAATACGGCTCATGCTTGCTTCGGAAGGGGTCCTTTACTTATTCTAAAAAAATCAATAAATAAAAAAGTTATCAATTTTTAAAAATAGGACTCTTATTTTTGCCCACCCTATATATGTATTAACATGTAACTTATCGCAACATCCTACAGCAGGTTCACATTACATCAGATCGTCATAGGTGTTTTTCTATATAGCACGTCTGTATACACCCGAATGCGATCTCCAACGATCAACCAGAATTGTTAGACCAATAAATCACTGAAAAAAATATCCGACCATTTTCAAGATCCTTCGAAATGTTCGTTTCATTGTGTGCACGAACAGGAATATATTTGCCGTGAGAATCGAAAAAAAAAAACGGAGAAAAACAAAAGATAGCCACTGAAGCTAAAGAGGGTGCTGCAGAATTGGGTAAGGGAGATAATACCGTAGCACCGAGTGTTGGCAGTTTCGCGTGGGCGATTATTTTGTGGATCAGTATTCTCTTTTACACCGAGAAGAAATGGAGGCGGTGAAGAATTCGGTGGCATTCTTTGCGATAATCGGTTTCGGAAAAACGTGATGAAAATAAGGACTGACATCCGAAAAAGATAAAAATGAAGAACGAACCGATATATTGTGAAGATACGGCTGTTTAATAGTACTATATTTGACAATATAACTACTATCTTAAACTATAGCGTGACAGACAAACACAAATTACATTTTAATTATAAGTCTGATAGACAAACAAAAAACGATATATTTTGAAACTGAGGCTACACAGAAATAAAATTGTTTGGGCGAGACAGAAATCAACATTGATATTTCAGACTATAGTGTCATAGACTAGCGATAATCATAGACAAACAAACATGTTTATTTAAAAAAGTGTGGCAGACAAACAAAAATAACATTTTAAACTTAAAGCTGACAGACAAACGATAATTATATTTATAACGTAAGCATGATAGAAAATGAAAATCATATACAGATTAATAAAAAGGCAGAACAGCGATAATGATTTTTTTTAGATTTAATCATGACAGATAACAACCACGATATGTCACATATTACCATGAAAGACAAACTCAGTGATATTTAAGACTCGTGCATACTACACACACACACACACCCACACACACACACCCACACCCACACACATATACACACACATACACACACATACACACACACACATACACACCCACACACCAACATACACACACACACACGTGCGCGCAATGATTCCTGTTATTCATGCGAAGCAATTTTTAGGCAGGGGTGTCACGTATATACTTTAAAAATATATTTTGTTACCTGTAACTAAAATTTAAAAACATATATTAGCCCGTAATCGCGAGTAGACATAGTTATTAATACGAATTTACTTAACGCACGGTATAATTCGTAAAGAGATTAGATTGTATCCATATTATCTCATGCTGTAATGGATTGAAGGAAGAGGGTTTAGTAATGAGGGATTATCTACTCCTACTGCCGCGTTGAAATTTGTAATCTAAGTCAAAACTGTTTACAAATTAAATATACAAATCGATATTTCAGACTTAAGGGTGTCATATAAACAAAAATATATATTTCTGACATAAGTGTGACAGAATTACGAATATGTTATATTAAAACTAAGCAAAATACTATTGAAATGTTTAGTGTGACATTCGACCGTTGATGTATTTATCTGGATGGACGTAAATAAAATGAATCAGTTTGTAGGTTTTGCGACGCAAAGACTTTATAAACATCAAGCTATCAGACTAATAAAAATGTTATGTTTAGTTTATCATGACGGACCAATATAAACTCTATTTAAATTTTAAGCGAAACAGACAAGCAGAGATGTAATTAAGCATGACATAGCAC
>OY744548.1:62170101-62185101 GCA_963556195.1 Sepiola atlantica
CCCAAAGGAAAAAGTCACACGGGGTAAGATCTGGAGACCTAGGAGGCCAGGGCATGAGAACGTCATCACCTCGCCCAGATCTCCCAATCCATCTACCAGGCAGCCTTGTGTTAAGAAACTGCCTTACTCTAAGACTCCAGTGTGGTGGTGCACCATCTTGTTGAAGAATTAAGTCATCAGATTCTGCTTGTTCCAACTGAGCCATTAACCAATCTTCCAGCATGTTGAGATAGGATTCACCAGTGATAGTTGGCTCTTCAAATAAGAACGGTCCATAGACACCTTTCTTGGAAATTGCACAAAACACGTTCACTTTTGGTGAATCTCGCTCGTGCTCAAGAAGTTCATGAGGATTCTCAGTACCCCATATGCGAGTGTTATGCTTGTTAACTTTGCCATTCAGATGGAAGGTCGCCTCATCGCTAAAAACAAGCCGGTCATCAAAGCCGTTATCTTCCAACTTCTCTTGCATTGCAATGCAAAAGTCACGGCGAAGTGGCTTATCAGTGTCCTTCAACTATTGGACCAACTTGAGCTTGTAAGGTACCATTTGCAGTCGTTTCCTTAAGACACGCCAGACAGTTGCTGGAGCAAGCTGAAGTTCCCTGCTGGCTCTTCTCACTGATTTATGGGGGCTCTGCTGAAAGATTGTCCGAACTTGCTCAACTGCATCTTCTGAAGTTGAAGGGCGACCTGTTCGCTTACTTGGGCATAAACACCCATCTTTCACAAATTTAGCATGCCATCTGACAATGGATTTCCTTTCAGGGGCTTCTTTTTTAAATTTCCTGCGAAATGCACGCTGAACACATGTCCACGATTCAGTCTTTGCAAATTGGAGGACGCAAAATGCCTTGTCTTGTTTAGAGAACGCCATTACTGCACCTGGAAAGATAACACGAAAATCATTAGTATGACCAAAAACTTGATTAAGCAAGCTTTAAAATGGCACCAGTTTCATTTTTCTACCTGGAATAGTTCATGAGATATACGTATTTGTAATGTTCCCAAGACTTTTGAAACACCCTGTATATGAATATATATATATATATGAATATATATATATATATATATGAATATATATATGTATATATATATATGAATATATATATATATATATGAATATATATATATGAATATATATATATATATATGGATATATATATATGAATATATATATATGAATATATATATATATATGAATATATACATGAATATATATATACATATATATATATATATGAATATATATATATACGTATATATATGAATATATATATACATATATATATATCGCATATATATATATATGAATACATATATATACATATATATATATGAATATATATACATATATATATATATGAATATATATGTATATATATATGAATATATATATATGTATATGAATATATATATATATATATATATGAATATATATATATATATGAATATATATATGAATATATATGAATATATATATATATATATATGAATATATATATGAATATATATGAATATATATATATATAGATATATATATATATATATATATATATATATATATATATATATATATATATATCACTTCAGTAAGCAAAAAAACAACGAACGTTGCATCAGCAATAAAAATAATTCCACAAAAATACATTAGGTATTTATGTTATAAATATCGTACATACTTCTAAACAGGACCTCTTAATCCGATGGTAAAACGTTGGACTCTAGACACCAATATCGAAGGTTCGATGCTTGTCCAAGTGTGCCATCCTGATGACGACTGTGAGCCAGAAACACGTGTTCATAGATTACTTTTATGTACGTATAATATATATATATATATATATATATATATATATATATATATATATATATATATAATATAATGATAGAGTAAAAATGCCTTCATAAAAAACATGTGTTAGATTCAGATATTTTTTATTCAATCAAAATAAAAAATAAAAACATTTTTTCTTCATATTGATTTTTTTTAAATTTTATATTTCGCTTGATATAACAAGCCTCGACAGAGTTTTAGACAAATAAAAGGTGTTAACCTTTTTTTTCGTAATAATCCTTCCCTCTCTTGTAGAAGGGGTGTCCGATGTTATGGACTAACGGAGCAAATGTCTGTTTTAATTGAATTTAAATCGCGCATGGTCGCTGGTAGTTATACAGTTTGGAAAGTTTATGTACATAAATGTTTACATATATATATATATATATATATATATATATATATATATATATATATATATATATATATATGTATATATATATGGCTAATAGATCTGAAAAAGAGAGAGAACTAATCCTTATTACATAGAAAATAGGACGTTCATATAACCGTAGATATTTTGGGAGGAGAATAATGTTCATCCAATGATCTGTAAGCCTAATAGGCAGAATATTTCGTAATTTCGTTGTTCCTGTTGTTGTTGCAGATGTCAGTAACCGTGGCGGGAAGTTGTGCTTTTTCCTGCCAAACAGACACAGCAAATGGCAGTTCACAAACCAAACAACAAAAAAAACAGGGCAAGAAACAGAATAAAACGCAATTAACTGATGTATGTTTTCCCCGATGTTGAAACAGAGGAAGCAGCTAATGTCTGAATAGCAAGGCATGATTCAAGGGCGACTACTCATGCTTCCTAATTGACAGCACTGGACAGTTGTTTCGTGTATAGACACGAACGCGGCGTGGCTTAACGTTGTACACGAACTGAATAAGACGCTTCATTTGTCAATGCGATGAGGCTTTAGACCATGACAAGCGTAACAAAAGGTCGGTTTAGGGAATGAAAACTAATTTCTCTCGTCTTAGATGTATCTGCCTCGTGTTAGATTAACTCGTTTTCTGCATGCAGCTTAATGGTTAGCACTACTCATCTTGAGGTTCGCCTTTTGGCTAAGATCAAAGTGTAGTATCTGTTCCGATGGATACTGCATCCCATAGACTGGTATTGTCTTGGCCTTCGGGGCTTGATTTACGCCGGTCTATGGGTCTGTCCTGTGCAGTTCTAGGAGGTCCACCCTCCCAGGCTACGCCTCCCCTCTTTGGGGAGGAGTAAGTTTATTGCTTACTGCCCGAGGTGCCCCTACCGGGGAATGCCGACGCGGCTGCACAGGCAATTTTTAAACCCCACTTTCCCGACCCGACCTTGGGTAACATCTTACTTGTGGGAGTAAGATAAAAACTGGCCTTGTGCCTAACTCCTGGAGAGGAGTAAATCAATATTCATCTTGAAGTTCGCCTTTTGGCTAAGATCAAAGTGTAGTATCTGTTCCGATGGATGCTGCACTCAATACTGGTATTGTCTGGTCCTTCGGGGCTTGATTTACGCCGGTCAATGGGTCTGTCCTGTACAGTTCAAGGAAGTCCACCCTCCCAGGCTTTACCTCCCCTCTTTGGAGAGGAGTAAGTTTATTGCTTACTGTGTGAGGCGCCCCTACCGGGGAAAGCCGACAAGGCTGCCCAGGCAATTTTTAATGGCCACAGTGCTCCCATCTTCCGGCGCTGGCTTTTCAAAATCCCACTTTCCCGACCCAACCTTGGGTCACATCTTACTTGTGGGAGAAGGATAAAAACTGGCCTTGTGCCTAACTCCTGGAGAGGAGTCAATCAATACTCATCTTGAGGTTCGCTCATAAAGGATCTGTTCCGATGGATACTACACCCTATAGACCGGTTTCGTCTTGTCCTTCGGGGTTTGATTCCGCCGGTCTGTGGGTGTGTCCTGTGCAGTTCTAGGAGGTCCACCCTCCCAGGCTTTGCCTCCCCTCTTTGAGGAGGAGAAAGTTTATTGCTTACTACCTGAGGCGCCCCTACCGGGGAATACCGACGGGGCTGCCCTGGCAATTTTAAATGGCCGGAGTGCTCACTTCTCGGGCGTTGGCTTTTCAAGCCCCACTTTCCCGACTCTATCTTGGGTCACATCTTACCTTGTGGGAGTTATATAAAACTGGCATTGTGTCTAACTCCTGGAGAGGAGTAAATAAATCATGAAAGATGAATTATTGCTTAACGATGCAACACACTCATACACATACATACACCTGAAGGTGTTCAGAGAATATTATCTCCCCTTGTGCCATACTATGAGGCGCAAATATTGGGGGGCAATGAAAACCGAGACCTTACTTAGCCTGAGGTTTACTTATAAGGGGTATAGAATTAACTCCCTTTTCCACACACTGACACAAAATTATCTCGAAATTTAAGCAAACTTAAGGGACGTTAAGAACGGGGACTATAAAAAAAAATCAAAAAAAATCTTCTTTTTCAATCCTCGCCTGGCCGTACAAAATTTAATGTATATGAGACGCATTTTTTTAATTAACATAGTTCATATTTCAGACTTTCGTTTATTCAAACGTCATGTTGTGTTCTACTGACTCTGAGATAACTGATATGACACCCTCTCTATATTTCAATATTCTATAGGTCTAAAGTTCTAAAGGAAAACCCTTCTTACACGTTGGTCGCTTATTAGCACTACTGATCCTGATATTAAATAACAAGGTCCCCACTGTACAAGATATACGTACGACCTAAATGCATCTCCGATAATGATACTTTAATTTAGGAGCTATGCGGAAGGATGCAGTTCCTCTTAGTTTCAATTACTCCTACGTCCACAACAATTCGGAACGGTATAACTGACAAGATCTGATCAAGGGTTTGAATAGAATCTGACGGTTATCAAGGCTAAAATACACTCGAGAAGAGGCAATGAGATAGATAGATTGCGAGTTGAATGATGAAAACTATTATGAGAGGGTTGAAAAAATATGAATAAAATGAACAAAGTTTGATTGACTATGGCAATGGTATTTGCTAAATATAACATTGATCACACTGGGTGAAATATAACAGATCAACATCTTTCTCCTCCTCCTCCTCCTCCTCCTCCTCCTCCTCCTCCTCCTCCTCATCATCATCATCATCATCATCATCATCATCACTATCATCATCATCATCATCATCATCATCATCATCATCACTATCATTAGGGTTTTTGATCACTCGTAAAGGAAAGAACCTTCTACTTTATTTTGTCTCTGGCTAGGCATGACGACCTAGGGTCAAGTTGGCTGCTGGGTGTTTGGCCTTGCACTTAGTGTTTTCGATTACCTCTTAGTCCATTTTGTAGCTCAAGCTGTCCACCTGTTACCTGTCGATTGCAGAAGGTGACCTGCCAATCTATGTTTAGTCGTCTGTATAATGGTGATGATGTTGTTTATTCAAGTTTGCTGTCTATTCCAGGTGTTTCTTTTTCTTTCACATAGAGTCATGCCGGACATCATGCGTTCTATTATTCGTTGTGCTACACTTAGCTTCTCTATTTTTGCATTATTGAGTGGAAAACACTCCGTTATTTATGGATATCGCTCCAGACAAGGCATGAAGCCACTTGATGTTAGGAGCTAATAAAACAGTACTTCAAGGTCAAAAACTAACCAACGATAAGTACAAGATGAATATATTCTTACCGAGAAAACAGCAATTTTCCCCGTTTGTCAAGAATATCGCTCATGGAATGTTAGGATTAAAAGACACAATAAGGGAAGCGAGCGTTTACCCAAGGTCCACTTTCTACTTAATTTAACGTTCATAGTGAACTTTCTACTCTTCATGAGGTTGTCAAAGTCACGCATTGAAACGTTACTGAAATGGCAATAATAAGGAGAATATTTTAAAAAAAATATTTTGAAAACCTGGACAACGCAAATTATTCATGTTTCAAGACGAATTTCAACTTGACTGTGATAGGTATGCCTCAGTAAGGGAGGATGGTACGAGAAAAAAAGAAGAAAAAAATATGCTTATACTTCTCACAAAGATGTTTATGATCGAAAGTACTCAAGTATAAAAAAAAAGTTTTTAAAGTAAATGAATAATTTATTTTAAAAAATAAATAATTTGCGTTGTGCAGGTTTTCAAAATATTTTTTTAAAAATTCTCCTTATTATTGCCATTTTAGCAACGTTTCAATGTGTGACTTTTAAAACCATATATATATATATATATATATACATATATATATGTATATATATATATATATTACACGTATTGTATAAGTTTATGCAGATGTAAATCAGTTCAAACTCCAGTGTTTATAAAAAGTGCTTAATAACATGTAGAGCTGGTCTTAAGTATACTTTTTCAGACCAAAGAAGGCAGAGGTTGACTCTCTGTGAATACTACAACAGAAACATGTATGCACATATGTAACCGATAATGTTGGTATAAATAAAAAATCATACTATATATATATACATATATATATATACACGAACATATATTTTCATACACCTTTCTCTGTCTCTCTCTCTCACTATATATATACATATATATATATATATATACATATATATATATATATATATATATATATGTATATATATATATGTCCCTCTCTCTCTTTCTCTATCTCTGTTTATTCCTGTTTATTATTATCGAGTCGACGATATATATATATATATATATATATATATATATATATATATATATATATATATATATATATATCGGGGATATTGTAAATAAGTTTTATTGGTCGGTTTTATAAGCCCATAAATTAATTTCTGTAATCTCTACTTTCACACACTTTTTATTTTATCATAATGTTTATATTGGTTTAAAGTATGTTGATGGCTTCTCACTGGCACTTATTAAAGGCTTTACATCTGTCGCATTATTGTGAATACAAGGAGGGAAGTAGGTATATATATATATATATATATATATATATATATATATATATATATATTAGTGTTTTTATGCCAGACTCAACAAAGATAACGCGTAGATGTTATTGGCTTGTTTACACAGTGTGTATGCGAATATTCAGAGGATCGAGTGTTCTCAATAATGGGAAAACCATCGCACCAATGTTTTAAAATAAAATAAATTGATAACTCTCAAATTATGGCCATATATTTGCAGATATATATGATGATTGATATCTCCAGAAACTGCAATACTCTAAATGCACGAGCTATAAAAGATCTAATTATACATATATAACAGTTTAATTTTAAAAAGAGATATCTAGTCGGTGATATACTTTTTTACGCCGTTTATGAATGTTATCTTATAGAATTATATCCCATAGAAAATATATATTCCTAGCGACGACCCCTGTGTACCATCTTAGCTCGAATAAAATTATGCAAATTAAGAAACTTTTGCTTCTACTCATAAATCATATAGTAACATTTTACATCAAACACTTAATGTTATGGTGCCGTACCTACCTACGGAGAACTAATGGACTCGTCCACCTTATAAATACGGGAAGCACGTGACACTTGTTCTCTTCTTCCCAAGCAAACCGGCAATGGCGGTTGAGAGCACATCTCCTTGTATCTCTTTCTTTCTATTATATAATATATATCTTTGTTCATGTAAACCATGTGTTCCTGTGTCATTCATTCGGCCTTACCCAGGTCCACAACAAATGGCGACGAGGGAATTCGAACTCTTGGGTAAAAAAACTGAAAATACCACGTGAAAATGCACTCACACGGTTAATGCAGGAAGCCGCACGCAAAAAAAAACAAAAAAAAACAAAGGTTTTTGCCGAACGGTCGAGAGAAGAAAAGGGAACTCAACTGAAAAAACAAAACAAAAAAACACGTTGAATTCCTAAGTGCGAGAAAATTGTTTTCTTTTAAGAAAAAGAAAACTGAAATGGACATGTTGTGCTCTAAGTTTGAAAACTGCTTATCGAAAAAAAAAACAGCTTGAAATTAGGTGCGCGGTTACTCTAGTTTGGGAAAACTTGTTAAAAAAAACAAAAAAAACAACTGAAATTGAATGCGCGTTTTTTTTTACTCTAGGTTGGAAAACTAACAAAAAAAAACGAACACGAAGGAAGCGAGCATTGTTTTTTTTTAGACGAACGTCACAGCGAGTTTTTTTTTGACGAGCACACACACACACACACAAAAAATGAAACCGACACCACGTGTTTCAGATAAAAGAAACAAAACATGAAATGAATCACACGTGCGTTTCTCCATATAAAAAAGAGGCACGATAAAAAAAGGTCAGTTTTATTTTCTCTCTCTCTTTTCCGACTTGTACTGAAATATTTTAAAATGCAGAAAGAATTAATTGTGAAACAGATTTTTTTTCTCTTCGTTAAAATTAAAAACGTGTATAAGAAAAGAACATTACATAATCTTTTCATAACTAAAAGGGCGTCTTGCCAGCGCTAATTTAAAGAAAAGAACTTCTTGAAAATTCATTAAATAACGAGAAAATATTAATTTTCAAAATAAAAAAATAAAAATAAGTGAATATACGCGTATATAGAGAAAAGGAAAAGTTACATAATCTTTTCATAATTAAAACGGCGCCTACCAAACGCTAATTTAAAGAAAAGAACTCTTATAAAATCATAAGATAATAGGTAAATATTAATTTTCTAAATAAAATCAGAAACTAAATAGTTGAATATGGAAGATATTAAGTCTATAATCGCCGAACTAATGAAATTCCAAATCTCCCAGCAACAACAAACTGAGAAAAGATTTCAAAAGCTTTTATTAGAACAGAACCAGCATATTTTATTACACAAAAAAGAATATGATGAAAGATTGGAATTTCTGATACAAACAATATCGCGTAGTGACCAAAAAAATGTAAAACAGGACTCAAAAAACATTGAATTGTCCGGCATTGCGCATATAAATAAGGTACATCAAAAAACAAAAGCTCAACCTTATAGAAAAATAAGAAATAATAATTTTGATGTAACAAAGACAAACCAAACCAGTAAAATAATAAATAAATTGCCACCGATCCCTTGTTCACGCTGTGGTAATCCACATTGGTACAATGAGTGCCCATTCCGTTTTAAAACCTGTATGAAATGCAAAAAAGTTTGACATAAAAGTTCGCACTGCAGAACGGGCAGAGGAAATAAAATGCGGATTCAAGCCACTAGGACAAAGAAGGAAAAATGCATGAACATAAGAAAATATGTACAGGTGAAAATCCTGGATAAAAATATAAAATTGCAATTGGATTCTGGTTCAGACGTTTCCATTATAAATTTACATACATGGAGGAGATTAAATAAACCAACTCTATCAAGAACAAACAGGCTGGCAAGCACAGTTACTGGTGAAAGAATTACATTTGAAGGAGAATTAATCACAAATGTGTCCCTAATGGGAAATACTAAAAAACTCAAACTACTGGTACTGAAGGATTCGAATAATCTTTTTGGTTCAGATTTTATGCAGGCATTTGATTTATGGAAGTTGCCGATAAATACATTTTGTAAAAAAATAAATAGTCGCGCAACAGAATCGGAAAAACTACAACGAGAATTAAAAAAAATCGTTTCCAGAGGTTTTTTCTGGCGGTCTTGGATGCTGCACTAAAATGACTGCAAAATTCCGTCTAAAAGAAAATGTACTGCCGGTATTTAGAAAAGAAAGGAAAGTACCCTTCGCCTCGATTGAAAAAATAAACGCTGAATTAGACCGACTGGTAAAGATGGGTATTTTATCAAAAGTACAACACAGCCAGTGGGCAGCACCCACGGTTTATGTAAAGAAAAAATCTAATGAAATTCGTGTATGTGCAGATTTTTCAACAGGACTGAATACTGCCCTCGCGGACAATCACTACCCACTCCATACCCCGGAAGAAGTGTTTACAAGCTTAAATGGAGGAAGATGTTTTTTCAAAAATAGACCTAAGTGAGGCATACCTACAAATACCGGTGGATAAAGATTGTTCTAAGCTGTTATGTATAAACACACATCGTGGTTTATATAAATTCGAAAGATTAGCGTTCGGAGTTAAGGTCGCGCCAGCCATTTTCCAACAAGTAATGGATACAATGCTGGGCGGACTGGATTTCGCAATAGCGTATCTCGATGACATCTTGATTAACAGCAAAGATATCGAACAACACCAAAAACATGTAAATCAAGTGTTTGCGAGAATCCAAGATTATGGGTTCAAAGTAAAAGAAGAAAAATGTGATTTTTTCCTGGAGGAAATAAAATATCTGGGTCATGTGATCGACAAGGACGGCAGAAGACCAGACCCAGAAAGGGCTACCGCAATAAAAAACATGCCGGCGCCAGAAAACGTCATGACATTACAGAGTTTTCTGGGCCTAGCAAATTACTACCAGGCTTTTATCCCAGAAATGCATTATTTGCGTGCTCCATTAAATGAGCTATTAAAAAAAGGTAAAGCCTGGGTATGGACACCTGAATGTCAGGATGCATTTAATAAAATCATAGAATAACTTACGTCAGAGTTATTTCTAACACATTACAACCCAGAATTGGACATAATCGTAGCTAGCGACGCTAGTTCATATTGTTTAGGAGCATGTATCCTACACAAAATGCCTGATGGAACCCATAAACCCATTGCACATGCATCAAGGACTTTGCTCCCAGCGGAAAAAACAGTATTCTCAAATCGAGAAAGAAGCCCTAGCAATAATATTTGCAGTAACAAAGTTTCACCGATACATACATGGTAGACAATTTACCTTACAGACAGACCATAATCCGCTAATTACAATTTATGGATCTAAAAAAGGCCTACCTGTATATACAGCTAATAGACTACAAAGATGGGGAACTATCTTATTAAACTACAACTTTAAAATGCAACATTTGCATTCAAATAAAATCTATCATGCAGATGGATTGTCGAGATTAGTGCCAAAACAGAGAGAGACTCTAGAAGACACAGTGATTGCGTCTCTTCAAACAGAAGGAGATTTTAAAGAGATTTTGTGCAACGCAGTGAGAGAGCTCCCGGTGACACTATACGAGATAAAAAAAGAAGCTCAAGAGGATGAATTTATCACCAGAACAAAAATGAAATTGTTAGATAAGGATTTACATGCGGCAAAGAGTTTCTTACTCTGTGATGACGTACTCATGCATAACGAAAGGGTGGTCATCCCAGAAAAACTACGAAAGTAAATTCTGAAAGATTTTCATGTTGGCCATCCAGGGATAACCAGGATGAAGGGATTAATGAGGAGTTTTGTGTACTGGCTAGGTATGGACAACGACATTGAAAAAGCAGTAAAGCTGTGTAAAGGCTGTGCCTTAGCGGCAAAAGCACCGCATATAAAGCATAGCCCATGGCCAAAGACCGACCGTCCGTGGAAAAGAATTCACGTGGAGTTCGCGGGACCATTGGAAGGATTTTACTACTTAATCGTAGTCGACAGTTTTTCAAAGTGGCCCGAGGTACTACGTTGCAAGAGTCCCACGTCAGAGGTTACGATAAGATTCCTACATGAACTATTTGCCCGTTTTGGGGTAGTGGATTGTTTGGTGAGTGATAATGGGACGCAGTTCACGTCATCAGATTTTGAGGAGTTCTGCGCGACGTTTCAAATCAGACATATAACGACGCCCCCGTTTCATCCTAGGTCAAACGGCCAGGCGGAACGCTTCGTAGACACATTAAAAAGAGCATTAAAAAAGGCCGTTGATACTCCTAAGGAGAAGGCTTTACAACAATTCTTACAAGTATATAGAATTACAAAAAAACATGAAAATAGCATCATCATTATCCCCCGCAGAGATGATGTTTGCGCGGAATGTGAAGTCCGTGTTTGATAAATTATTACCTAAACATAATAATTATGACCGAAGAAAAATACAACCCAGGAGATAGGGTATATTTTAAGATGTTCAAAACCAATGCGTCATTCTGGGAACCCGGTACAATTGAAAAGAGGATCGGATCGATGGTCTATATCATAAAAGGACCACGGTTCTCGCATAAGAGACATCTGAATCAGATCAGAAAAAGACTGTCAGATGACACTGACAGCGCCCCACATGGACGTGATATATGACACCTTCAACTTACCAGCACCCCAGGTAGTCACAGTAAACGACAACCAAAAAGAAAACGAATGGCTCCGGACTACCTAGAGATAGATCCGAAAAGGAAACATTATTAAGACTCCTGAGGAGGTAAGGCTTGGAAGGGGGGTGTTATGGTGCCGTACCTACCTACGGAGAACTAATGGACTCGTCCACCTTATAAATACGGGAAGCACGTGACACTTGTTCTCTTCTTCCCAGGCAAACCGGCAATGGCGGTTGAGAGCACATCTCCTTGTATCTCTTTCTTTCTATTATATAATATATACCTTTGTTCATTTAAACCATGTGTTCCTGTGTCATTCATTCGGCCTTACCCAGGTCCACAACACTTAACTATTCACAAGTGCGAATCTTTGTGTTGTATATGTCTTGGGTTTATATATTTTTATATTACACATTTGTCTATTGTGAAAAGAAAACATAGCAGTTGCTGAATTTGGTGGACGTGTGTAAGTCAATGAGCTTAGTGCAGAAGTACTTAAATGAAAAATGATTACGATGCGTAGTAGCGGCAGGTATCTTGTCATACCATTCTATCGATGATTAGAATTGTGAAGAATCTTACTGCGTAACGAGTATACGCTAGAGCCGAACACCGAACGTAATAACAGTGTCTGTAAAGCAAAAACTCTCACACTATGTAAATAAAAACGAATAAGTTATATTTTAGATAACTCAGTGAATGATTTAAACGAAACATTCGCCATGTTTCTGACTAACCCGATCGTGTATAGAAAGAAAAGAATTAGGGAATAACGATTATGGAAAAGTTATTTAAGCTTAAATAAGGAAAAGTTGTTTGTCAGGAATTATAACAGCTTAATACATATATACTATTAAATATTCGTTGAAACAATGGTGTTTGGATTTGCTGAAGTTAGAATTTGTTTAGTATAATCAGAAACTGTTAGATGAGTGTAAATCGGTTAATATGTAATTCTTGTCAACCAGAATGTTAAATATTTAGTTCAGCTAAGTAAACAGTATATGGGATTGAAAAATGTACAAATATTGAGCGTCGCTTGTTTACGTTGAAAACATTGAGTATCTAAAGTACAAAAGTGGGATCAAATATTAAATAATAACGGTGCTATCAACATATGTGTTTTATAAAAAAAAATGTACGTGGCTTGCAGTTGTAGTACATCTGCACGTGAGAGTTAACATTCTTAACACTGGGTGCGTCAGTTGACAATTGTGATTTGCTCTTTCTAGTCCACAAAGTGGTAAAGGAATCTTAGTGTAATATAGTTGTTTTTTTCGCTCAACTGGTTGATATCTGAAATCCTAATCCTTATAGGTTGAGTCATCAGTCCCAGAGTGTCCGACGTGGATTCCAAATAATATTTTGGTAATCTCACAAAGACGCCTCTTATTGTCTAGAAAATATACATCTACATTTGTTAATCAAACCGGAAGTCTTCGCTGAGCCATATGCGCACAGATCATTTCAGAAACTTTTATTTTGTACGGCTATAGGGTAAACTTACGTGAACAAATTGATCAAAAGAAAATATAAAAATGTAAGTGAACAAAATATTTAGGCAAAATCGATGTGTATATGAATCATTTAGATAAAAAGATATGCAAGTAAATTTCACTTGATGTAATCGATAAGATATCGAACTAGTGAATATTACAGTTGCTTGTTTATTCTTGTCTATGAATGTACGGACCACATAGAAGGCGCTTCATTCGTTGCAGAAAGTATGGAATCTTTAATCAGGAAGGTAACAAAAGCAAATCTTCAAGGCCTGAATATAGACCTGTTTATTCTGGTCTATGGGTTTAACTCAACCGATCTTCGCCATATGAGATTTACATAAACATCCTGTAAAAAGCCGAGTCAACACCAGGCGTCGTCAAACAAGCTATATCACCAATACACATGACTTGAATGTATTTTTCTTTATGACGAAGGCTTATTTCGGACGAAGTTGACCAATGAAACAACTTTTCTTTTTTTTCCTCCCGAGGAATTTATTAAGTCATTTTTTAAAAATACTCGTTCTTTTTGGGGTTTATGGTTGTTTGAAAGGAACTCGGTCGTATCAAAGAGTCAATTAGTAGATAGTTTCGAGTAAGTTATGGGTTAGCTTAGGTGTAGGGTTAAAAAAAACAGTCGTTCTCTGTTCATTTTATAACTCATGCAAACGAAGACGCCTAGATGAAGAAGACGGAGCATGCGGCATTCGTGGCGCAGACTTATTTCCGTTGCCATGCTATAATGCCAAATATATATTCATTTTATTAGCTGCAATATCTTAAAATTAGACGTAGCCAAACCCAAAGTACAGTAATTTGAATAACCACTTGAACGAAGCCAAACATGACCCAAGACAAAATGTTTCACATAAGATCGGTTGTTTTGTTTTATCGCATATGAACCATTTTCCTGTGTTTTATGCCGAATTCTGTCACTTTTTAAAAATATGTTATGCTTCAAGTTTTATTTATATCTTCAAATAGTTATTTATTCTGTTTGGTTTGGCTGTTTTGTAAAGAACACTTTTGTTTTTATTTTTAGCTTTGCAGAACATGATTGCGTTTTGCAAAGGGAAATGAAAATATAGCAACAATGTTTGAAGCATTTTAATTTAGGAAGCCGTTATCTTAAAACAGCTAGATCTGGTAACAAAAATGTCAGAGGTTAAGAAAATCGATGATATGTATAAACACACACAAACATATATACATACCTATATATGTATATATGTGTATGTATGTATATATATATATGTATATATGTGTATATATGGATGTATATATGTATAGTCTAAAGAAGCTTTGAGTCATTTTAAACAAACGTAAAAAAAGTAAAATGCAGTTTAAATTCTCAGATAAACTAACTAACTCCAAGATATTGCAGACTTAATATTCGTTGAAAAATTAATAAATAAATAAATAAATAAATAAAATAAAAAGGGGGTTAAGTATCTAACAGTGAAACAAAAACAGGAGACCTTAAGCGTCTAATATTAACACGGGGATCATCAGCTGTTTACCATGTAACTGTTTCGGAGATTTTAAAACAGGAGAGTTATAATATTCATGGCTCTCCAATGGTACAGATTAAACTACCATTTTCCCAATAATCAAGTG
>OY744548.1:62187601-62192601 GCA_963556195.1 Sepiola atlantica
TAAATTCGCAATTGAAGCTAAACGTCGGCAGCATTATCGAAATATTGATATTTACACCAACCGAACTTTTTCATATCGAGAATAATTTATAAAATATCGCACTATTGGATTCGACAAATCAAATTAGGATGAATGTACACTAGTTGACGAACTCGCATACACCCATTAAAGAAGTAATGATTGTATCTCCTAACTCTTTTAATAGTTTCGTACATAGTTCAAATTTATGTGTTTTTTAAGCATGTGTGTTTCAGACTCTTTTTCTTTTCGGTCATTTTCGTATGTAGTGATTTGGAATATTTTGCTCAGTTTCTCCGGTTATAAATTGCACCGAGATTTGTGTACTCTGTTTTCATTGTGTCCGCGTGTGTCTGTATGCGGTTAGTTGTTGTTGGTGTACGTAAGCGCGACCACGAGTATACAAATGTTTTGTTTTTGTTTATACATACATACATACATACATACATATGCATATGCATGCACCAACACATATATATAAATAAATGTACACGCATATACACACATACATGCATAAACACACATATACTTAAAAAGGGAAGAAGTGTTAGAATAAAGGCAAGGAAAGAATAGTTATGTATGCATGTAGAATTTAATGGTCTTTTAGTAGTATGAAAATTATATATATATATATATATAGAGAGAGAGAGAGAGAGAGAGAGAGAGAAAGAGAGAGAGAGAGAGGGAGAGAGAGATAGAACGAAAGAAAGAGAAAGAGAGAAAGAGAGAGAGGGAGAGGGGGAGAGAGAGATAGAGATAGAACGAAAGAAATAGAAAAAGAAAGAGAGAAGGGTTAATAGAGAAAGAAAGAAAAAGACAGAGAAATAATGAAAAGGAGAGATATAGAGGGGAAGAGTTGTTAACACATTAAATATTTTGAGATTTTTTCACCGGTCACGGAATATTATTGACTCTTGAAATTAGCTGTAAAATGTTTCACACCCTACTTGAACTTTCCTTTCTGCAGCACATATAATGCCTTTACAAGAACACGGCAAAAAAACGATGGAAATAAAAAGACCTCTTAGGAAAGGTAGGAATATTTTACGCATGTAATATTTGCGCAAGCATGCATCCGCGCCACGAAGTAATGCCTGCATAATTCATATTAAAGTTATAAAGAATAACAATAAAGCAGAGGAGAAGGAGAGAAATTCATATTACGATTCGCGGAAGGATCGCAATAAATATTCATACGCGTGACTATTAGGCAAAAGGTCAAAATAGGCTTAGTGCTCCTTCTGAGAAACGTTAATATTAAACCCAACGACGGAGCCATTGGCGCAGGGCTGTGACCAGCGATAAGCCGAGAGAGCATACGCGAAGCCATTGAGAAAACCTTTCCCGAACAAGTAACGACCCTGGCCAATAGAAATAAATAATTTAAAAAATGACAATAGTAGGGTGGAAGATGCGTAGACAGGTCCTGCAATAACACAATGATGATTCGAAGTAAAACCAATGCGTTAGAACGTGAGAGCCTGCGCTGTTCATTAATAAATGCGATGTGGTTACTTCTTCGTGTTTATACAAAATATGAAGGCTGGAACTGTTTCACACCTTCGTTATTGAACAGAAATATTTCAATTTCCGACAGCTAAGCAGGCTGCTTGCGTTGTTGGCAATGATTTGATCAAAATCCTTAATACGACAGGAAGGGACTTGATGTTTACTGTTTCAGTGTAAACTCTGTCCAAGTTAATAGTCTGAGTGTTCGATAAATTTTCTAAATCCTATATCTGTGAAACTATAAATATAATTTCCTATTCTGCGTTTCCATAAATTGCATTGTTACGGGTAAATCGACCCCGGGGATGTCCTTACTGGACCTTGAAATTCAATATATTAGCCAATCTATTTGATTTTGAAAATCTCGGAAAACTGTTTGAGAGGGAGCCGTGTGCTGTTTGAACATAATATTTGTAACTGCCGGATCGGTGGAAATTACGCAACTGTATACTCCATATGTTGTCTATTGCTCCAGTGTATTCTATGGACGTCCGGTGGGAACGCATCCCTTATGACATTATAGTACTTTACATAGAACAGATACTAGACTTTGAATTATTTTTTGCTATCAGATAAAAAAATATACAATTTAACAAATAAGAAACAAGACTATAAAATATGTGAGAAAAATAGGGGTCATTGGTCATCCTTGGTCTACATTGTAGAGGTGGGCAACCTCCGGCCCGTATGCCACATCCGGCCCGCGAAGGCTTAGCATCCGGCCCGCCACCCTGCTAGGCTTTATTATTGCAATCCGGCCCGCGGACCTTCTACTAAAACTTATATCATTTTGTGACATAGACGTAAAAGTAGGTTTCATTGGGATAAAAATGTATAAATATCAGCGAGTGATGATGCATGTATATCTCATTTTTCTTTAACTATTAATTTCAAATCCTTAGGCTGAGATTAAAATAAAAAAAGAGAAAGAGAGAGACAAAGAGGAAACGAGCAGCGAGGATGAAACAGAGAACTGATGTGAGGTGTGTCAAAACGAATGATGGATCAACTTGCTACTCCCCCCCATCATCATATTTTATGATTCCAAAATGGTCTTCGTCGGCGCCTTTTATAACATCACATACAGAAGTCTCCCGAGAAAAAAATAGATTTGTAGAGTGTTTAATGCAATTTTTGTACAATTTATTCATGTAAACAACATATAGTAATTCTGAGATTTCGATTTCACTCCGGCCCGCGATCTCCTTCCAAAAGTCTCATCTGACCCTCACTCTAAAAAGGTTGTCCATCCCTGGTCTACAACCACAAAATTACCTACGTTTCATAGCCTTGTGCTTAAATGTTTACACTTTAAATGTTTTATATCATAACAAATAAATAATTACTAAGTGTACTACTTGTTCTGTCCAATGAGGGTTAAATAATATCGTGTGATCTGCGTTCGCGCCGGATGTCCAGAGAATGTTTCACTTTAATAATAGCTTAAGGTCCGAGAAAGTATATTCTAGAGCAAGTGTCACGTTCAAGACAACAGCGAGATCAAACGAAATTAAAATGTCTTTTAAAAGGTGGTGAAAGGTGATAACGTAGGTATACACGTTATATTTACTTAGCGTATTATTATATATTACAAAGCTAGGAACGCGATTAAGTGTTTTCTTTGACGGCATATCAACCCGTTAAGATGATTGCATGCGGAAGCACAACTTGCAAGTAAATATTAACCTTACGTTAAGGCGGAAGTGATGTATTCGGTGAAGTTTGTTGTTTTCCTGAAATGTTGGAGATATTTATTAATTTATTTGTAATAACTATTGTTAAAATTTAAGATTGAAAATATACGAATATTCAAGTTTTCACACCTTTTTATCCCCATAATACAGGGTGTCCCAGAAGCCACAGACACTTTTTTTAAAAATCCTAACTTCTTTGTTTTGAAATATTTTTCTTTTTTTTTTAGAGAAGTTTAAGCTATCCTGCATATACAGCATCGAGTAACGAACCTACATTGTACAATAGTACTTTAAGTCACATGGGTCAAATTCAGAAACCACAGCGGTGTTACCGACGACATTTTAACACTATGCAATTAAAGCCTGTAATAGCAAGCAAACAGGAGCAAAAATCTCGGACACGAATTAAACTGATGAATATGTATTTATTTGCGCGCACGTGGCCAACGCTGAACTATGACATCTTTTCACCGTAAAACTGGAAATACATGAAAATAAACAAGTCTTACAAACATGTTCTAAGACAAACAAAGCAAATTATAAAAGAGTAAAAATTCAAATAGGTTTAGAGAACTATGCGTTGCTTACCTCTATTTTTGGCAAGCTACTTGCCCCAGAGCCAACGTCTATCACAAGCGGAACAAACGTCTGACTCCCATGTTGACTGATTCGAAAAGACCGCCTCTGGGCAAGCAGGCGGTTTAGAGTCACGACAGTAACCCCGTTCGCATGTCTTACGGAAGAGGACGGTGCTGAATACAAAATGTACCCTTCCTAAATTATGACCGGCCAACATGTGAAACTCCTACGTTCTTCTTTCGTGTGAGTCAGATGACTCTGGTGTTGGCATTAGTTTCCCCGATGTTTTTCTAGTTAGAAATATTTCTGGAAATACATCAGGTACTTACGGGAAGGACCACGAGAAGGTTGCCAACATCCTTAAGTGAAAGTGATACTGTGGAACCGACTTGATTCGAACTTGGAACAACCAGGTCTTCAGTCTGTGGCGATATCCACTTAACCACCGTCACCTCCCACACCTACGTTTACAAATCCATAATAAGCCGTTTTCAAAAAATGGGACAGCATGTGACCTTTCGAGATTTATGTGATCTCGTTCAGTAAGAACTGAATACAAGCGAGAAGAATTGGAGCGAAGTCTGGTAGAAGATCAAACAGTTTCAATCAGAAGAACATCCCGATAGTTGGTAGTTTCACGAACCTTCTTACATATGTTGCATGACATGAAGACATGTTTCCATGCAGAATTCAGCTTGTCCAGCAGCTTCAGTCTCAGGATTATCAGCAAAGACTGGAATGTGCTATAAGACTCCAGGATTTAAACGACAGTGTAAGTGACTGCTGGGACACCCTGTGTATAAGTAACTCCAACGAAATATAACACATATTGCGACGCTTAAAATAAACAAATGTGTTTAAAAAATTAAAAATTATCTGTTAATAAGTGTAGAAATTAGTATATTTTTAAAATATCATATTTGATGGAAATAACTTTCTTCATATACATATATATGTAGTGTCGATATATATATATATATATATATATATATATATATATATATATATACATATATATATATGTATATATATATATATATATATATATATACTTTTAAAAAAACTGTTTTTAAACACTTTTTGACTTGGATACATTGTAAAGATTTAACATCAAATCAGCCCGTACCTTAATGGGGTATGCCAACATAAAAGTGTGTGTTTTGCCGTTATGTTTTTTACTTTATATATATTTATATATTT
>OY744548.1:62202601-62253136 GCA_963556195.1 Sepiola atlantica
ATAAACTTACTCCTCCCCAAAGAGGGGAGGCGAAGCCTCGGAGGGTGGACCTCCTAGAAGTGCACAGGACAAACCCACAGACAGGTGGAATCAAGCCCCGAAGGACAAGACGACACCCGTCTATAGGGTGCAGTATCCATCGGAACAGATACTACACTTTCTTCCTAGCGTGCCAGAATGTGGTATTAAAATAGCGAATTGATGGAGACAACTAGCCCAACGAGTTAACCGAGCTGGAGCAAAATAAAGCATGGAATAAATCACACAATTCTAAAGAACACATGCCATTATAGTATTTATAGAATAGACTGAGACTAACGAATCACGTCTATGAGAGAGTAAGAGAGAGAGAGAGAGTTTTACAGCCACCATGAATTAGAGCTTAGTTTTTTATCTACCATAAAAATACGGATAAAGCAGAGAAAGACTAGCGACTTATCTTCACGACATAGAGTGACAACTCTCACCAGACAAACTCGTTCATTCGAGCTACCAAACACATACACCAAAAAAATAATAACATTCGCACCTACTGGCACGCCCTAACCCTAACCCTTACCGTAACCCTTTGAAATATACAATGTCTTTCTTTTACTTTTTTTCGGATTTTGCTTGGAATTGTTCATTCAGTTCCTCGTAACAGCATTTGTATTTTTAACTCTCGAAATTAGACGTTTTCTGCTGCCATTACACTGATGCCGGTCCCCATATAAATCTAACAATCTTGTCGCCCTTTTGTCCTCGCACGCTTACCCAACCTCTCCCCCCGAAAAATCACGCCAGCGGATCCAATAACTCTGCTCCGACGTCAATACATCATGTTCCTCACGCTCCGTCTACCATGTACTGAGATTGTCACTGGCCGATATTATCAACTCTACATACAGGGTCGCCTCACCCATCACCACGGTCTGTTTCGGCGCCTACACACACAGAAAATCACGTAACAACCATTTCATTGGAATTATATATTACTTCTGGTGCGTATTGGCGTAGGTTGGAACAAGACGAACGGCTAGGTGGACAGAATATATTGAACGATAACCGAATTAACGGTTTAGACGACCGCCGACTGGTTCAGCTGTAGAAATTAATAAAAAGCCGGGAAAATATTTATTGAAATAATAAAAAAAAGAAGTATCCGTAACAAATGAAAATGTAATTAATATACTCTCGTGTTCTTATTTCAATCCGACACTTTGGAACGATACTTTGAAAGAAGGATACGGTTACTGCAAGAAGTATTGACTTCTACCTGGTTGACAAAAACACTTCTTCAGAATCACCTAGAGTCTAGGTCCTAGACTATGGGAGGTGACGGTGGTTAAGTGGATATCGAGACGAACTGAAGACCTGACTGTTCCAAGTTCGAATCCAGCCGGTTCCACATTACTACTGTCACTTAGGGATGTTGGCAACCTTCTCGGGGTCCTTCCCGTAAAAGTACCCAATGTCTTTCCAGAAAGATTTCTAACTAGAAAAACATCGGGGAAACTAATGCCAGCACCAGAATCATTTGATCCACACCAAAGAAGACATAGACTATAAGAAAACATGAGTGTAACATGAATGCTGCTTAAAAGAAATATTATTTCGTTCAACCAACCGTACAATCAGATGCTGAAAACTAGACAAGTTTAAACATTCCTTAATCTTCTCAATAAATAGTTCCTCATATCCAGTACTAGAAATAGCATATTCTGTAAAAATTACGCAAAACTGTCTCACAGTTGCTGTAAGAATTTGAAAAATATTCAGAAAACCTGAATGCACAAACCCTAGTTCGGAACTCCGAAATCAAATATGGCTGAAGAAAGTGAGAGCGCCTTGTTTATAAATATAAACAGACCAAACGAAACAATAGTGTTCATGCTGGGCCTGCTCCAGGCTTGAAACCTATAACTCCATGTTTATTTTACCTAATCTTCTGGGACATTATTAACATATAAATACATTTCATGCTCGTTTTATTAAATATTTGAGCACTGTGGGAAGTCTTACTAGCAAAATAAACCAAATATTATATATATATATATATATATATATATATATATATATATATATATATATATATATATATAGAGAGAGAGAGAGAGAGAGAGAGAGAGTGCCCTAAAAGTCACTGACATCTGAAAATAATTCATAACTTCTTTGCTTTTAAATAGTCTTCTTTTCTTTTTTAAAGAGTAGTTGAAGCTATCCTTTCGACATTATCATGCGCAAATACAGCACTGAGTAAAGGACCCACATTGTACACTGGTACTTTGAGTCACATGGGTCAAATTCAGACGACATTTCAACACTAGAGATGCGCGAAGTGTACATGCCATTAAAGCCATAATAAGTCGTTTTCAAAATCAAGGTGCAGTATTGGACCGGAAGGTCTCGTTTAGTAAGAACTAAAGACAATCGGAAAGAATTGGAGAGAGCTCTGGAAGAAAATCAACAGTTGGGAGTTACGCGATCCTCCTTACATAGGATGTTGCATGACATGGACATGTGTTATGCTTTCTTACGAAAATAAAAATCAAGGTATTATGCGACTAAACGGTTATCTAGAACCCGTATTTAATGTTAATCAAATGTATGGCATGATTTAGATTCTAATGAATATGTGACCTTTAAGGCTAAAGGGGGCTTACGAAGATAAGTAGATTCATGGAATTTACCTTAATCTGTGTCTGATGACCCTTGATCAAATTCTATGCAAATATAAACTATTTTGATATTTACATGTTGACTGTAAAACTATTATACACACAAAAGATTATAAAACTATTATACACACAAACATCTTTTAAAACTATTATACACACAAACATCTTTTAAAACTATTATACACACAAACATCTTTTAAAACTATTATACACACAAACATCTTTTAAAACTATTATACACACAAACATCTTTTAAAACTATTATACACACAAACATCTTTTAAAACTATTATACACACAAACATCTTTTAAAACTATTATACACACAAACATCTTTTAAAACTATTATACACACAAACATCTTTTAAAACTATTATACACACAAACATCTTTTAAAACTATTATACACACAAACATCTTTTAAAACTATTATACACACACATCTTTTAAAACTATTATACACACAAACATCTTTTAAAACTATTATACACACAAACATCTTTTAAAACTATTATACACACACATCTTTTAAAACTATTATACACACAAACATCTTTTAAAACTATTATACACACAAACATCTTTTAAAACTATTATACACACACATCTTTTAAAACTATTATACACACAAACATCTTTTAAAACTATTATACACACAAACATCTTTTAAAACTATTGTACACACAAACATCTTTTAAAATACACATCTGCCTAATTTTCACGACGAACTCCCACCTCCTTATTACACGATTTTCATAAAACTAAATTAAACTACATATAGCCTATATTACGCACTCTTACCCCTTTCATATGTGTTCCGAATTCATAATGATTGGTTTAGGATTGAATCCTATACATGCAAACACATCAACATTAAGACATCCCCAACTTTATATACATATATATATATATATATATATATATATATATATATATATATATATATATATATATATATATATATATATATATATATGAAATTATAACTAAAAGGTAAACTTTTAGAGAGTTGGACCTATTGTGAAATAAGGAAAGCTCAATATACTGGATAGAGCAAAAATATGGTAAGTCAATGACAATTGATTAGACCTGCAAATGGAAGCAAATCAATATCTTCAGGTGTTCAAAACAAGGAGCAGTTTAGTTAATAAACACATTTATTTTTCTTCTCTTTCATTCCTTAAACCAGGCTTTTCAAAGATTAAAATCTTATGATCAGATTAAAAATTATGATTGATAAGTTTACAGAAGAGGACTGTCAAAGTTCTAAATTTGAAAGAGTTTAAAAAAAAAAATTAAGTTCAAACGGGAATGAAAGAGAAGAAGAATACATGTTTTTATTAACTGAAAGTGAAAGTTATACTGTGGAACCGACTGGATTCGAACTTGGAACACCCAGGTCTTCAGTCCATGTCGTAATCCACTTAACCACCGCCACCTGCCTTGTTTGCTCGTATCATGTTCGTGAGGTAATTGGTAATGTATAAGGTATTGATGTATAGTGTTGTATATAATGTAGCTTTGGAAGTTATTGCCGCAATCTTTGGTGAAATTCCGGGGATATTTTGCAGATTTTCGAACCGAAAATTGCTTAGAAATACTATTCTCTTGACCACGCGTTATCCAGTTGTAAATAATCATTTTTCACAAAAGTGTTTAGACATACGTAATGAAAAATAATTATATTTGAAATAGCATTTTTATTGTGAAACCTCTTTTTTTGTGTAAATCAGATGATTCTGGTGTTGGCATTAGTTTCTCCGATGTTTTTATAGTTATAAATCTTTCTGTGAAGACATCGGGTACTTACGGGAAGGACCACGAGAAGGTTGCTAACATCCGTAAGTGAAAGTGATACTGTGGAACCGACTGGATTCGAACTTGGAACACCCAGGTCTTCAGTCTGTGTTGATATACACTTAACCACTGTCGCATCCCTGCTATAGCTGTCCGAACTAGAAAAGCGGATACAGTGCCCGGATGTAAAAAAGAATCGTTTCCCATCGCTTTTTAGATGATTCCAAGCAACTCTATGAGAAATCGTTGCTCGTCGTCGGTCGGATAGATTTTCCTACGGTGAGTATTTAGCGTTTATATTTAGTGTGTTCAAAAAATCATAATACATTTAAATCAAGTTTCGAAATAAATAGTCTATAACGAACATGAATATTACGTGCGTTTCAAAAGGAGTAATTTTCATAGTTTTAATTAATGAGTAGCAGGTTGAATTGTATTACGTTAATCAATTTAAAATAGTGTTACTTGTTGCTTACGTAAGGATATTATTGTAGGTTGGTGGGTTTCTATACATATAGCTTAGATAGTATATATATATATATATATATATATATATATATATATATATATATCCAGTTAAACATCCACAGGGTAGTAATCCAAAGAATTTCAACCGGGTTCATAAAAAACTGCTCAATATCAAATAGAGCTTTTATATATGATTATTTTTATTTACGCAGACATCTACAAAACCTGCGAAACTGGCATGTCGATGTTATCGATCAACAGTTATTATAAACTAAGATCTCATCAGGGAGAGTTAGAATCCGATCTTAACATTAGATCATTTTATTCTCCCCATTTCATTCTTTCCAAATATGATCGAGAGAGAGAGAGAGAGAGAGAGAGAGAGAGAAAGCGAGAGAGAGGTAACAATTGCATTACTTTTTTCTTTCTCAACGATTAGTTTGTTTCAATGATTTCAAGTAGTAAATAGTAATGAAATTGCCAAGCCAGCTCGTTATCAATAATAAAGAATATACTCAATATATTTTGTGGCTCCTAACTTTTATCTGCATCCTCGTACCCTACATATTTGAGATTTGGCACTATGACCAGTAAAAATATACTCTCCGCCATCTTGGAGCTCTACAGTGAAGGGTTGGGATTTTGCTGATTGACGGGTTGTTACATTCAGGGAACACAGGTGCAGAAACTGCCTCCGTTTAGGCACCTACTTAAAGATTACAACATCTTAATAGTTGATACTATTCAACGTATAGCTTGAGTAATGTCTGACAGTTACATCACTGTATCAATGTTGTTAGAGAACCTGACTTTGCATTCATAATGGAATTTAAACTCGGCATCTCCTGTTTAGAATCAGAACCGTTAAACGATTTATCACTTCTATATTTAAGCTCATGTCACTTGTCAGTCACACCGCTTCGCAGTGACTAGATAACACACTGAGTTTCATTTGAAGGTATATGACCTCGTTAATTCATATACTTCTTGAATTGCTTGACATTATTCACAGGAGATTCATATTTAATATTATTGATAATCCTCTCCAATTATAAATAAGTGAGCTTACGAACATTCACGAAATTCCAAACCAAAGTGGCATTAAGTTACTTGGAGCTGAAGTAATTGAAAAGGATGTATGTGTCTGTTTGGCCCATCGCTGCAATCTTTTTCACTGTGCATGTTACACATGTACTACAGTTCCATGCGCTCCGACAACTTGCTGCAATTTTCTAACCTAAACGTAAGAAACTTCGATCTACCCGGCCATCAGCAAAATCCCACCCCTTCGCAGTAGATGTCTTAAGATACCGGAGATCTTTCTACCCTAATAGTTTCTTTCCTCAAATTGGTGTTATTTTAGAATCCCCTCTCTACCTCCATTTCCACTGACGATACGAACATGCATGAATTACATTGTAATATGAACGGGCATCAAGCTGCACACTTGTCGACTCAGGAGGCTTGATACATCTGGTCTCAAATTAGCGGTAGGCCATTGTGTCTCAGTGGCTATGCGCTTTTTGGGTGGTGAATATTATAAATAAAAAAGCAAGCTAGTCGCATTTTTGTATACTTGGTTGGATGAAATAATTAACCTGCAGAATAATAGGCTGCCCCTCTCCGACAATGAGAACAGAAAATCCTAGTTTTTTGTAATCGTAGTGGGGGGAGGTTTGGGACCAGCACACCTTATATTGTCCATTGATTCTCGGTTCGACGCATGCTACGTCTTTGCTTGTCACACGTAGAGACAGAGACGACCAGAGGACGACGGACACTGATGCCGACTCTTCCTGTATTTTAACAAGTCACATTTTAGTCAGTACACTACCACATTACGCCAGTCTATGCTTGAATTGACTCAAAGGTGTAGATTTTTATTTTGCGGCTGATGCTCCTTTCCCATAGCCTATGAACTGGTTGTTTTTATTTATGATTAAATGGAATACAAAGTGTAAATTATCCAGTCTTCGAGACAGAATAGTAATAACGAGCGGTTTTGAAACGACAGTATATCCAACACTAAACAAACAACGGTAAATGTCACATGGATCATAGGATTACTTTCCTGTCGACTACTACATGGTCGCTTTAAAGTCTAATGTTAACAAATACTTGTCGAGCCGTCGTATTCAATAATCAAATTCTGCTGTTTTGCTCCATCATTTCCCAGACTCTCATAAACCTGCTAATCTCATTAACCTGTATACTCGAGTTGCTTTTGAACCTTGATAAGTCTTGACTCATTAGTATAAATAAAACAATGAACATATTTCCTTTTTCGAAGATATAGATGAAATTGTTTTGTTTTTTTAATTCTACTAATAGAATTCGTGGATATCTTTTACTTTACTCCGCAGAGTCGCGAACGGGGTCAAAAAAACGAACGAGAAAGTGTTTAAAAAGATAAATAGGCAACAAGTAAAGGCGACCTACGTCGAGAATAGATATTTTCCTACGTAGCTATGACATTTGTTTGTATTTTTACGTAGTATACATGGGTTTTTATTAGTTGTGAAAAAAAAAATTCTTGTTTTTTTTGGCACAAAAAGAAAATGGCGACCGGTCCTTTATTCTATTACATAGCCACCTACGATCGCCATCTTGGATTTGTGCGATGTTGGTGTGACGAATAATTTAATTTCTAATAAATAGCACTTCGAACGGGTTAAAAATACAAACAAATGCCACAGGTAAGTTTGAAAATAACTTTTATCGCCTACAGTTACTTTTATTTGTTGTATATTTGTTTTTTGAGCGTTTTTAGTCTGCTGAGTAAAGTAAAAGATACCGGAATTCGTAATAAAATTCAAGATCCTGTCTGCAATTAAATTTAATACAAATAAACTTTAGTTTACTTCTGACCTATTCAGCAAGTATCAGTCATGAATAGTAAACAGTTTTTGTTTGATCGCCGTTCAAGCACTCTAGCATAGAATGTGTAAAATTATTAATATGTCTGACGCTTCTTTTACTTTTTGTTTTCCAGGTTAAAAGCAACACACTAAATACTGTAAGTAGACACGCTGCGGTTCGAACTCACAATTCCAAATGACAAACCCTCTCTGAAAAGATTTGTTTTTCATCCAAACCGGCACCATCTCATTTGCATATGAGCAACGAGATTTCACGTTACTTCGCGAGACTTGCCAGAATAAAATCAGGCGCAGCCGCCATTTTGATTTTCTTTTTCGCCTGTAACCGGGGATTACACATTACACACACCCATCTAGAAATTTGAGGTAAGTCCCTTTCACACTCTGTTTACTTGCTACAAATATCGACTAATCATTTTAATACAGTTATTATGTTTTAACTTATCTGTGGTGTATAAATCTCACCTGGTTTTTCGGATTAGTTTTTGCGTTTGACGGTAGTTTTAATGTGCCAGCTATTCTTATCAATAGCGTAGTTGGTATCGTCATAATCCTCCTTCTGATTTTGATTTTGATTTTGATTTGGTACTTATATCGATCTTGACCCAGTTTTCGCGAGTTTCTTGTCGGAAGCGTTCGGCTATCCTACGCAAACGCCCGAGAGATGACGAGCCGATTTGTACCAGACGACAATTTTGATACGGTGCTGCGTCCTATGATTTTAATGTTTTGCTTGCTATGTTTTTTTTTGTTGTTAGGGTTAAAAATATTTATTTGATAACAGTAAGTAAGCTCTGTTTTGCTGTTTTATTTGTTTTGTTGTTTAAAAAATTTCTTGCAAGTATAACTAAAAATTATAGGACGCAGCAACGTATCAAAATAACAAAAAAAATGTATTTGATAACAGTAACTTCGCTATGTTTTGCTTGTTTTGTGTTTTTCTTTGTTTCTTTTAGAAAATTTCTTAAAAATATAACTTACAATCATAGGACGCAGCACCGTATCAAAATTGTCGTTTGGTACAAATCGGCTCGTCATCTCTCGGACGTTTGCGTAGGATAACCGAACGCTTCCGACAAGAAACTCGCGAAAACTGGGTCAAGATCGATATAAGTACCTTTAATTTCTTGTATTCTTTTATTATTTCTTTTTTTTGTTGTTCTGTTTCTAACCCACTTTGAGTTCTCACCGTGATCTCCTGCTGACTAAAAACGGGTGTTTAACGCCAGGAATCAGAACGTGTTAACTCTTCAGTTAATTTATTTATTGCAGCAATTTAATCAGACGCGGTCGCCATTTTGCTTCTTCTTTTTCGCCCGTAACTGTAACTTTACACGTTACACAAACTCATCCAGAAACTTGAGATAAGTCCCTTCCAGACTATTTTTACTTGCTCCGAGTAGGGGCAAGGTATTTTATCACACGCCTCTTTGATTTTCAAGACCAGTAATTACTTTCAGAACACAATGGAACACATGTTTTGTTTATTTGTATTTTTAATGTTTTTATATGTATTTGTTGCTACTGAATTAAAAATATCACATTGGTTTTGACATACCATCAACATTTTTTTCTTAATTTAATATTTTCGCGTTTTATACACAACCTTTCTCTACAGCAGTATGTTGTAAAAATAACTACACACCATTTAATACTTTTTTCATATATTGAATGGTATTTAGTAAATACAATGTTAGTTAGAACAAAACAAACCTTTGCAATGTAAATGCTTTGATAACTCTTTTCTTAAAATTAGAAGTGCTTTGGCGATCAAGATTTTCTAAAGTGCTCATTTTTATCTTTTCTGACAAGAGAACATATATAATTTCCCATCATCGCAGTATCCCATGGTCCTTGATATCATCTTTCCACTGTAGCGATATCTTGATGAAATCTCACACCATGTTCTTCACTGATATCACCCAAGTTTTCGGAGAATAAATCTAGATGAAAATGCAAAAAATGAACTTAAAGATTCATTTATGCATTCTCATCTCATTCTCATACGACAACCCAGTTTCCTGAAGTTCTCAATAAGCTTTGATACCAGTTGTTTGTAATTAGGATCCTTGTGATTTCCTAAGAATCCACGAATTACATCACGAAATGCGCACCAAGCTTCTTTTTCAACTTTTGTCATTGCTCTTTCAAGTTTCTCCGACTTCAACATTGCATTTACTTGGGGTCCAACAAATATACCACCTTTGATCTTAGCATTTGATCGCTTTGGAAACATGAGACGAATTTCTTAAAGCTTCTCCTCCAAAATCTAAGGCCTTCACAAACTATTTTACTAATCCTAGTTGAGTGCCACTCAATGGAGTGACACTCAGTCGAGTGACAGTTATCATGGAAATTGTAGCATGACATCTCAGTCAGCAAGTTATTTCCTGGTCACCGAAAATAGTCTGTATGCTATCCACAATTTCAACCTGCTTATAATAACCACACACCTAGCAAAATGTATCTGGAGAATTTTGACATCTTCTAGTAGCCATCTTAATAAGAACAGAACTTAGTAATTGATCTGAAAGAGAAAATTAGATATACATTTAGTAGAAAAACATATAGCATTTTCCAATATATGATGACATTGAAAAGCGATGTATTTCTATAACGGTCGATGACACAGACAAAATAATAACATTTTTGTAATCAGCAGAGAAAATTGAATAAAGAACAGTAAAAAAAAAATACAATAAAAATAACTTTTGTAAAAAATCGTTACGTTGTGTAACCCGCCATCAAAGCCGAGCGTCTTCGTTCGCCTTGCGCCATTCGTACGGGTTCTACTTAGAAGACTCAATCAACCTCTTCATCTGATTGTAAGAAAACTCTCCACGTACTCCGCTCTGCGTACTGCCTTCATTTCGGCTGCAGTAAGCCTTTTTGATACATGGAATATGATTGACAGAGCTCCAGTTTCTGCTTCGACTCTGTAAAAATTCTACGGCGGAAACTTGTCTAGTGGCAACCACTGTAAGGTATTTTCCTTTCAACCTCTATTTTTCTTGATCTAAGCAGAGCTTCGATGGGAATAGTTTCGGCGTTCTTGTATAAGCAGTAACCGATCTGAGGGAGATAACTCTATTTTCTTAGCCGACGATATTCCGAATTCGCTTATACTTTAGCAAGGGAGATAACTTTGTTTATCGCAGCATAAAAGAAAATAACTTTTCTCATGTTTATATAAAGTGTATACAATTTGTGGCATGTAAATAAAAGTGCTTAACAGTTATTTTGAACGGGTTAGGGTTTAGGGTGGGTTTTTAACGCATTTCAAAACCGTAACATCTTTTTTTATTAATAAAGTTATCTCCCTTGCCAAAGTATAAGCCAATTCGAAATAGCGGCGGTTAAGAAAATCGGTTACTGCTTATACAAGAGCGTCATGGTTTCTGTGGAATGTTAGACCCCGGGTCTGCTTCCCGGCTGATTACAGCATGATCTTTTCCAATTCCTATGTTAACAATTTTTTTTTGTTGTTCTCTCAATTAATCAAATTTTGCAAAGATCCAATCCACATTCTGCAATCGCCATTGTTATTCTCACCATCCACCTAACAGAAATAAATAATTATTGTCCTCGAGTTGTTTTAAGGCTTTGGTGAGCGGTGGATCGTTAGAAAAATATAGGAAAACTCTCGAGATAACTTAATAGACTTTATATTTATTTTTACGGCATATCGACCGTTTGGGGTCATTTACATGCCGACTCCATTTATATTGGTAAAAAAAGTGTTACGCTCTAATATTTTTAAATGTTTAAAAGAGTTGTATGAATTTCGTTTATGTTTATATTTCTTGAGTAAACAATCTGAACTTGATTATTTTTTTCTAAGGGAGTTTGTCTTTGGGGTATAAACCAAGACTTTATATTTGAAATAACCTTATATATAAAAGTCTAGAAGGTAAAGCTTTGAGTGTAAACCCATTAAGAATCATATCTTATACTGATGAGATGATTATCAAAATGTGTTCGCATATCACTAAATGGCGATAAAACACTCACTGATATCAATAACTGAAAATCTGTGAACCAGTCAGGCATAGACGGAAAGTGGGTTGTACCCGATTTTAGAATGCTTTGTTATTGAAGATTTATAGCTGACATTTTTTAGTATTGATTTTCTTTCTCTCCAGGAGTTAGGCACAAGGCCAGTTTTATCTTACTCCCACAAGTAAGGTGTGACCTAAGGTCGGGTCGGGAAAGTATGGTTTAAAAATTGCCTGGGCAGCCCCCTCGGCATTCCCCGGTAGGGCGCCTCAGGCAGTAAGCAATAAACCTAGTCCTCCCCAAAGAGGGGAGGCGAACCCTGGGAGGGTGGACCTCCTAGAACTGCACAGGACAGACCCATTGACCGGCGTAAGTCAAGCCCCGAAGGCCAAGACAATACCAGTATATGGGGTGCTGTATCCATTGGAACAGATACTACACTTTGATCTTAGCCAAAAGGCTAATTATGATAGTTAGACACAGACTAAAAACTTAGATTGTTTGAGAATGCGGTTATAAGGTACAGAAGATGTAATCACCAACTAGATGTCGGAGTCTTGGTACGTTTGAGAGAATTGAATATTCTGGTAAAATTTAGACACATAAAACATGGCTTAATGAACTCTACTGACGATCATCTGTCCTGATATATAACTCGAAACTTTGTGAATTCAAGGCATTACCGTTGGTTAAATTGCCTGAATAAGTGAATGTTCAATGAGTCAATGAGTTCCAATCATTTGTTTGAAGTGAGTTGTAAATTTCATGAAATAAAACTTCCAGTTGATAAAGTTTCAGACGAATTTATCACGGCCGCAAGACAAAGGGAAGATATTCTGTGCGACGATGGTGAAGCGGAGTATTTGGGAGGGGCTATGAAAGCGGGGGGGGGGGGGGGCGAAAAAAGAAACAACGCAGATTCAATCAGTGATTTGGTGTAGGGAGTTCTCTTCTTGAAAATATATAAATAAATCATGAACGAATGATTGAACGAATGAAATGTGTTAGGAATAAATTAGAGACGAACAAAATGATGGGGGTTAGTCAAGGAAGAGAATAACACGTGACTAATAGGTGTTTAGAATGGAATGAAAGACAGGCGGAAGGTGAAATAAAAGATGTAAATCAAAAAAGAATGAAAAAAGGATGGAGGGCGAGGATCGAAGATGAAAACAATAAAAAATTGTGATTTAGGGTTAGGGTTAGATAAGAGGGTGCTCTTATCGATCCTGAACCAGTTTTCGTGACGTTCGACTCGGAAGAGTTCGGCTGTTCTTGCAAACGCCCGAGAGTTGACGAGCCGATTTGTACCAGACGACATTTTTATTCAGTGCTGGGTCCTATGATCATAATGTTTTGCTTGTTTTGTTGTTGTTGTTGTTAGGGGTAGTTTGGGGTTAGGTTTAGGGTTAGGAATTTTTTAAAGAAACAATAAAGAAAATTAAACATATTTACATGAATTTTTTTTAAAGAAACAACAGAAAAAAACATAGAGAGGTTACTGTTATAAAATAAATACTGTATTTTTATTTACAAGGAATTTTTTTGAAGAAACAAAAAAAAAAACGTACCAAAATTACTTTTATCACGACATATTTTTTAAATTTTATTTATTCTTACTTGCTCGCGATGATACTGCAGTGCAAAGCTGTTCGTAATTCATTTTGGGTTTATTTCCTTCAAAAAAACTTCCTGACAAAAAATCCGTCTTCAAAAGCACTTATTTTCACTTTGTAATAAAGTTATCTGCTGCTCGCTGCTTCGGCTCGTCAACACTCGACCGTTTGCGTAGGACAGCTGAACGATTCCGAGTCGAACGTCACGAAATCTGGTTCAGGATCGATATCAGTACCGATAAGAGTAACGAAGAAAGAATGGAAAGTGATGATGAATTGTGGAATAGAAGAAAAGAATGAAGAAAGAACCGGAAGTTGAAAGAAATATTCGAATGATTAAAATTATGTGAAACGTAGATAGTGGAAGAATGGAAAGTGAGGAGTAGGATCGAAGAAAAATGAGGAAGATAAGAATGCAAAAAAGAGATAAGACAGAAATGTGGCAGAAATACATTCAAGACAAGAAAATGATGAAGGTGGTCGAGGAAGAATATAAATAATAATAAATAGCGATTTAGAATTGAATGAAAAACAGGCGAGGTACTGAATGAAACATTTGAACAAAGTAAGATTAAAAAGAGATAAAGAAAAAAGTGGTGGTTTAAGATAGAATAAAACATTGTAATGAAAAATGACGATTTCGGAATAAATAAAAATAAAAGAATGCGAATTAGGGATGGGGGATGGAATAAAAAAAATGGGAATGAACAAATAATGAAAATAGAGATAATGAAAGAACTGAAATTAAAGATGAAGAAAGAATTGACTGTGGGAATAAAAGATGGCAAATGGAAACGAAGAATGGGAAGACGAACTCGTGTAAATAGAGGGCAGATAGTTAAATGAGATGGATGATGGAATAAAATATTGAAACACAAAAAGAATGAAATAAAAATGAAGAAAGGGAAGTAGAAAGGAGAAGATGAAACATTGGAATGAGAAAGGAATGAAAAACAAAAATAGAGGAATAATAGAAAGAAGAGATTAGCGCTCGGTAAATGTCAGGATATTCGCAAGTGACATGTTGCGCATTGATATGTTTACCCTCAGATATTTCCGACGTGGATGACTTGACCCGTCACTGCAATGCTAATATCTCAACTTTGGTTCAATTTCTTAGCCTCTGAATTGTTACCGGCAGTCGAAAGACGAGCTTGTTTGGAAGTAATTCTACCTTCTTGTCCCTTGTTTTATGATGAAATCTAATCTTTCGTTCTTCGTTGCTGATACCATAAAGAGGCTTCATGCCTTGTCTTAAGCAACTTCCACGAAATAACACGTGTAAAATTACCATCGCTTCACACATCTAAACAAATATAATTAAACGGTCAGCACAACAAATTGCATAATCGTCATGTCCTATTGTAAGCTATATATATATATATATATAAGTAATTTATGAAAATATATCTATGGCAATTAAGCTACACAGGCTTCCGTGTTTCATCCCTGGAGGGGACCGTCAGTCAAAAATGCATAGTGTTTGTTTTGCCAGTAATGTTATATACACGTCTCGCTAGTAAACCAATCAGATTCCTTGTTGTTCTCTTAGCCATAAATATATTTTCATAACTTACTACCTAACTGTACTGCCGTATCAGGCACTGTTGAAGTTGGCTAAGATCAAAGTGTAGTATCTGTTCCAATGGATACTGCACCCCATATACTGGTATTGTCTTGGCCTTCGGGGCTTGATTTACGCCGGTCTATGGGTCTGTCCTGTGCAGTTCTTGGAGGTCCACCCTCTCAGGCTTCGCCTCCCCTCTTCGGAGAGGAGTGAGTTTATTGCTTACAGCCTGAGGCGCCCCTACCGGGAAATGCCGACGGGGCTGCCCAGGCAATTTTTAAACCCCACTTTCCCGACCCGACCTTGGGTCACATCTTACTTGTGGGAGTAAGATAAAAACTGGCCTTGTGCCTAACTCCTGGAGTGGAGTAAATCAATACTCAAAATTGATACATAAAAAATATCTCTTTATAAAATGTTATGTGGATACATGAAATAATATATATATATATATATATATATATATATATATATATTACACAACATCGTATGTAGGTAACATATTAAACACATATAATTTAGTAATATATATATATATATATATATATATATATATATATATAAAATTAGTAAAGTATATTGATTATTAAAGTATATTGATTTAATGTTACCTTACGACTCTCACCAGCGGAAGGAAATAACAATCTCAGACTTTCATAGGGCGCGAACACGGTTCACAGAGACACATTGGATGTGTAAGCGTTTGTTTAGTTACTTAGGTGACGAGAGATTGTCCCGTGAAAAAAATTGAATTTTATTTAACACTGAAAGCGGCGAGTGTAAACATAAAGACATTCGATAGAACTCTATGACAGAGCCGGAGTTTTGCACTAGACCTTGAAGTGAATCTCTATTTTCCATTATCTCCAACAGTGCTCTCACTTTTAATTTTTACTCATAGGAGATTTTAATAATATTAAATTATATATTTTTAATAGTTCACCTACTTACGACGTCGTTTGAGTTTACGGATATATATATATATATATATATATATATTACATTCCCAAATGTATACCTACCAGCGACCATGCGCGATTGAAGTTCAAATTTAAAAGTGACATTTACACCGTTAAGTCCACACAAAATGGGACGTCACTTCTACAAGACCAGCAAGGATTTTCGTAAAAAAAGTAAGGTTAATACCTTTTATTTCTCCAAACCTCAGACGAGGCTTGTTGTATCAAGCGAAATTATTAGATAAAAAATACAAGATAAAAAAATGTATATATTGTTTTGATTTTGATTTTAATTTTAATAACACATATCTGCATCTAACGCATGGTTTTTTGAAGGCATGTTGCCTCTTTCTTGAAGGTTAACATTTTAAAATGGACGTCTTTCGAATCCTGTTTGATTGTTTCCAAGAGGATGGATTCCATTCGTTGGTGATGCCCTTTTCTTCACGTTAGTTTTCTTCCATGTATTCCAAATTACTTTTATTGGAACAGCCATTTTAAATATCCTCCCCATTTTCCTTCAGATTATTTCTTCTGGTTTCTGATGTTATATGTGGCTACAATTCCAATACACATTTTGATATTCTCTGAAGATTGGCAGAAAGGCTATTGAAGGGTAAATGTTGTACCTATCTGCCAAGTAACACGTGTAAGATATAACACATTCCATCATATATATATATATATATATATATATATATATATATAATATATAATATATATTAGTACATGTATTGTATTAGTTTCTGTAGATGTAAATCCGTTCAAACTCAAGT
Source organism: Sepiola atlantica (assembly GCA_963556195.1). Lineage (NCBI taxonomy): Eukaryota > Metazoa > Mollusca > Cephalopoda > Sepiida > Sepiolidae > Sepiola > Sepiola atlantica. The sequence continues at coordinate 62,219,317 of OY744548.1, forward strand.
GTTTATAAAAAGTGCTCAATAACAAGTAGAGCTGTTTATAAGTATAAATTTTTATTTATACAAAATTATTGGTTACATATGTGCATACATGTTTCGGTTGCACTCTTCGCAGAGAGTCAACTTCATCAGACTCTGACTCCTTGGTCTGATGAGGTTTACTCTCTGCGAAGAGTGCAACCGAAACATGTATGCACATATGTAACCAATAATGTTTGTATAAATACAAATTTATACTTATATATATATATATATATAAGATGTAAATGATAAACATCTACCGTGGTGTTCAGAGTTATAAAATACAAAATAAAACAAATAAGGGATCTAATTAAATTATGACTCAATATTGATTACTGCATGGTTATTAAATTAATCAATAGTATATCATCATCATCATTACGATCATCATCATCATCATCAGGGTCTTTTGTATTTCAATCGTGGTAGAGGAAGACTTATATGGTGTCTTTCCACCTTGTTTTATCCCTGGGAGTGGCCAAGTATGACCTAAGAATATAATATTTGCTCTCAATCTTGTAACACAACTTCAGTGAGTTTACAATAAGGAGCATACCATTGAAAACATACATTCCTTATAAAAACCTATATATATATATATATATATATGTGTGTGTATCGAGGCAGCATTTTTTCTTTAAGACACGTATTATTAAAAATAACCGACAATTTTTGTCTGGTTATTTTAGTGTTGATCCCTTCAATTTTCCGGATTAAAGTCTTAATCTCGGAAGGAAATTGGCTGATGAAACTGCGATAGTGTACATGTTGGTCCAGAGTACTTTCTGATCCGTCTGGGTCCATCGTCAGTGGAATAATGACAAACAGGTAAAGACCTGGAGTGAGATTTATAATTAACTAGCGGGGCTACCCGGCGTTGCTCGGGGTCATAAAAACATATAATTGAAGAAAAATCGCGTGTGTAACATCTTTATATTCAAACTTCTATTTCTCTCCCTCTCTCTATAGCCGTCTCTTTATCTTTCTACTTTTCTCTTCCCTGTTCGCCCCATTTCACTGCTACTTTTTAATTTTGCCTTTTGCGAAAGCTGTTTCTTCCCCACCATTTCATCCTACGTTTCCCAGGGCAATAGTATGACTTATTTCTATAAAAAGTACCACCTCTGTCTGCGCCTTCTATATAGGTACTTATCTCCGCCCCGGTGTTCATACTATATACGTATCTATTGCCACCCCGGTGCGCATACAATATACGTACCTATCGCCGCCCCAGTGCACATAATATATACATACCTTTCGCAACCCCGGTGCAGATACTATATAAGTACCTATCGCCGCCCTGGGTGCAGATACAATATAAGTACCTATTGCCGCCCTGGTGCAAATGCTAAATACGTACCTATCCCCGCCCCGGTGCAAATGCTAAATACGTACTTATCGCCACCCCGGTGCGAATGCTAAATATATAGCTATTGCCGCCCCGGTGTGCATACTGCATAAGTACCTATCACTGCCCCAATGCAAATACTAAATATGTACATATCGCCGCCCTGGTGTGAACGCTAAATACGTACCTATCGCTGCCCGGTGCGAATCCTAAATACATAGCTTTCACCGCCCCGGTGCCCGTTATATATATGTACCTATCGCCGCCCCGGTGCGCATGCTGTATACGTACCGATCGCCACCCCAGAGCGCATGCTAAATACATACCTATCACCGGCCTGGTGCACATGCTATATACATACTTTTTGCCGCCCATGTGCACATGCTATATACATACCTATCGCCGACCCGGTGCGAATGCTGAATACGTACCTATCGCCGTCCCGTTGCGCGTGCTACATAGTACCTATCCCCGCCCCACTGTGCGTGCTATATATGTACCGATCGCCGCCCCGGAGCGCATTCTAAATAAATACCTATCACCGGCCGGTGCACATGCTGTATACATACTTATTGCCGCCCATGTGCACATGCTATATAGTACCTATCGACGACCCAGTGTACATACTACATATGTACATATCGCTGCCTCGGTGTGAATACTAAATATGTACCTATCGCCACCCCGGTGCGAATGCTAAATACGTACCTATCGCCACCCCAGTGCACATACTATGTATATACCTATCGCCGCCCTGGTGCGCCTACTATATTTTTTTGCACCACCCAAGAAAATTTTTTTTTCATCCTCCCACATACTTAGATATATTTTTAATTTAAATGAAAAAAAAATTTACCCCCCTCCCACATACATATAAATATTTTTGATGAAAAAAAAGAAGTTCCTACCCTCGAAAGAACATTTTTTTTACCCTTCCCCATACTTAAATATTTTCAGTTAAAGAAAGAAAAAATTTTTTTCGAGGTGCCTCGGTCATATCAAAGAACCATACTGCAGAAGCCTCCGGGTCCTATATTGTAGAAGCACCCCTGGTGCTGGGTCCTATACTGTAGAAGAACCTGTGGCCGCTATACTGCAGAAGCACCCATGGTCCCTATTCTTCATAAGCCTCCGGGTCCTATATTGTAGAAGCACCCCTGGTGCTGGGTCCTATATTGTAGAAACACCCGTGGTCCCTATACTGGAGAAGCACCCCTAGTCCCTATACTGGAGAAGCACCCATTGCCCCTATTCTGCAGAAGCCTCCAGGTCCTAACTTGTAGAAGCACCCCTGGTGCTGATCCTATACTGTAGAAGCACCCCTGGTCCCAATAGTGGAGAAGCACCTATATTTCTAGCGACCGTTATACTTTAGAAGCACCACCATTCCTGGGGGGTCCGTCATACTTTAGAAACACCTATATTTCTAGGGACTGTTATACTTTAGAAGCACCAATATTCCTGTGGACCGTTATAATTTAGAAGCATTAACATTCACGGGGACCATAATACTTTAGAAGCAACATTCGTGTGGGACCGTTATACTTTAGAAGCACCAATATTTCTAGGGACCGTTATACTTCAGAAGCACCTACATTACTTTGAAAATCAAGTAGGCCTCCTGAGAACTACTGAAATAACTCTTACCGGTTGTCAGGTGCGGATGTGATTGAGACACCCTTGTTTCACTGCACCTAACGTAGCCTTCCTATGTTGTTATTGATGCATCCGGACAGAAGTTATGGGATGACCTGATACAACCGGACACAATTAAGGGCAAGACCGGGTACATCCGGCAAGGGATTATGGAGCATGTTTAGTGAGTCAGCATTTTTATAAAGTTATTACATAAATACATTGGATAATTTCCAAATTACTACTGATTAACGTTGAAAAAATTGATATGTATCATGTATATGTATCATGTATATGTATCATGTATATGTATCATGTATATGTATTATGTATATGTATCGTGTATCATGTGTATGTATCATGGATATGTGTCATGGATATGTATCATGTATAGGTATATATATATCGTGGATATGTATATGTATCATGTATCATAGATATGTATCATGGATATGGATATGTATCATAGATATGTATCATGGAGATGTATCATGGATATGTATCATGTATAATAGGTATGTATCATGTATCATAGATATGTGTTATGTATCATAGATATGCATCATGTATCCTGTATCGTGTATATGTGTCATGGATATGTATCATGGATGTGTATCATGTATCATAGATATGTATCATGTATATGTATATGTATCATGTATCATGGATATGTATCATGGATATGTATATGTATCATGGATATATATATGAATATGTTTCATGGATATGTATCATGTATATGTATCATGGATATGTATCATGTATCACAGATATGTATCATGTATCATATATATCTGTTATGTATCATGTATCATGGATATCTATCATGTATATGTATTATAGATATGTATCATGTATATGTATCATGTATCATAGATATGTATCATGTATCATATATCATAGATATGTATCATGTATCATAGATATGTATCATGTATAATAGATATCTATATTGTATCATGTATCATAGATATATATATATAATGTATCATGTTTCAACCTCTCATGATGTTCTTCATCATTTTCAATCCTCTCATGATATTCTTCATCATTTTCAATCCTCTCATGGTATTCTTTATCATTTTCAATCCTCTCATGGTATTCTTCATCATTTTCAATCCTCTCATGGTATTCTTCATCATTTTCAATCCTCTCATGACATTCTTCATCATTTTCAATCCTCTCATGATGTTCTTTATCATTGTTAATCCTCTCATGATGTTCTTCCCCATTTTCAATCCTCTCATGATGTTCTTCATCATTTTCAATCCTCTCATGATGTTCTTCATCATTTTCAATCCTCTCATGGTATTCTTCATCATTTTCAATCCTCTCATGGTATTCTTGATCATTTTCAATCCTCTCATGATGTTCTTGATCATTTTCAATCCTCTCATGATGTTCTTCATCATTTTCAATCCTCTCATGATATTCTTCATCATTTTCAATCCTCTCATGGTGTTCTTCATCATTTTCAATCCTCTCATGATGTTCTTCATCATTTTCAATCCTCTCATGATGTTCTTCACTATTTTCAATCCTCTCATGATATTCTTCATCATTTTCAATCCTCTCATGATGTTCTTCATCATTTTCAATCCTCTCATGATATTCTTCATCATTTTCAATCCTCTCATGACGTTCTTCATCATTTTCAATCCCCTCATGATGTTCTTCATAATTTTCAATGCTCATGGTATTCTTCATCATTTTCAATCCTCTCATGATGTTCTTCATCATTTTCAATCCTCTCATGATGTTCTTCACTATTTTCAATCCTCTCATGATATTCTTCATCATTTTCAATCCTCTCATGATGTTCTTCATCATTTTCAATCCTCTCATGATATTCTTCATCATTTTCAATCCTCTCATGATGTTCTTCATCATTTTCAATCCCCTCATGATGTTCTTCATCATTTTCAATGCTCATGGTATTCTTCATCATTTTCAATCCTCTCATTATATTCTTCATCATTTTCAATTCTCTCATGGTATTCTTCATCATTTTTAATCTCCTCATGATATTCTTCATCATTTTCAATCTTCTCATGATGTTCTTCATCATTTTCAATCTTCTCATGATGTTCTTCATCATTTTCAATCCTCTCATGATGGTATTCATCATTTTCAATCCTCTCATGATGTTCTTCATCATTTTCAATCCTCTCATGATGTTCTTCATCATTTTCAATCCTCTCATGATATTCTTCATCATTTTCAATTCTCTCATGGTATTCTTCATCATTTTTAATCTCCTCATGATATTCTTCATCATTTTCAATCTTCTCATGATGTTCTTCATCATTTTCAATCTTCTCATGATGTTCTTCATCATTTTCAATCCTCTCATGATGGTATTCATCATTTTCAATCCTCTCATGATGTTCTTCATCATTTTCAATCCTCTCATGATGTTCTTCATCATTTTCAATCCTCTCATGATATTCTTCTTCATTTTCAATTCTCTCATGATTTTCTTCATTTTCAATCTTCTCATGATGTTCTTCATAATTTTCAATCTTCTCATAATGTTCTCCATCATTTTCAATCCCCTCATAATATTCTTCATGATTTTCAATCCTCTCATGATGTTCATCATTTTCAACCCTCTCATGGCATTCTTCATCATTTTCAGTCCTCTCATGGTATTCTTCATCATTTTCAATCTTCTCATGATGTTCTTCATCATTTTCAATCTTCTCATGATGTTCTTCATCATTTTCAATCCTCTCATGATGGTCTTCATCATTTTCAATCCTCTCATGATGTTCTTAATCATTTTCAATCCTCTCAGAATGTTCTTCATCATTTTCAATCCTCTCATGATGTTCTTCATCATTTTCAATCCTCTCATGATTTTCTTCATTTTCAAACCATCTCATAATGTTCTCCATCATTTTCAGTCCTCTCATGATGTTCATCATTTTCAATCCCCTCATAATAGTCTTCATAATTTTCAATCCTCTCATGATGTTCATCATTTTCCACCTTCTCATGATATTCTTCATCATTTTCAATCCTCTCATGGTATTCTTCATCATTTTCAATCCTCTCATGGTATTCTTCATCATTTTCAATCCTCTCATGCTGTTCTTCATCATTTTCAATCCTCTCATGATGTTCTTCATAATTTTCCATCCCCTCATGATATTCTTCATCATTTTCAATCCTCATGGTATTCTTCATCATTTTCAATCCTCTCATGATGTTCTTCATCATTTTCAATCCTCTCATGATATTCTTCATCATTTTCAATCCTCGCATGATATTCTTCATCATTTTCAATCCTCTCATGATATTCTTCATTATTTACAATCCCCTCATGATATTCTTCATCATTTTCAATCCTCTCATGGTATTCTTCATCATGTTCAATCCTCTCATGGTATTCTTCATCATGTTCAATCCTCTCATGATATTCTTCATTATTTACAGTCCCCTCATGATATTCTTTATCATTTTCAATCCATTCATGATATTCTTCATCATTTTCAATCCTCTCACCCTATTATTCATCCTTTTCAATCACTTCATCATATTCTTCATCATTTTTAATCCCCTCATGATATTATTAATCATTTTCAATCCTCACATGGTATTCTTCATCATTTTCAATCTCCTCATGATATTCATCATCATTTTCAATCCTCTCATGGTATTCTTCATCATTTTCAATCCTCTCATGACATTCTTCATCATTTTCAATCCTCTCATGATGTTCTTCATCATTGTTAATCCTCTCATGATGTTCTGCCCCTATTTTCAATCCTCTCATGACATTCTTCATCATTTTCAATCCTCTCATGATGTTCTTTATCATTGTTAATCCTCTCATGATGTTCTTCCCCATTTTCAATCCTCTCATGATGTTCTTCATCATTTTCAATCCTCTCATGATGTTCTTCATCATTTTCAATCCTCTCATGGTATTCTTCATCATTTTCAATCCTCTCATGGTATTCTTGATCATTTTCAATCCTCTCATGATGTTCTTCATCATTTTCAATCCTCTCATGATGTTCTTCATCATTTTCAATCCTCTCATGATATTCTTCATCATTTTCAATCCTCTCATGGTGTTCTTCATCATTTTCAATCCTCTCATGATGTTCTTCATCATTTTCAATCCTCTCATGATGTTCTTCACTATTTTCAATCCTCTCATGATATTCTTCATCATTTTCAATCCTCTCATGATGTTCTTCATCATTTTCAATCCTCTCATGATATTCTTCATCATTTTCAATCCTCTCATGATGTTCTTCATAATTTTCAATCCCCTCATGATGTTCTTCATAATTTTCAATGCTCATGGTATTCTTCATCATTTTCAATCCTCTCATGATGTTCTTCATCATTTTCAATCCTCTCATGATGTTCTTCACTATTTTCAATCCTCTCATGATATTCTTCATCATTTTCAATCCTCTCATGATGTTCTTCATCATTTTCAATCCTCTCATGATATTCTTCATCATTTTCAATCCTCTCATGATGTTCTTCATCATTTTCAATCCCCTCATGATGTTCTTCATCATTTTCAATGCTCATGGTATTCTTCATCATTTTCAATCCTCTCATTATATTCTTCATCATTTTCAATTCTCTCATGGTATTCTTCATCATTTTTAATCTCCTCATGATATTCTTCATCATTTTCAATCTTCTCATGATGTTCTTCATCATTTTCAATCTTCTCATGATGTTCTTCATCATTTTCAATCCTCTCATGATGGTATTCATCATTTTCAATCCTCTCATGATGTTCTTCATCATTTTCAATCCTCTCATGATGTTCTTCATCATTTTCAATCCTCTCATGATATTCTTCATCATTTTCAATTCTCTCATGGTATTCTTCATCATTTTTAATCTCCTCATGATATTCTTCATCATTTTCAATCTTCTCATGATGTTCTTCATCATTTTCAATCTTCTCATGATGTTCTTCATCATTTTCAATCTTCTCATGATGTTCTTCATCATTTTCAATCCTCTCATGATGGTATTCATCATTTTCAATCCTCTCATGATGTTCTTCATCATTTTCAATCCTCTCATGATGTTCTTCATCATTTTCAATCCTCTCATGATATTCTTCTTCATTTTCAATCCTCTCATGATTTTCTTCATTTTCAATCTTCTCATGATGTTCTTCATAATTTTCAATCTTCTCATAATGTTCTCCATCATTTTCAATCCCCTCATAATATTCTTCATGATTTTCAATCCTCTCATGATGTTCATCATTTTCAACCCTCTCATGGCATTCTTCATCATTTTCAGTCCTCTCATGGTATTCTTCATCATTTTCAATCTTCTCATGATGTTCTTCATCATTTTCAATCTTCTCATGATGTTCTTCATCATTTTCAATCCTCTCATGATGGTCTTCATCATTTTCAATCCTCTCATGATGTTCTTAATCATTTTCAATCCTCTCAGAATGTTCTTCATCATTTTCAATCCTCTCATGATGTTCTTCATCATTTTCAATCCTCTCATGATTTTCTTCATTTTCAAACCATCTCATAATGTTCTCCATCATTTTCAGTCCTCTCATGATGTTCATCATTTTCAATCCCCTCATAATAGTCTTCATAATTTTCAATCCTCTCATGATGTTCATCATTTTCCACCTTCTCATGATATTCTTCATCATTTTCAATCCTCTCATGGTATTCTTCATCATTTTCAATCCTCTCATGGTATTCTTCATCATTTTCAATCCTCTCATGCTGTTCTTCATAATTTTCAATCCTCTCATGATGTTCTTCATAATTTTCCATCCCCTCATGATATTCTTCATCATTTTCAATCCTCATGGTATTCTTCATCATTTTCAATCCTCTCATGATGTTCTTCATCATTTTCAATCCTCTCATGATATTCTTCATCATTTTCAATCCTCGCATGATATTCTTCATCATTTTCAATCCTCTCATGATATTCTTCATTATTTACAATCCCCTCATGATATTCTTCATCATTTTCAATCCTCTCATGGTATTCTTCATCATGTTCAATCCTCTCATGATATTCTTCATTATTTACAGTCCCCTCATGATATTCTTTATCATTTTCAATCCATTCATGATATTCTTCATCATTTTCAATCCTCTCACCCTATTATTCATCCTTTTCAATCACTTCATCATATTCTTCATCATTTTTAATCCCCTCATGATATTATTAATCATTTTCAATCCTCACATGGTATTCTTCATCATTTTCAATCTCCTCATGATATTCATCATCATTTTCAATCCTCTCATGGTATTCTTCATCATTTTCAATCCTCTCATGACATTCTTCATCATTTTCAATCCTCTCATGATGTTCTTCATCATTGTTAATCCTCTCATGATGTTCTGCCCCATTTTCAATCCTCTCATGGTATTCTTGATCATTTTCAATCCTCTTATGATGTTCTTCATCATTTTCAATCCTCTCATGATATTCTTCATCATTTTCAATCCTCTCATGGTGTTCTTCATCATTTTCAGTCCTCTCATGGTATTCTTCATCATTGTCAATCCTCTCATGATATTCTTCATCATTTTCAATCCTCATAATATTCTTCATCATTTTCAATCTTCTCGTGGTATTCTTCATCATTTTCAATCCTCTAATGCTATTCTTCATCATTTTCAATCCTCTCATGATGTTCTTCATCATTTTCAATCCCCTCATGATGTTCTTCATAATTTTCAATGCTCATGGTATTCTTCCTCATTTTCAATCCTCTCATGATGTTCATCATTTTCCACCTTCTCATGATATTCTTCATCATTTTCAATCCTCTCATGGTATTCTTCATCATTTTCAATCCTCTCATGGTATTCTTCATCATTTTCAATCCTCTCATGCTGTTCTTCATCATTTTCAATCCTCTCATGATGGTCTTCATTTTCAATCCTCTCATTATATTCTTCATTATTTTCAATTCTCTCATGGTATTCTTCATCATTTTCAGTCCTCTCATGGTATTCTTCATCATTTTCAATCTTCTCATGATGTTCTTCATCATTTTCAATCCTCTCATGATGGTCTTCATCATTTTCAATCCTCTCATGATGTTCTTCATCATTTTCAATCCTCTCATGATATTCTTCATCATTTTCAATCCTCTCATGATTTTCTTCATTTTCAAACCATCTCATAATGTTCTCCATCATTTTCAGTCCTCTCATGATGTTCATCATTTTCAATCCCCTCATAATAGTCTTCATAATTTTCAATCCTCTCATGATGTTCATCATTTTCCACCTTCTCATGATATTCTTCATCATTTTCAATCCTCTCATGGTATTCTTCATCATTTTCAATCCTCTCATGGTATTCTTCATCATTTTCAATCCTCTCATGCTGTTCTTCATCATTTTCCATCCCCTCATGATGTTCTTCATAATTTTCCATCCCCTCATGATATTCTTCATCATTTTCAATCCTCATGGTATTCTTCATCATTTTCAATCCTCTCATGATGTTCTTCATCATTTTCAATCCTCTCATGATATTCTTCATCATTTTCAATCCTCGCATGATATTCTTCATCATTTTCAATCCTCTCATGATATTCTTCATTATTTACAATCCCCTCATGATATTCTTCATCATTTTCAATCCTCTCATGGTATTCTTCATCATGTTCAATCCTCTCATGATATTCTTCATTATTTACAGTCCCCTCATGATATTCTTTATCATTTTCAATCCATTCATGATATTCTTCATCATTTTCAATCCTCTCACCCTATTATTCATCCTTTTCAATCACTTCATCATATTCTTCATCATTTTTAATCCCCTCATGATATTATTAATCATTTTCAATCCTCACATGGTATTCTTCATCATTTTCAATCTCCTCATGATATTCATCATCATTTTCAATCTCCTCATGATATTCATCATCATTTTCAATCCTCTCATGGTATTCTTCATCATTTTCAATCCTCTCATGACATTCTTCATCATTTCTAATCCTCTCATGATGTTCTTCATCATTGTTAATCCTCTCATGATGTTCTGCCCCATTTTCAATCCTCTCATGGTATTCTTCATCATTTTCAATCCTCTTATGATGTTCTTCATCATTTTCAATCCTCTCATGATATTCTTCATCATTTTCAATCCTCTCATGGTGTTCTTCATCATTTTCAATCCTCTCATGATGTTCTTCATCATTTTCAATCCTCTCATGATATTCTTCATCATTTTCAATCCTCATAATATTCTTCATCATTTTCAATCTTCTCGTGGTATTCTTCATCATTTTCAATCCTCTAATGCTATTCTTCATCATTTTCAATCCTCTCATGATGTTCTTCATCATTTTCAATCCCCTCATGATGTTCTTCATAATTTTCAATGCTCATGGTATTCTTCATCATTTTCAATCCTCTCATGATGTTCTTCATCATTTTCAATCCTCTCATTATATTCTTCATTATTTTCAATTCTCTCATGGTATTCTTCATCATTTTCAGTCCTCTCATGGTATTCTTCATCATTTTCAATCTTCTCATGATGTTCTTCATCATTTTCAATCCTCTCATGATGGTCTTCATCATTTTCAATCCTCTCATGATGTTCTTCATCATTTTCAATCCTCTCATGATATTCTTCTTCATTTTCAATCCTCTCATGATTTTCTTCATTTTCAATCCTCTCATGATGTTCTTCATCATTTTCAATCCTCTCATAATGTTCTCCATCATTTTCAATCCTCTCATGATGTTCTTCATCATTTTCAATCCCCTCATAATATTCTTCATAATTTTCAATCCTCTCATGATGTTCATCATTTTCAACCCTCTCATGATATTCTTCATCATTTTCAACCCTCTCATGATATTCTTCATCATTTTCAATCCTCTCATGGTATTCTTCATCATTTTCAATCCTCTCATGGTATTCTTCATCATTTTCAACTCTCTCATGCTGTTCTTCATCATTTTCAATCCTCTCATGATGTTCTTCATCATTTTCAATCCCCTCATGATATTCTTCATAATTTTCAATCCTCATGGTATTCTTCATCATTTTCAATCCTCATGGTATTCTTCATCATTTTCAATCCTCTCATTATGTTCTTCATCATTTTCAATCCTCTCATGATATTCTTCATCATTTTCAATCCTCTCATGATATTCTTCATCATTTTCAATCCTCTCATGATATTCTTCATTATTTACAATCCCCTCATGATATTCTTCATCATTTTCAATCCTCTCATGGTATTCTTCATCATATTCAATCCTCTCATGATATTCTTCATTATTTACAGTCCCCTCATGATATTCTTTATCATTTTCAATCCATTCATGATATTCTTCATCATTTTCAATCCTCTCACCCTATTATTCATCATTTTCAATCACTTCATCATATTCTTCATCATTTTTAATCCCCTTATGATATTATTAATCATTTTCAATCCTCACATGGTATTCTTCATCATTTTCAATCCTCTCATGGTATTCTTCATTATATTCAATCGCATCATGATATTTTTCCTCATTTACAATCGCCAAATACAAGGAGGCACACAGAGCTATACTAAAATAACTCTCGCTTATTCCCCTCCCTTTTATCAGGGCAATAGTCCAAAGAAAAACGCAAAAAAAACAATAATAACGTGACGATAGCATAAAATAATATCCGAACCTATCACTATGACGTCATCTACCTATCTATGTGTCGTCATGTGCACAAGATAACATTAAAAATCGTGATCACATTAAACGAAAAAATGGCTATTTGACCCCGTAAAAATGAATCTTTTTTTGTAATTTTTCGATATTATTTTCTCGAGGTTATGCCGGCTTAAATAATACCAAATTCGGAGGTGTTTGTTTAGTATTTTAAAAGCCTTAGCGTTACATACATATCACAGATTTTTGCCTTATTGAGATTGAGATGAGATGAGATGAGATTGAGATGAGATTATATGGCGGGAAAATTTAACTATGTTTATTAGGTATTATAAGCATTTAAGTATATTAGTACTAGTGTTAAAATTAATCTTGTTAATAGCAGTTTTTTTAGTATTAATGAGTAAAGCTTCTAGTATGTGGAGTTTTTGTGTATTAGTATTATGTTCTAGGATTTTATACTAAAATAATGCTCGTTCTAGGGCAGATATAAGCAGTACGTATAATGTTAAATGTTAATGTAGTTTTTTTATTTTAAAGCGGCTTATCGTAATACTTTATTCTAGTTTAACAATAGTTACGATCGTCAATTGTACTTCCATCCTTCACGTCTTTATACACTTGAATGCTGGCTTGAACTATCCAAAACGGAATTTAAGCGAATTTTACACTGAAAAAGAAAATATTGGAGGACATAGCCTCTTATACAGTTGCATTGGAAGAGTTCTCAATTGATTGTCAATAGGCCGACACAATCTGAATGTCGTGATGTATCTTTTAAAAGTCACCATTTTAGATTTCGTAAAGGTGAAATTAGTCTCTTCTGTCCGAGCCAAATTGCAATGAAATCGTTATGCTAATTGTCAATTTGAAGGTTGCTTGGACCCGACATTTTTGTCCACGTGAATAAACACGACTTAGTCGGAATGAGGAAACAAATAAATAAAAAGAACAACAGAGAAAATTGAAAAAAAAGCGACGGAGTCTGATGAAGCCAAATGAGGTCAAGGTAGTTCGTGTGGAAATCTTCAACAATCTTGATCGGCTGAAATCAAGAGCCGACATAAATACACGAACAGAAAGAAACAACATAAACTGACGTTTTGTATTGTTTTTATTATTCGGACTACTGTTCTCATCGTGGATGTTTTTCTCACGAAATGTCGGCCGATGTAACTTCCGTCAAGTGCGTATTGTTATACTGGGGTATATTTATCTCAAAATCGCTCAATCTGTATGAAATTTCTAACTGAACCCTTTGTTTTATCCACATAAGTGGATTGTTCTTTTCCCCTCAGCCATAACCAGTTCGAAGTCTTAATTAATTATTTATAAAATCGGGGTACTTATGTTTTTAGGCATGTCCGTCCGTCTGTCCGGATTTTCCTCCGCAACCATTCATTTAATTTCTCTGAAATTTTGCATGAAGTTGTAACTTTGGTCAGGTTAGAAAGTGACATTCTCCTTTTTTTTTTTTTTTGAAAAAAAATCTGGTTAGCCCCCCCCCCCCCTAAGGGGTCAAAAGCCTCGAAATGGCAAAAAATGACAATTTTTGCCCGATAACTTCTCATCCATCAATTCAATTTCTCTTAAACTTGGCTAAAATGTGGAGGCAATTGTTCTGGATATAAAATGAGCATCCTTGACCTCAGGAATATTCTGGTTCGCGCCCCCCGAGGGTCAAAGGGGGGTCAAAATTCCCCAAATTGCCCAAATTTATTTCATATTACACTCGCTACATCGGGTCACATACAAAGGGGGACCACGCACGCGCGGCTTGTTCTTTATGTGTCTATCTAATTGACGTGCTTTGCTATCAAGTATGATGCTTCGGTATATTTTTCATATATGAGGTATAATAATTTGTATTCTTTTGGTTATTTGGACGATTCTTATCTTGGATTTTAATCTAACGACGTTTTAGCCGATGAAAACCCCGACCAGTTCGAACCTTATCAAACTTGGAAATCTTTGAACTTGTGAAGGCGCTCTTGTATAAGCAGTAACCGATCTGAAGGAGTAACTCTGTTTGTTAGCCGTTATTACGAATTCGCTTATAGTTTGGCAAGGGAGATAACTTTGTTTATTAATAAAAAAACATGTTACGGTTTTGAAATGCGTTAAACAACCCTAACCCTAACCCCTAACCCTATCGCAGAATGAAAGGAAATAACTTTTCTGCCACAAAGTTTATAAACTTTATAACAATTAATTAAAAACATGCTACGGGGTTTAAATGCGTTCAAAATAACTTTAAAGCACTTTTATTTACATGCCACAAAGTGTATACACTTTATATAAACATAAAAAGAAAAGCTATTTTATTTCATGCTGCGATAAACAAAGTTATCTCCCTTGCCAAAGTATAAGCGAATTCGGAATAGCGGCGGCGAAGAAAAATAGTTATCTCCCTCAGATCGGTTACTGCTTATACAAGAGCGCCCTTGTGAATCCGTGCGAAATTTCAAAAGAAACCTGTTTTTATCCACAACGGTAGATTGCTTTCGTTCCGTCATCCATGTTTAGATAGAATTCTTTAAATAATTGTTAATTCCATTCGGTATGCCGTGTTTTGGCATGAATTATAAAACCTTGGAATTTTTTAGATGAGATTTGATTGGTTGTCTAGTTTGACAAATTCGGACTACTATTCTTATCTTGGTTGTTCTTTTTACGGCGTTTCGATAAATGCAACCTCCGATCTTTTACAGGTGTGTCGCTCGATCTCAGAAAATATTTATCTAAAACTCAAACACTTATGCGGACTTTTGTACTGAACCTTTCTTTGGTGCAACGGATAAAGGTGTTGAGTGTCAATCAGTTCTAAGTGGCAGTTTTCTAGGTGTTATGAGTTCATGCCTTACTACAGGGGATACTAACTAAGAATAGCAATTAAATAAAAACATACTTAACACATCTAATCGATGATGAATGGCAGTACAAGAAAAATCGACACTGCCGAGAGATCCTTCTTGACCGAGGCAATATTTATTGTTGTCTCAATCCAGAGTATCTCTTTTAGAGGTGGCCACATTTTGATGAATGGCGGGACGAGAAAAGTCTACCCTGTGGAATAAATAAGTGTTCATTTCCAAATTCAGTTTAAGTCTCCGAGACCGACATTTTGTTCTGTTCTCAGTCAGTGCAAGAGAAATCCTTATAGACCGAGACAATATTTATTTTTGTTCCAATATGAAGTATCTCTTTTTGGGGAGCCCACATTTTCTCAACATAAATAACCGACCTTGTGTCTCACTCATACGTGAAGGGAGGTAGGCATATTCATATAGACATCCATATGCCCGAGTTCGGAAAGATGCACTTGGAGAAGGCTGGTGGTTACATCGGCTGAAACGTTGTGAAAAGAAAAATATTAGTCTGAACAATACAAATAATATACAGTAAACTCGGAAAGATACAATTATTCTGCTATGTTCTAAGAATGGCAACGACGGTTGCTTTACAGCAACAGAAGGACGAGACATCACTACATTTTGAGCCAACTACTTAGAGCATGTTAATGAGAAACTACAACTCGATCAAATAGAATGTCTATATCGAACTTTTGAAACGGCTAATTAGTGCTTGATAACGTGATAGGCCGAGACAATCAATCGAGTTGGGAACTATCGGAGGAAATATTTTATATTATGTTATCCGTATATTGACATTGTTGTAATGGTGTACGTGTCGTGTGCAATGTTTTTGTTTTTAGCTTTAAAGTAAAGGCGTTAACAACATTAATCTGTCTAATATGTTTTGATGACACCCCTTCCCTTGTAAACAGGAGTGGTGCCTGCTTGAGCTTAATTTTATTTTGATTTAATCAATCATATGAATGTAAATATTAAAAGTGAAACTAATAAATTAATTGTCTTTCTCTGTTTATTTGATATCGTTTGTTTGTTACCGTCGTTCATGGTCCTTATTTTCTTCGAGAAACTCGTCAGCTTCCTGCAAATCTGTTGAATTATATATATATATATATATATATATAATGTAGTATACATTTGTATTAATAAAAACATTATTTGGTAAAATATGTGCATATATGTTTCGGTTGTACTCTTCAGAGAGTCAACCTCTTCAGGCCTAAGAAGACTCGTCTTCTTTGGTTTGAAGAGGTTGACTCTCTGTGAAGAGTACAACCGAAACATGTATGCACATGTGTAACCAATAATGTTTGTATAAATAAAAAGTTATACTTACGAACAGCTCTACTTGTTATTGAGAACTTTTTTATAAACACTGGAGTTTGAACGGATTTACATCTACAGAAGCTAATATAATACATGTACTATATATATATATATATATATATATATGTGTGTGTGTGTGTGCATGATATTTTATATTAGAATTTGGATACGAAATGTATAAGTTTTAAATGAATGAAATAATTTATTTTTTTTTTAAGGCTAAGACTTCCGATTAATACATTATTCTCAGTGCAAAACCTTTTCTTTTTTGTTCTTCATTTTGTTGGCATAAAGCCTAGGAGGGGGCGAATAAACTGTATAGTCATAAAAATACGCTATATTGTTAAATACGACACTTTAAATTTTTTTTTCAAATTTTAATGTAACATATTTATATGCATGGATGCTTTAATTATGTGATATATTTCGTTATTCAAGAAACGCCAAACCAGCGCAGTATTTCGACCGGACTTTTCTTCACCTTCAACTTGAAGAATTTTACAAACTCTACGGTTAATAGTGTTATTAAAATTATATATATATATATATATATATATATATATATATATATATATATATTTAGAATCAGTTGATTTTAATGGTAATGCATGACGAAATGAACGCACACACATTAGTTTCTCAAAAAAGATCATGGTTTTCTTTGAGAGATTTCGCGACCAAACTTTTTGACCAAACTTTCGCGTTAAGACACAGAATGATTCTGCACAAAGTTGAAAATTCTTGTTTTAAAAACAGTTTTAATGTTATTCATTTCGTATCATTTTTTGACAAAGAAAGAAAAACGTACTAAAAAAATGTTGCTAGTCTTTCTCTACTCTCTCTTTATTTTCATATGTGCTCAACTGAGCTCTAAACTATGCTCTACCACCTGCAAAACATTCACAACCAAAAGTCGTCAAGCTACAACCCCTATAAATATTTTTTCTTTCTTCCTCTGTTTACTGTTAGTTTCTCACTGCGAACGAATGTGGACCCCCTCCGGGGATTTGGGTGGCAATAAGACGCCCCAACGTTCAAGTACTCTCCGCAACTTACCAGTAGAAGTTTCGATGGTGCTTTTCTTTCTCGTTCTTTTCATCCTCCTTGACGCTTCACAAGGACTTTGTGTAGTACCTACCGAATGGATAGCGTCACAATTTTATGTCAACGTGTGGTCTATGATTAGGCTATATCTAGCAGTTTCATTTCGATGGGACTCACTTGGAGTTCCTAATTCCTTAAGTCCCCAAAGAAGCAAACGTTCGGAAAAAAAGTCCGTTTTCACGTAGGAAGATATCGATCACCCCCTCAAAACGGGCAGTTTGGATGGAAGAAAAAAATGATTGATTACTCGTCCTCTGACGAAGGACAGAACATATATCACACTTTGATCCGAGCACAAAGCTGGAGTTTTCACACACGTGGTATCCAGTAATTTCTGACTTAGAAGAACGGTTAGCTTTCACTAGAAACACAAAGAAGGGCTGAGTAAACACAGAAGGAAATGAGTCGCAAAAAATATCCCCTGACCGGTTGTGGCGTCTACCACAAGTCTCCAAACGTATCACAGTATTCTCCATTTTATTTTATTATTATTGTAACTCACTTGGTGCTCTAGGGTTTGCGGTTTCCAGTAATGATTCACTGATAGAAGCTTGTTGACTCCCTTGAATTTGAGCAAGTATAAGTCTCACCAATATTCCTGTATGTTTGGAAATCTCACTCTTTGATAATGAAGGTTATTTCCCTGTGGCCGGGGATAATCCCTTTTTAGCGCAATGTAACTATTGGTTCTCAAATAAAAATAACAGTAATGGATGCGTGTGGTCTCACGTATAAAAACGAAGCCTGTGAAATGTATTCAATGGGTGCGATGAGATGAGGCTGTAACGATAGAAAGCCGCAATAAAAAGGGATGAAAAGGAAACTTGTCTTTCAGTGTACAAACGTATAAATAAGCAGTGCGTTTTTATTCAACTGAATGATCTCACTTTCCAGCGTTTACACTCGATGAACCTTTTTTGTTCCGATATAGAAAAGTAATACACACGCATCTTTGCCTTGTTTCTTATCATTGTTCTATTATTATTATTATTATTATTATTATTATTATTATTATTATTATTATTATTTTTATTATTATTATTTTTATTATTATTATTAGTATTAGTATTATTATTATTAGTATTAGTATTATTTTTATTATTAGTATTATTTTTATTATTGTATTATTTTTATTATTGTATTATTTTTATTATTTTTTATTATTGTATTATTATTTTTATTATTTTTTGTTATTGTATTATTATTATTTGTATACACTAGGAGTTCTCACACAAATCATGGTCAGTGATTTCTCACCGACAACAACCAGTGGTATTTCCTGGAGTCTGAGTGACAACAAGCCTCCCCAGATTTCCAGTATTCTCTTTTCGATAACGATGCGGTATCGCAACAACCTCTTACCATTTATTATTATTATTATTATTATTATTATTATTATTTTGATTATATTTGCTATTATATTTTATTATAGAAAACGTTTTTCTTTTAAAGCATTGTAATATTTGAATTTAAAAAGCGGTTAGAAGTAAAACAATATAATTATTAATATTTATTCAGATATTTATTAATATATCTAAAAATCCAAAATTTTCGACGTCAAAACGTCTTCTCACGTATTAATAATACATTTGTTTTCATTTTATTTTTAATGACACATTCATCACTAGTTGAGACATTATTATTATTATTATTATTATTATTATTTGTACTCACTAGGAGTTCTCACACAGATCATCGTCAATGATTGCTCACCGACAACAACCAGTGGTATTTCATGGAGTCTGAGTGACAACAAGCCTCCCCAGATTTTCAGTATTCTTCTTTTCTTTTCGATAACGATGCGGTATCGCAACAGCCACTTACCAGTTATTATTATCCTTATTATTATTATCATTATTATTATTATTATCCTTATTATTATTATCATTATTATTATTATCATTATTATTCATTAATTATAAGTTTTCACACTAGTCATCAGTGATTGCTCACTGACAATAACAAGTTGTGTTCACTGGAATCTTGAGTGAAAATATTTCTCCGTAGATTGCCAGCAATCTCAACCTTTATCTATATCATTGCAAATTAGTTTGCGCTATCGCAACAACCGTTTAATATTGATACTCCGTAAGTTGAATGGCAATACGCCGGTCCAAGGTTATAATGCTTTCCGAAGTGGAGGTCTGGTTGGTGATGTCTCTCTACGGTCTTGTGTTGCACTTTGACCCTTCACAACTGTTTTGTCTGCAGTAGCTACGGCTGGAAAAATAAATAAATTCGTATGTATAAGTTGGTACGACTTTGTTGGCCGGTTTTATTCTGTTATCGGCATTTTTGCAGGAGGGACCACGTGAAGGTTGCCGACATCCTTAAGTGAAAGTGATTCTATGGAACTGACTTGATTCGAACTTGGCACACCCAGTTCGTTAGTCCGCGTTATTGATACTACATTTATAGTATGAATGTCTATTAAATAATGAGTGTGCAAAAGCGGTGATTTTTTTTTTTTTAAATTTCTTAGTATTATCATCATTAACTCGCTAGGAGTTCTCACACGGACCATTATCAGGTATGCTCCACAGGTAATAACGGTGTTCTTCTCCGACTCTAAGTGGCAATAAGTCTCCAAAGATTTCTAGTAATCACCACCTTTCTCGATAACCATCGCATATGACTTTGCGTTATCGCAGCAGCCGCTCACCACTGATTTCTCGCTGGCAACGACCATCTGTCTACTCTTGACATTTGGGTGACAATAAGCCTCCTCTAAGCTCCCAGTACTCTCCACACTCTTCCAGTTGAGGTGGGGTTAGTTTTCTTTCTCTGTCTTTCCATGACCCTTCACGACTATTTCGTGTGGCAGAAGCCGAGGCTGATTCCATGGTTTTGCTTTATTTCTCTTGCAACTTCTATGTGACTGGTTAGTATTCGTTGTTTATGTCGGTTGGTTTCCGCATTCGAAGATTTCCCTTAATTGTTATTGTTATTATCATAGTTTATGTGGTCACATATTTTTCCTAAGTTATATGACTAAAAGAAATATACTATAGTGCTTAATCAAATAATCAGGTAATGACATAGAGGAGGGTCTTGTTACAACAGATCAAATACTATACTACATCCCCCCCCCCAAAAAAAGGCAGTAATGCCTTGGAGTATAATATTACAACAGAACTGATACTACACTAAACATAGGTTTTAATGCCTGGCAGTTTGATATCATGGTGGATTATCATATACGACATTACACACGATAAGAAAGCTATAATACTGAGGAGGATGGTCCCATGACAAAAAGAATAGACAATACCCTAGCGGCCTTAAAAGGGGGCAGGTAATTCCTGATGGTCAGTATGATGAACACCGAACACATCCTACATTACACTTTCCTGAATTGTTAATTATAAGTAGTAATTGGACATTTCCAATATGTTTCCCGGTTCCGATACAATTACCAATTCCGATTCTTTTTAAATTTCTACATAGTTACTTATATAGGTGTTGTTATTTTTGATGTTCGGATTATCGAATAACCCATGTAATGTATGCATATATTTTCGCAAAATTAACAAATATACCTGGGAGGGTAGGAAGCGTCCATTACACGAGTAGATCTTAATGTGTTTTTGTTTTTTTCAAATTGTGTGTCTATTGTGGAAACAGGTCATTTCAAGTTTGTTTTTCTCTTTTAAAACAAAGCTGATTTGCAGTTGTTCGACGTTAGTTGACGAAATGTTATTTGAAATATTTTCATAAATCATTAAACATAGACGACCCATGCTTTCGTTTTATTACTCTTGCAACTTCTATGTGACTGGTTAGTATCCGTAGTTTATGTCGGTTGGTTTCCGCATTCGAAGATTTTCCTTAATTGTTATTATTAGTCTTCTTATTAGTATTATTATTTAGAAACAAAAGTAGTTTTAGTCGTCACATATTTTCCCTAGGTTATATGACGAAAAGAGATATACTATACTGCTTAAATAAATAATCAGGTAAAACAATATTTTACTGAGGTCATCTTTTTAAATAAACTAGTGCGAAAGTTTTTTTCCATCTATCTTAACCATATCAACATAAATAAGGTTGTACTAATTTACTTCAATAAAACAACATGATTTTTTTAATAACATACATATAGGAAACTGCACATATCCTAAAACCTATTTAGCACTTAATTTGAATATTTATTATTTCAGCAGATTTATATTCTCTAATGTACAGTTTTAAAATTGCATTGTCATATTTTCTTATATATACGAAATATATACAACATCTGAGGTCGCCTGAATGCTGAGAATAGATATTGAAAACAGATACAAGGTTTTGCTCTTAGCCAAAAAAAAGTCAAGTAACCATATAAATAATGTTTTATGGCTAGGCATTTTTTATCCTTAAATGCTTTATTTTTTATATTGGTTTTAACAAAATGTAATTATAGAAGATACTGGTAGCCTATTTAGCGGGTGTGCTGATGCAATATCATACAAATACCTACTCACACTTGCCAACAAGCTCGTTACAGATGTGAAACAAGTTGCAGTTTGACACATGTTCGTTGAATATTATATTAAATAGGTATTTTGTTCGAATGTGTCATATTTGAAAGCAAAAGCATTTTGGTAAAAAGAATGGGTACTGATATCGATCCTGAACCAGTTTTCGTGAGGTTCGACTCGGAAGCGTTCGGCTGTCATACGCAAACACCCGAGTGTTGACGAGCCGAATGGTACCAGACGACAATTTTGATACGGTGCTGCGTCCTGTGATTGTAAGTTATATTTTCAAGAAATTTTCTAAAAGAAACAAAAAAACAAAACAAGCAAAACATAGCGAAGTTACTGTTATCAAATAAATATTTTTTTTATTTTGATAACGTTGCTGCGTCCTATAATTTTTAGTTATAGTTGCAAGAAATTTTTTAAACAACAAAACAAATAAAACAAGCAAAACAGAGCGAAATTACTGTTATCAAATAAATATTTTTAACCCTAACCCTAACCCCAACCCTAACCCTAACAACAAAAAAACAAAACAAGCAAAACATTATCATGGGACGCAGCACCGTATCAAAATTGTCATCTGGTACAAATCGGCTCGTCAACTCTCGGGCGTTTGCGTAGGACAGCCGAACGCTTCCGAGTCGAATCTCACGAAAACTGGGTCAGGATCGATATCAGTACCTATTCATTTTACCAAAATGCTTTTGCTTTCAAATATAACACATTCGAACAAAATACTTATTTAATATAATATTCAATAGGTTGGATGAATTCAGAGATAGTGGTATGAGGGAGAAATGGATGGGGCACATTTGGATTTATCAAATGAAATATTTAACAGAATCTTATCTGGATATCGATACTGTACTAAGAGTTTAATTTTTTTTAACAGTTGAATTGAGAAGATAGTTAAAGGGGAGATGCCTAAGTAGGCATAACAACAAATAAATAAATAAAAGATAAATACACTTACGATCTATGTAACCCTTATCTTCGAGTGGCTCCTTGGCCTTGATTAAGCGCTGATCACTCAGTGCAATGAAAAGTTTCCCAGCGTCAGTTATGTCATTTTAAACTACTGGTATCTATTTGTGTCTCAACTATTAGTTTGAATTTCCAATGTGCAGATATTTGCATAATTCATAATGAAATGCAGTCTCCAGGCAGCCGTGTATGTTTCGATATACATTTTTGGCTACTTTACTGCATTCACTTATTATGTGATTTACGGTTGCGTCTCCTTGTCAATTGAATCTAGATAAGCTGTTTTCATATATTCCGTTTCAGTTTTTATATTTTTAGGTTTAGTCGCGTGGTTTTGTTCAGCTGTCGGTAGCGATTCCGTTTATCTGTTCAAGTGTTTTTTTACTCGTTATTTGCGCACGTGTTCGTAAGTCTTGTCTTTGTGGCGTGTCATACATCGTCATGGTAATTTGCCTCTGTTACCATTTGGTCTTTCTTGCCTTTTTATTTGCAGTTGTTCTGCTCTTTTCATTGTTCTTTTTTGACGGTGTTTTCGCAGCAGTAATCAGCCTTTCTGTACTTTGTGTAATATAATTTTTTGTTTTTTTTTATTGTAATCAACGCTGTCTCCTACGCGTATTAATACTCTTTCCTCGTTTCTACATCTTACGTAGAGACACTCAGTATCATCCTGCAGATACGGTGCATTGTTTAGCTTATGAAAGGTTCAGAATGCCATTTATAGGAATACTGCCCAATGATTTTTTTTTGATTTTTCTCTTTCTCTTATTGCTTACTTTTCTACTTTTTTTTCTTTTTCACCTTAGTACTATTCATTATTAATCAATCTTCGTTCCTTTATTCTACTTTGTAAATAGTCACCTCGTAATATCCTTGGGGAGCAGTGCATTGTTTGGACTATAACACGAGAGGAATATCTTAATTTAGATACAACACAGCTATTTCTTCTTTTGTTATTTCTTTTTCTTCTTTTTCTCCTCCTCCCTCTTCTGTTTTTCTCCTCCTCCCTCTTCTGTGTTTCTCCTCCTCCCTCTTCTGTGTTTCTCCTCCTCCCTCTTCTGTGTTTCTCCTCCTCCCTCTTCTGTTTGCTCCTCCTCCCTCTTCTGTTTTTCTCCTCCTCCCTCTTCTGTTTTTCTCCTCCTCCCTCTTCTGTTTTTCTCCTCCTCCCTCTTCTGTGTTTCTCCTCCTCCCTCTTCTGTTTTCTCCTCCTCCCTCTTCTGTTTTCTCCTCCTCCCTCTTCTGTTTTCTCCTCCTCCCTCTTCTGTTTTCTCCTCCTCCTTCTCCTCAACCTTCTTCTGTTTTCTCCTCAACCTTCTTCTGTTTTTTCCTCCTCCCTCTTCTGTTTTCTCCTCCTCCTGTTTTTCTCATCCTCCCTCTTCTATTTTTCTCCTCCTCCTGTTTTTCTCCTCCTCCCTCTTCTGTTTTTCTCCTCCTCCTGTTTTTCTCCTCCTCCCTCTTCTGTTTTCTCCTCCTCCCTCTTCTGTTTTTCTCCTCCTCCCTCTTTTGTGTTCTCCTCCTCCCTCTTTAGTGTTCTCCTCCTCCCTCTACTGTTTTCTCCTCCTCCCTCTACTGTTTTCTCCTCCTCCCTCTTCTGTTTTCTCCTCCTCCCTCTTCTGTTTTTCTCCTCCTCCCTCTTCTGTTTTTCTCCTTCTTCATCTTCATCTTCTGTTTTTCTTCTTCTTCATCATCTTCTGTTTTTCTTCTTCTTCATCATCTTCTGGTTTTCTTCTTCTTCATCTTCATCTTCTGTTTTTCTTCATCTTTATCTTTTTCTTCATCTTCATCTTTTTCTTAATCTTCATCATCTTTTTCTTCATCGTCATCTTCATCTTTTTCTTCTTCTTCATCTTCTTTTCCTTTTTCTTCATCTTTTTTAGCTTCTTCATCTTTTTCTTCATCTTCATCTTCTTCTTTTTCTTCATCTTCTTCTTCTTTTTCTTCATCTTTTACATCATCTTTTTTTTCATATTATCATTATTATTATCATTATTATTTGTACTTACTAGGAGTTATCCCACATCTTCAATCATTTATTTTCGAAAACAACCGGTTGTGTTCCCTAGAGTCTGAGTAACAGCATGCCGTCACAGATTTCCAGTACTCTCCAACTCTTTTCGATAAACACAGCAAATGACCTTGCGGTATTGCAACAGCCGCCTACCATTGATTTCTCGCTGGTAACGATCATTGGTCTCCACTGGAATTTGGGTGACAATAAGCCTCCCCAAGGTCACAGCACTCTCCGTACTCTTCCAGTGGAGGTCTGGTTTGTGCTATCTCTCCTCGAACTTCCGATTCTCCTTGAGCCCGCACGACTAGTTTGTGTGGTATCAGCCGAGGCTGGTGCCATCACTTTGTTTGGGGGGAGGGGCAGTTTATGATCTTTTTTTGCAGTTTCTGTTCTTTGGTTCGTGTGATTTCTGTTTATTATTATTAGTAGTAGTAGTAGTAGTAGTGGTATTGTTTCTTTTCCTCTACTTTCTCATCTACTTTTTTATTCCCATCGTTTATATATATTTTTCTCCCTTCCTCTCTCTTCTTCATCCTTCCCCTAACACAGATAACATTTCTATGAACCACAGCAGCAGCAGCAGCAGCAGCCGATAATGAACCGCAAGAATGACATGGAAAACACAGCTCATCGTCCAGAAAAGCATTAATATTCAACAAACAACATGGCGACTGCGGTCATATAGTTCTTAACGGCTTCCCAAATCACTTGGGGAATTGGCATTAAAATCGGCCTATAAAAGTCGACAACGACGATCGATAAAAGATCAATATTGATGTCGAATTGTCACTTCCTTTTTACAGATGCGTCCTTGTGTCTTTATAGTAAGCTTTGTCCGTCGTTCGTCTTTCTCGTTTCAGTCTGACTCAGCATTTCCGTTTCTAAATGTGAACATTAAATGGACGAATGTTATTTTAGCTGCGCCCAAGTGTTGTAGAGAGATCAACATGAACAAATATGTATGTAGGTATATCACGTTATAGCTTGATATAGCATTACGGTTCCGCTGTTGAATTTGAAAAATCATAACTTATTTTGAGATGGTGAGTATGTCTTTGAAATGAGGATTTTGAAATTGTATTATTTTAATTAGTATCAATCGGTTACAATCTCTGGACATGCATCTGCGTTAGAAAAGAACCAGAATCAATCAAAACACGCCGGTTATCTCGAAACATGTGTGCTCTAATCGATTTCCGTGAAGACGAGTGGACTGATTTAGTACACCACGTAAGAATTTCTTAACAACTTCTACCTATTAATGACGCGTCCATCGTAGAATTAACTTGGTATTACGAGCACTTCTTCATTGCCACTATCACTGTCAAGCCGGACAAGTCATCGGATTAAACTTTGTGATATTTGTTTATTGGTTTTGAAATAAGGACATTTTATTGATTGATTTTATTGATTGATTTTATTGATTGATTTTATTAATTGATTTTATTAATAGTTTTTTTTATTCAATACACGTTTATTATTATATATCTTCACGAATGAAAACGTTTCGAACTTTTGATCTTTTTCATGTGCATTTTTTTCCACTTGGACATATTCATGTCCAAATCGGTTTCCTATATTGATAAATAAGAATAAAATAATCATCAACATTTCAATCAGGTTGTGGACGAGGGGACAAGAAACATTTACCATTATTGATTGAATAAAGCGTTTAGATCGAAATGCAACATAAGTGCCCAAGTTCGACAGATAGTTAAGTTCCAAAAGCTGTATCTGAAGAATGTCGAAGAGTATATCGGCCGTAACGTTGCGAAATAAACAACTACAACGAGAATAATAGTCCAAATAAATGTCCAAATAATCATGTTCGTCATCCTCGCACGTTTAAATGTAAAATAACATATCATGCATTGAGTATTATTGCCAACTCTGGCTTGGAATCCTATCAACTAGTATCTCCCTCTTAGATAAGGTCCCAAAAAAAGTATATACTGTAATAGTTCACATACTATCTACCAAAATCAAGCCCCTGCTCAATCGACACAATGTTGCATCCTTGTGCTTGTTTTACAAGTACTACAATAGAATGTGCTCTGACGAGTTTGCTGCTCTGTTGCCCCCATCGACGTAAATACACCCGACGATCAGCTAACTTCCATCTATCCACTGGAGTTCCCCAAACACTGGAGGACTTACTACTCCAATAGCTTCTTTCCCCGAACTGCTAGCCTTTGGAATTCTCTCACTGCTCCCCGTTTCACTGAATGTAATGACATGCAGAAATTTAAATGTGATGTAAACAAACACCTCGTTGCTAAAACCCTAACTTCGGATGCTCCCTATAAATGAAGCCCCTAATTCACATTAGCCCCTTACGTCAATGTGAACCTTTTGTTTGGGGTGAATTGAAGTAAACACACACAAACTAAAATAAACATGTGCGTTCGTCTGCCATGCACATCTTTTAAAAGATGTCTGTTGCACGATATCCTCATTTAAAGTATTTCAAACTAAAGCGTCAAAGCCTAAGTACGATGACTTATAAAAACGTAAGCGTGCCGGATCAAGATGCCTACGTTTTAGAAGGCATCGTTATTAGGCTTTTACGTTTTAGTTTCAGATACTTTTTGGTAAGTATATAAAATGACTCAGTGTAATTTTCAGCAGAAAATGCTATTTCAAACCTTTGAGTGATGTCCACACTTAAAAAGTAGGTACTTATATCGATCTTGACCCAGTTTTCGCGAGTTTCTTGTCGGAAGTGTTCGGCTATCCTACGCAAACGCCCGAGAGATAACGAGCCGATTTGTACCAGACGACCATTTTGATACGGTGCTGCGTCCTATGATAATAATGTTTTGCTTCTTTTTTTTTGTTTTTTGTTAGGGTTTAGGGTTAGGGTTAAACATATTTATTTGATAACAGTAATTTCGCTCTGTTTTGCTTGTTTTATTTGTTTTGTTGTTTAAAAGAATTTCTTGCAACTATAACTAAAAATTATAGGACGCAGCAACGTATCAAAATAAAAAATAATATTTATTTGATAACAGTAACTTACCTATGTTTTGCTTGTTTTGTTTTTTTGTTGTTTCTTTTAGAACATTTCTTGAAAATATAACTTAAAATCACAGGACGCAGCACCGTATCAAAATTGTCGTCTGGTACAATTCGGCTCGTCGACACTCGGGCGTTTGCGTAGGATAACCGAACGCTTCCGACAAGAAACTCGCGAAAACTGGGTCAAGATCGATATAAGTACCTACTTTTAAAATGTGAATATCACTCAAAGGTTTGAAATAGCATTTTCTGCTGAAAATCACACTGAGTCCTTTTATATACTTATGATTAACAACTTACCAAGGCCAAAAAGCCATTCGAGGATAAGGGTTTGTGAGATTTTCGGATAGATGATGGAATGGTATTATAAAAGGATTGAGAACAATGCATAATTCACCGGACAACTCGACATATACTTGGTGATATTCTACTTAAATATGACCATGTTGTAGCCTCTAGGGAAACATTCTAGCGGTAAGGTGTTCTTGAAAAGTAACGCTGATCCTGGAAGTTATGTTTTATCTTAGGTACACAGAGAACAACAATTTTTTTTTTGTTGCTGTGTTGGAAGTAAGACTACTTTTTGCTGAGAAGGTTTTACAGGGTAAAGGCAAGAGCTTGAAGGTCAGCCAATAGAAATATCGATAAAATATGGAAAATCTAGCAACGTGTCTTCTGTGAGAAACGGGCTGCAAGTAAAAAAAAGAGGTCATCTCCCACTAGGCGGTAACATCGATTTTATTCTCATTCACGCAAGTAATGGTGAGCTGGGCGGCACCAACACAGATGCGCCAACAGTACTCCATCTTGAACCAAATCTTACCCCTATATAGGGAGAGGATTCCATCAAAAGACAAGAAGTGTCAGGAGAAATAGACTGAGCCAATCATCTTGAAAATGTTCAGCCTGAGTTTACGGTTTTTATTTCTATTCAATAATATATAGAATTTGGTAGATTCGGACTACTGTTCTCATCTTGGGTGTTTTTATCACAACGTTTCGGCCAATGTAAGATCCGACCTTCTTCAGGTGTACTTTGTCGAACTCGGGAATCTTTCTGTCGAACTCGCGAATCTGGACCGAATTTCGAACGGAACCCTTTATTTAATTCACGGGGGTAGCATGCCCTCGTTCAATCGTTCAATCTGCCATGATGAGAACAGTAGTCCGAAATACCAGATTCTACGAATTATCAGCCCTCATCTAAAAAATTCCGAAGCTCAATAATATATCTTCTGAAATTTGTTTCTATCACTCCTATATATGAAAAATACCGTTTTTTTTGTTTCTCAATCTAAATAATTTCTAACAGAGAAAACAGTGTGAACCAAAAATAAATAGTAGACACATAACTGTTACTGTGACAATATTAGGCAGATGCGACAATATTAAGCGGCCTTGCAGAAGGCCGGGCCTAGAATACAGCGCTCGAATGAATTAGCCACGAGCTTATTCAAAGCCAAGCATCATATTAGGTTTCCAGTATAAACAAAGAACAGGGTTAAAAAGCATAGTTGATCGCCCTGGTAAATGAACTCCCCATCTCAATTTCAAACAATTCGAAATCGTATTTAGGTTTTAATTGTTTTAGTATTAACCTTTCGGCCCTCGAATGTTAATTGCAATTTGGGTCATATCGTTTTTTAGGTCAGAGTGAAATATAAACTTCTTTTTTTAAAATTATAATCATTTTTCGCTTATGACACGTTGCTCTCATTGTTGTTCTCGTGGCGTGATCTTATTGGATGCTGACAAGAATTCGTCCCCCCTCCCCGTAGAGGTCGGCGCATTCTCAATAAAAGAGAGTTCCCCAGTGGCTGGCAGAGAAAGCAGTCGGGGCTGGGATTCGACCCGTATAGGTCGCAAGCCTGCTCATGTTGGCCGGAATCCCCCCCGTGCTCAGCCATCGTTTTCCAACAGAGATTAATGCCTCAATTAAGCCACGCAGTTGTAAATAGATGCACAGAAAGAGAGAGAGAGAGATTAGAGAGAACAACGGCGAAATAGTTTAGTAAACAAATAAATTTTTACCAAAACAATAGACTTTAGTTCGACAGTTTAAATACAGTTGTTTATCTTGTTAATAATTATTTGATACAAAAAGAAACCGCTGAGTTGCTTGAATTATTCCTATTGTCGATTTGTTCTGCTTGTGTAACATTGCCTTCAAAGAATCACGAAATCATCATCATCGCATTCATCCCGACCTAGAGGAGATTCGACCGACACATCTGGGTTTTTACTGCCACTAGTGACGATCACCACCCAAAGAGGGTGTTCACAGTCTGGAAAGATTTCTGCGCACAGAGCCAGACGTGTGAGCACGGGGATAGAGGCACGAGTGGACCACCGATGTTACAAGTGGTTCAGTGACACCGGATCGGAGTGAGGTATCTGTTTTACTCGGAACCGCGACCGGGATATCAACCACCTGTGCGTGAGTGACCGACAACGATACCCACGGGGTCAGAAAAAAAGCGGGTGGGGTACCTTTACAAATGGTGCCGTCACCAGGAAGAGTATGGGGTACCTTTACATTACCAAAGGCAAGATAAATACTTTTTTACTTACTTGCCTATTTTTGGTGTACTATAATATTTTATAGCGCTTGAATTTACATATTTCTCGTTCCCTTCTGAGTCTTGTAACCCCTATGTTTTCAAAATGGCCCCGGATTTTACTCGAAGGGAAACCTTAATGTCTTAGATTAAACAACCCAAAAATGAAATAAAAATTACACAAAAATGCAATAAATAATTGTCACCAATCGGTCGAAAATTTAATTTTGAATCGATCTGTATACTTCTATTAGCTTTGTTATTGTTTACTTTTTTATTTTTTAGTTGTTCTACGACATCGAGGTTTCACTTCGACTAAAATCCGATGCAATCTTAAATACGCCGTGTTTACATTACTTAGAAGGCAACGAAAAAGATGTAAATAAAAAAGCTTTAAATTACGTAAAAACACAAAAATATTAGCTTGATAAGTAGAAAAATAACTTTTCCTGCCTTTGGAAACAGTTATTTGTTGACTATTTGTTTTACCCCCTTCTTTTTTGTTAAAATTTGTTAACAAGTAACGGTGAAGCTTCATAGATTTTGTGTCAGTCCATCACACGTTTAGAGAACTATGTACGTTTGTCTGTCACATTTAATGTTGTAAAGGTCAGCAAGTTTGTATGTCACACTTGAATTTGACATAGGTGTATTTGGTTCTGTAACTCTTGAGATTAAAAAAGTCCATTTCTCAGTGTCCTTAAAGCTTAAAATTGTATGTGTTCTGCTCTGTGAGGCTTAGTTTTTAAAAGGCATGCCTGTTGGTGCTACGCGTATGTTTCAAACGGTCAATATGTTGGTCTGTTTCCCTTAATTTTTAAAAAGCCTGTTTTTGTTTAAGTCTGTAGCGCCTACGTTTGAAATAACATATGTTCGTCTGTAAGACTCAAGTTAAAAATAGTATTTTCATTGGTCTGTCACGCTAATTTTGAAAAGGCCCGTTATTTAGTTTGTAACGCTTACGTTTGAAATACAATGTACGTTGGTCTGTATCTCTTACTTTTGAAAAAACACGTTCCTTTCTCCGTCATAATTAAATTCAGATTAATACGTATGTTCGTCTGTCAGGCTCACTTTAAAAAAGGTGTGTTGGTCTGTCAGGCTAACTTTTTAAAGGGTGTGTTCGTTTGTCAGGCTCACATTTTAAAAAGTGTGTTCGTTTGTAAAGCTCACTTTTTAAGAAGTGTGTTCGTCAGTCAGGCTCCCTTTTTAAAACGTGTGTTCCTCTGTCAGGCTCCCTTTTTAAAACGTGTGTTCGTCTGTCAGGCTCCCTTTTTAAAACGTGTGTTCGTCTGTCAGGCTCCCTTTTTAAAACGTGTGTTCGTCTGTCAGGCTCCATTTTTAAAACGTGTGTTCGTCTGTCAGGCTCCCTTTTTAAAACGTGTGTTCGTCTGTCAGGCTCCCTTTTTAAAACGCGTGTTCGTCTGTCAGGCTCACTTTTAAAAGAGTGAATTCGTCTGTCAGGCTCACTTTTAAAAGAGTGTGTTCGTCTGTCAGGCTCACTTTTAAAAGAGTGTGTTCGTCTGTCAGGCCCACGTTTTAAAGAGTGTGATCGTCTGTCGGGCTCACTTTTTAAAGAGGGTGTTAGTCTGTCAGGCTAACTTTTTAAAGAGGGTGTTCGTCTGTCATGCTAACTTTTTAAAGAGTGTGTTCGTCTGTCAGGCTAACTTTTTAAAGAGTGTGTTCGTTTGTCAGGCTCACTTTTAAAGAGTGTGTTCGTCTGTCAGGCTCACTTTTAAAGAGTGTGTTCGTCTGTCAGGCTCACTTTTAAAGAGTGTGTTCGTCTGTCAGGCTCACTTTTTAAAGACTGTTCGTCAGTCAGGCTAACTTTTTTAAAGAGTGTGTTCGTCTGTCAGGCTAACTTTTTAAAAAGTGTGTTCGTCTGTCAGGCTAACTTTTTAAAAAGTGTTACTTTGTCAGGCTAACTTTTTAAAGAGTGTGTTACTTTGTCAGGCTAACTTTTTAAAAAGTGTGTTTCTTTGTCAGGCTAACTTTTTAAAAAGTGTGTTTCTTTGTCAGGCTAACTTTTTAAAAAGTGTGTTACTTTGTCAGGCGCACTTTTTAAAAAGTGTGTTTGTCTGTCAGGCTCACTTCTTAAAAAGTTTTCGTCTGTCAGGCTCACTTTTTACAGAGTGTGTTCGTCTGTCAGGCTCACTTTTTACAGAGTGTGTTCGTCTGTCAGGCTCACTTTTTACAGAGTGTGTTCGTCTGTCAGGCTCACTTTTTACAGAGTGTGTTCGTCTGTCAGGCTCACTTTTTACAGAGTGTGTTCGTCTGTCAGGCTCACTTTTTACAGAGTGTGTTCGTCTGTCAGGCCTACTTTTTAAAGCGTGTTTTCGTCTGTCAGGCTCACGTGTTTCTGCCAAGCGTCAGTTGGAAAAAAGTTAGTATGTCATTTCAAACTTTAGTTTGAAATGACATGTATGTTGGTCTGTCAAACTTAAGTTTGAAATCACATGTATGTTTGTCTGTTATGCTTATCTTTACAAAGGCATCTGCGTTAGTCTGTCAAACTTAAGTTTGAAATGACATGTATATTGGTCTGTCACACTTAATTGTTAAAAGGCACGTTTCTTGGTCTTTCACGCTTACGTTTGAAATCGTATTCTCGTAAGTCTACGACGTTAAAGTTTTAAATAACACGCATGTTGATCCGTCACGATTAATGTTGAACAGGCATGTTTGTCAGTCTGTTAAGTTATAGTTTTAAATAGTATGTACGTTTGTCTACCAAACTGTATTTTAAAATAGCAAGCATGTTTGTCTGTCACATTTACATTTGGAAAAGCGTTCGAAATAGCATTTTTGTAAGTTTGTCAC
>OY744548.1:62258336-62273336 GCA_963556195.1 Sepiola atlantica
TCATGTTGACTGTTTTTGATAGAATTGGGGATTTCGTGCCAAACGAGATTTAACGAAAAAACACGTACATGTTTACCTTTTTCTCGTGTCAGGGCGCAACCATTCTAGTTGATAGACGAAGTTGAGAAAGCAAATAGAAAGTTAGACAGATCGATAGCATCGACATGCCAGTGTTACAGATGTTGTACATGTCTGTGTAAATAAAAATAATCATATATAAAAGCTCTATTTGATAGTAAGCACTTTATATAAACCCGGTTGAAATTATTTGGATTACTACCCTGTGGATGTTTTACCTGGAGTATTATATATATAACGACACGAACTACGTATAAACTTCGACAAAATAAGTAATTAATACTATGTCTATGGTTGCGCTTCCAGATTTTGCCGTTTCAAATTCTGCTGTCCACGATGCTTATATATGATTTATTCCGGATTAACTTAGTCAATACATATTCAATGCTTTGTTACCTATTGACGAAAAATCTTGTTTTGTTGCGTTGCACACATTTGCAAACAACACTCTGAATTGTTGACTTGTTGTTTTCTTATCAACTATTAGTCAACACGACACCTATTCAAACAAAGCTTCCCTAATTGGTCCCCCGATTTATAAAATCGGGGGACTTATGTTATGAGGCATGTCCGTCCGTCCGTCCGTCCGGATTTTTCTCCGCAACCATCCATTGAATTTCTCTGAAATTGTGCATGAAGTTGTAACTTTGGTCAGGTTGGAAAGTGACATTTTCCAATTTTTGAAAAAAAATCTGGTTAGCCCCCCAGGGGGTCAAAAGGCCCCGAAATGGCAAAAAATGACATTTTTGCCGCATAACTTTTCATCCATCCATTCAATTTCTCTGAAATTTCGCCATAATGTGGAGGCAATTGTTCCTAATAGAAAATAAGTATGGCTGACCTTGGAGAAAATCTGGTTTGCGCCCCCAGGGGGTCAAAAGACCCCAAAATGGCAAAAAATGACCCTTTTCTCCCGTAACGTTTGATCCATCCATTCCATTTTTCTGAAACTTGGCCAAAATGTAGAGGCAATTGTTCTAGATATGAAATGAGCATGTTTTTTAATTCCACATTCATTACTTAACAAAAACAGAAAATAAACTTCCAAATAATCAAGCAATCAAATTCTTTGATTTGCTTATTTTCCAACAAAAGTTGTTATACATGTTATTATTATTACACGTATTTATTTGCTATTGTTCACGGTTTTTTCAGTTTGGTGTGACGACAGAACCGACCAAATTCTTCGACTAAGTTGCGTAAACACTTACATTCTGATATTTAACTAAACAGATAGTCGAAATGACTGCGGTCCTCGGATATCGGAGCATATTTGGTGGCGTGAAAAGGATTCGGCTCCAAGCGATCTATACGACATAACTAGACATGAGTTGGTACCTTAAGACCAGGATACGTCTCTAAATAAAATTCGCTAAAATAGCAACTTACATTTGGTATGTTATATTATTATTATTATTATTATTATTATTATTATTATTATTATTATTATTAAAAAACTGTTCTGCGGCTACGCTTGTCAAATGACATCCCGTAGCTGCAATCAGTCCTCCATGATTGTCCTTGGCCATCTGGCCTTGTCATGCGCAAGTCGTCGTAGGCAATGAAGGTTTTTTGCTATACGTAGTGGTCCTAGTCCCGCCTGCTTGAGTTCAGCACGTAGTATGCCCAGCAGATGTGTGCAGTTATTGCGGTTGGTAGGCTTGCGTGCCAGTAACGGCAAAGTCTAGTGCCCTCTGTGGTATGTTAAGACCCAGAAATTGAACTTGAATGAACAGCAGGGAATCTACGCACCACATAGGACAATATTCATTAACAAGTTTGAACATTTGAAAACATAAAATAAAATCGTTGACATAAAAATATTGATTAAAATAAAAGATGCTCTCGAAATGTGTTATTAATAAATAAAAAGACATCATATTATTATGGACATTTTCTACGGCTTCAACACTTAATCATAAACAAACAGAACAACAATTTAAATGTAAATAAATAAAAAGAAAACCAATTTGCTTATCAATTCCCCCAAGAACTTGATACCAGAAGCCGGAATTGTAAGACACTAAAATATTTTAAAAGCTGGAATATTTAGTAAGAATGAAATATAAAGTGCTGATGCCTGTTAAAACTGTGCCCCTTTTATTGGCGTTTCAATATTTATTACTTTCCATTTTGTGTTGTCTTCCGGTATACGGAAAGTGTTAGAGGCGAATCAATTTAAGGAAAATGTGGTTGAGATGGTTTATTTTATTTACATTTTTTTTTCGATTTATTTGCAATAGAATCGGAAAAAGGGTGTTCGCGTGTCATAAGTGGCGGTTGCGAATGACTGTTTCTCTTTTCTTTTCTTTTAAATTACAAAAAAATGTGCCCTCAAGAAACATTCAAACCCGAAGAGAATTGTGAAAGTGCCAGGAGCAAGGATTACATACACACAATTGATTAGAGGATTGATAATATTGCAGTTAACGTCTTTTCACACATTCACAGACAGATACACACTCTATACAACACACACATACGCATCTCTCTCCATATATATATATATGATATTTTAAATAAATATTTATAATTATTACCTACAGAATTCGACGTGTAATGCTTATGCAAGTTTCAGTGTTAGACAGTTTTAATTGTTATGCAAGTTTCGGATAACACGAACCGGTTTAAAAGTCACGACTGACTCGTAATCCGGTATTCTGTCCTTTCGGCCCCCACAAATTAGCACGGAACTGAACGGAAATTAAACTATATACGTCAAGTACGAACGCACACAGTAAGAAATAAAACAAAAGTTTAAAATATCGCATGTATTCCGTAGTATGTCTGCTAATTTTTAAACTATCTTAGAGGCAGCAGTTCTTGTAATAAAGACGCTATAAGTATATTTTAACTAAATACTTATTATAACCTACAGACAGCCAGAGCAAATACTTACTGGAAATAATTCTAATTATGAGAAAAAATGTATCATAACGAGACAACAATAAAGTAATAATGAGGATTGGTAGAGTAATAAAATGACATTATCGAGAGAGACAAACTAAATTCAAATTAACAGTTGAAAAATAAAAAATAAATGAATAAATCATAACAGTAATAATAATAATAATAATAATAATAATAATTAAACTATCTACATATACGTGTACAGACCTCCACAGACACACATATATATATATATATATATATATATATATATATATATAGAATTATAAAAAGAAAAACTATACACACATTAAGGTTGTACACATAATAACTTATTTCGACCTCTTTAATTAGGTCTCCTCAGATGTATCAACAACCACGTCAACCACGTGGTTGTTGATACATCTGAGGAGACCTAATTAAAGGGGTCGAAATAAGTTATTATGTGTACAACCTTAATGTGTGTATAGTTTTTCTTTTTATAATTCTGTTTTGCTCTGTTTAAATTACATTGAGCTCTGTTATTCAGATTCTCAACACAAAATTGAAATCTACACACTATATATATATATATATATATATATATATATATATATATATATATATATATATATATTACACAAAAACATGTGATACGGAAGACAAATCAACTATTTTAATAGTTTTATATGTAAAAAAGAAATAGCTAAATATAAAGCAATACAAAATAACAAAAAAACACCAGAAGACAATTAGAATACAAATTAAAAAAACAGCATAATTATTAAGCAGTTAGACGTCAATAATCAGAAGTGAATGCTATTATTACATCAATTAAGTATTAGCTCAAAATATTGCTGTTATTCCAATGTGAAAGCCGTCAGATTAAATATAGTTAAAATCAATTAAAAATCCATTCACAATAAGCTGTTAAGTATTTCAAGAGCCGCCAATTTCAGATTAGCTAATTCGAAAATATAACAGCCAATAAAGACTAATATATATATATATATATATATATATATATATATATATATATATTAATGTTATGTCTATTTAGGCATCATTTTCTCATTTAGGCAAACATTGTAAAGAATAACAGAATTTGCCTGTTAAAATATACCTTTTTTATTTTTCCAATATTCCTGATGTTTTTTCTGTATAAAAATAAAGAAATTAATGTTTTATAGGTTCCCCAGGTTTTACGAACGTTTTTGATTCTTCGTAAAATCATCCTCAGGTGTCAAAAGAAAATAAACAAAATAGCTGGAGGAAAAAGACTTTGTAAAAGACGGTGGAGAAACGCGCAAAGAATGTTTTCCGCAATAGTGTCATACATATTACGCATCAGTCATACACACATTTATTTGTAAGCATGTATACTAAAATAAAAATCAATGACAACAAAAATAAATAAAAAATAAATAAATCAATAAAATGAAAATATATTGATAAACAACTAGAAAATTTAAACATCAGTATACTGAAATTTAAAAAATGTGCACAAATAAAGCATGTACTTATGTATAACTTTATATATATATATATATATATAAATATGCGTATAAATATTATATATATATAAATATGCGTATAAATATTATATATATATAAATATGCGTATAAATATTATATATATATATAAATATGCGTATAAATATTATATATATATATAAATATGCGTATAAATATTATATATATATATATATGAATATGCGTATAAATATTATATATATATATATATATATATATATAAATATGCTTATAAATATTATATATATATATAAATATGCTTATAAATATTATATATATATATAAATATGCTTATAAATATTATATATATATATAAATATGCTTATAAATATTATATATATAATATATAAATATGCCTATAAATATTATATATATAATATATAAATATGCCTATGAATATTATATATATAATATATAAATATGCCTATGAATATTATATAATATATTAATATGCCTATAGATATTATATATATATGCCTATAAATATTATATATGTCATATATATGCCTATAACTATTATATATTTAATATATATGCATATAAATATTATATATATAATATATATGCATATAAATATTCTATATATAATATATATGCATATAAATATTATATATATAATATATATGCATATAAATATTATATATATAATATATATGCATATAAATATTATATATAAAATATATATGCATATAAATATTATATATAAAATATATATGCATATAAATATTATATATAAAATATATATGCATATAAATATTATATATAAAATATATATGGATATAAATATTATATATATAATATATATGCATATAAATATTATATATATAATATATATGCATATAAATATTATATATATAATATATATGCATATAAATATTATATATATAATATATATGCATATAAATATTATATATATAATATATATGCATATAAATATTATATATATAATATATATGCATATAAATATTATATATATAATATATATGCATATAAATATTATATATATAATATATATGCATATAAATATTATATATATAATATATATGCATATAAATATTATATATATAATATATATGCATATAAATATTATATATATAATATATATGCATATAAATATTATATATATAATATATATGCATATAAATATTATATATATAATATATATGCATATAAATATTATATATATATAATATATGCATATAAATATTATATATATATAATATATGCCTATAAATATTATATATATATAATATATGCCTATAAATATTATATATGTAATATATATGCCTATAATATTATATATATAATATATATGCATATATATTATATATATAATATATATATATGCATATAAATATTATATATATAATATTTATATATGCATATAAATATTATATATATAATATATATATATGCATATAAATATTATATATATAATATTTATATATGCATATAAATATTATATATATAATATTTATATGCATATAAATATTATATATAATATATATATGCATATACATATTATATATATATATAATATATATATATATAAATATTATATATATGTACATAAATATTATATATATATGCATATAAATATTATATACATATGCATATAAATATTATATATATATGCATATAAATAGTATATATCATTTATATATGAATATAAATAGTATATATAATATATATATGCATATAAATAGTATATACATATTATATATATATATGTATGCATATACATATATATATGCATATAAATAGTGTTTGTAATATATGTATATGCATATACATATTATATATATGCATATACATATTATATATATACTATATGTATATGCATATACATATTATATATATATGTGTATGCATATACATATTATATACATATGTATATGCATATACATATTATATATATGCATATACATATTATATATATATATGCATATGCATATATATAATATATATATATGCATATACATATTATATATATATAATATAGATATATGCATATACATATTATATATATAATATATATATGCATATACATATTATATATGCATATACATATGATATATATATAATATATATATGCATATACATATATATAGTATATATATATATATATGCATATACATATATATAGTATATATATATATATATGCATATACATATATATAGTATATATATATATATGCATATACATATATATAGTATATATATATATATATATGCATATATTATATATAGTATATATATATGCATATACATATATATATAAGATATATATATGCATATACATATATATAGTATATATATATGCATATACATATATATAGTATATATATATGCATATATTATATATAGTATATATATATGCATATACATATTATATATATAGTATATATATATGCATATACATATTATATATATAGTATATATATATGCATATACATATTATATATATAGTATATATATATGCATATACATATTATATATATATAATATATATATATGCATATACATATTATATATATAATATATATATATGCATATACATATTATATATAATATATATATATATGCATATACATAT
Source organism: Sepiola atlantica (assembly GCA_963556195.1). Taxonomy (NCBI): domain Eukaryota; kingdom Metazoa; phylum Mollusca; class Cephalopoda; order Sepiida; family Sepiolidae; genus Sepiola; species Sepiola atlantica. The sequence continues at coordinate 62,265,412 of OY744548.1, forward strand.
TATATATATAATATATATATATGCATATACATATTATATATATAATATATATATATGCATATACATATTATATATAATATATATATATGCATATACATATTATATATATAATATATATATATGCATATACATATTATATATAATATATATATATGCATATACATATTATATATATAATATATATATATGCATATACATATTATATATATAATATATATATATGCATATACATATTATGTATATAATATATATATATATGCATATACATATTATGTATATAATATATATATATGCATATACATATTATGTATATAATATATATATATATATGCATATACATATTATGTATATAATATATATATATATGCATATACATATTATGTATATAATATATATATATATGCATATACATATTATGTATAATATATATATATATATATATGCATATATATATTATGTATATGATATATATATATATGCATATACATATTATATATATATAATATATATATATGCATATTTATATTATGTATATGATATATATATATATGCATATACATATTATATATATATAATATATATATATGCATATACATATTATATATATAATATATATATATATATGCATATACATATTATATATAAATATATGCATATACATATTATATATATATAATATATATATATAATGTACGTCTATATAAGTGTGTTAAGTCTTACATTTTAACTGAAGTGAGTATGCTGACGTTAGCTCGACCCGATTTTAACGAAGGAAATGTTTGCATAATAAGGATGTGTTTTCATAAAAATGCGCTGATGCATTCCAGTCCAACAACACGTTGCCAGCTTAACAGCGTGTTTCTTGTGCGCATGCGTTAGCGCAAGTGCTTTCTTGAATACAAAAAAAAACACACCCGCCATTTTGTTTAACCCGCTCCGTTTTCTACCCCGCCTCTAAACGAGGAAGGGCAGTGGATAATTACAAGTATTCTCACAATCTATGATACAACCCGCTGACACTCGTCTAACTTTTCTTTTCTTTTCTTTTTGGAGGGGGGGATGAATTGCCCCATTGTCTGCCCTTCATAGTTGGGCGTTCATTATCTGCGTTACAAATTATCAATAGCAGAATCCGGAATAGATTGTTGTTCGGAATAGATTGTTCTTCGGAATAGCTTGTTCTCAGTATACATTTCAAGATACATTTTTCTCTGAATGAATTGTACTCTGAATGAATTGTTCTCTGAATGGATTGCTCTCTGAATAGATTGCTCTCGGAATGAATTGCCCTCTGAATAAATTGCTCTCTGAATAGATTGCTCTCTGAATAGATTGCTCTCTGAATAGATTGCTCTCTGAATAGATTGCTCTCTGAATAGATTGCTGTCTGAATAGATTGCTCTCTAAATGAGTTGTTCTCTGAATGAGTTGTTCTCTGAATGAGTTGCTCTCCGAATGAGTTGCTCTCCGAATGAGTTGCTCTCCGAATGAGTTGCTCTCCGAATGAGTTGCTCTCTGAATGAGTTGCTCTCCGCTCTCTGCATATATTGTCATCTTAATAGATTGCTGTCTGAATGAATTGCTCTCTGAATAGATTGCTCTCTGAATAGATTGCTCTCTGAATAGATTGCTCTCTGAATAGATTGCTTAGAATAAATTGCTACAGAATAAATTGCATTACTCTTGGTATATGATAGTTGAAAGTAGATTTTGACGTTCCTTTCGGCAGCCTCATAATTCTCGCTTCTCTGATGTCCTTTAGTCCTCTCATTTAATGAGCGATGTTTCTGACAAAGGGGGAAGAATAGCTGTTTTATGGGTCGGAATCTATCGATCTTACACAACGTTGGCTAGTGGTTTTTTTTTTACTTTAAAGTAGTAATTTTAGTATCTCTGTACAACAAGTTACATCATGCTTGTCTGAAGCGATTTCTATGAAAAAACGAAATCCTTGCTCTTCGAGAAGAACATTTTACAGAGAGGGAGTCATTCAAAGGTTGTTTTTTTAGAAGGGGGGTTGCCTATATGGGAAATATTTTTAAGCATATATTTTGGCATAGAATAAAGTGTATTATCTTTTCCGATCCAACACTTTATTTTCTCTGTCATCCGTAAATGAAGGGGGAATTATTCTAGAGTGCAGCATTAAAAATGTCGGTACTGATATCAAATATGAACCAGTTTCCGGGAACTTCGCTCCGGAACGTTCGGCCATGTTACGTAAACACCCGAGAGATGCGGAGTCAAATGTTTACAGACGATAACATCGAAACGTTACTGCGTCGTATTGTTTCAGTATTCTTTTCAAAAAAGATAGCAAAAAAACGAACAAAACATAGCGAAATAATTGTATGTTATGACAAACGAGAACAGTCGTTACTTTAAGAAAGCTTTATTCGGCATAAACTGTCAGTACAATATTAGTGTCGGTTTTTATTGTTAAGACGAACAGGAGAGTTCTCCAAAGGGGAGATAATTTAGAATAGGAGAATTATTCGTAATTGTTCATTACACTAATCAATATTTTTTTAACGGTTAATGAATACATTTTTATTTTTTGTTAAATTTGCTTTTGGAGTCAGTCAACTGTGACGATAAAATCAACTCGCGTGTGGAATGGAATTAATGCATCAATCGGTACAAGTGTGTATACAATATTACAACTCAAAATTTATTTCGTGTTCTGTATAAGTTTTGAAGATATATATACAAAGAGCAGTTGAAAACAGCACAATTGTATCCTGGGAAACAACTTGTATATTAAGCTAATCTGAAATAAATACAGTCAGTAAATAATGAGAACACTGTGAAAAAAGAATGGAGGAAAGATGTTAAATGTGAGCTGGGATGTCTACGAAAGATTGAAGTGTAACTCGACCATGCTTCAGTTTGAAATATCTTTTTCCGTGACATAACGCGCATATTCAATAGACGCATCGTGGGTTTTCTAAAGATTCAGCTATTGTTTTTCATGATCTGGCATTCGATTTGCATTGGAATTGCCATCATACCGTCATGTCATAGGCAAATACAGCAACCTCAATTAGGGCAACACCATTGGGTATTGTCAGTTGTGGAAATTCTTAGGTGCAGGTACATAATTCCCCTAATGATCTGCCAAGCAAGGGCCTGCTTCGTAGAGAAACACGTGTAGGGAAAAAAACTAGTTAATTTTGATAAATCTGATAAATAAATAAACTTTGAAAGAAAAAAAAGTATTTTGTGGTGATGAATGATTTGGTGAACGAAATGTTTTGGTAAACTTTCAAAAACACACACACACACACACACACACACACACATACATATATATATATATATATATAAATATTTATTATTTATTACCTACAGACATCGATGTTTCATGCTAACGCAATCTTCAGTGCATTAGTTAATTTCCGACAGTCGGCGGGCGCGAACTCCGATCACAAATCGCCACGAATGGCTCGAGGATGTCATTTAGTTAAATCATTAATAATATAAATCCGAATATCGACTGAAAATTTCATGAAATTTGGTTCATATTGACACCAATTAAGCAGGTTCCCTGAATTTCAATTTCTCATTAAGATCCCTTAAGCTTAAGCCCTTAATTTTAAACATTTCCTAGAATATATATTATGTAATGGATCTTATATAAAAATTAAGATAAGGATTCTAGATATTATATATTGATTTTAATTGTCTTAGGGAAACATACAATTAGTGCAAAACTGTTCTGTTCGGGGAGTTTATTTCCCTCTTCATAAGGAGACATAAAAGTGGTGCAAAACTGATTTTACTCTAGGTATTCTTCTAGCACATACATGACGTCACGTCTTGTAGTGCATGACATAGTAGGAAATATATCTAAACGATTGTATTTATTATTTTGATGTATTATGACACAAACAATTAAAACGTCAAAATGTAGAAATTATAAACATATTGTATTCAAAGTCCTGGAAGGAACATACATAATAAATCGAAATCAAAATGAGACTTACTATTTATTTTTTCTTAAAATCTTACATGAAAGCAAATGTGGTATTAGCTGTGTATGTGTTGTCCAAATGATTATTACAATCATTTATCTAATATTTCGGAGAAAAAAACACTTCCTTTTGCCAAAAATAATAATCACCAAAGGAAAACTCCTTCCGCGCAGAGACTCTACAAAAATTGTATTCAATCAATTTGAAATATTTCGACTACATTTTTTAGAAAAATCGGTTGTACTTGAGCGGTAAGTAAAACCTTTAAACCTCAAATTTCTATCGGGTAGCCATTGACACCTGCCGTTTCAAAAGTATGGGGAATTGTCCCCCTACTCCCTGAAAGCTGTCTATACTCCAATAAATAGTAAGTATCAATGGTATCAATCAAATCGTTCCTTTTCATCAAACGTCTTTAAAAACATGTGTTAAACTCTGTCGTGTCATGACAACAAATACAAAAGTACATTCTGATGTGCCAATTATATTTGTTTTTGTGAGAGTCAAAGGACATCGAAGGATACTACTTACATCCATTATTAATCGTTGATATGTGCCTTTTCGGTGACCAACTCAACGTGGAAGCACGTGGCACAAGAACAAGTTTGATCAGGTAGAAAAATGTCCGTAAAAAATCACAGATGAAAGAGTAAAGGCAAGCTAACACAATTGCAAAAAATTCAATCTGGGTACCTAAAACAATATGGGAGTTCAATGACCGGTTGAGATATTTACCAATAACTTCCCATCTGTAGAAAAATAGCACGAGATTGTTTCCCTTCGTTACACAAGCCATTGACAACAGATACTCGTTGAGACGTCGTTTTACGGTTTGGTTTGGTTGTTCTGTTTTACGGCATATCAATCCGTTTCGGGTTATTTTATGCCGAATCTGGTAATTTTATCAAAAGTGTTATGCTTAAAGTTCTTTATATCTTCAAATGTTTAGTATGGTGTTTGGTTTGGTTTGAAATTGTTGTTTACTGTTTTGGATTTTGCAGAACATGATTGAGTTTTGCATCGAGAAAACAAAACATCAGTGTTTGGTGCATTTTTAGTCAGGAAGTCAATAACTTCAGACAGCTTGATCTAGTAGCGCCAGTCGTTTTACGTAAGCAAAACACATTGTTTCTCATCCTGCTATTGTGTTATATTTCCGATTTTTTTTTGTTAGATAAGAATTGATCATTTGTATAATTTTCGCTAATCAGACTACATTTCTCATCTTGAGTGGTATTATCACAACGTTTCGGCCGCTGTAACCTCTGGCCTTCTTCAGGTGTATCTCTTCGAACTTAATCTATTATTTATAATTAAATTTATAATATATAATTAATGGTTCCCATATTGTATTACATTCTATACTGTCTGCTCAATAAGTCATTGTCGCCCAACATATGCGCTGATTCTTTAAGTCGTCTTACTCTCAACCGTTCTTCTTTACTGATAAGTTTTACTTTGTCCCATGATGGTAGACGGTTTCCATTTTCCTTCTATATGTGGTTAGTCATATCCGATTTTTAGATCTATCCCCGTATTACTGCTTTCCGGTTCTCTTCTAGCCTTGTTTTAAGTGCATGTCATGTCTCACCATTCTATATATTCCCACACTTACATGGGATCGCATACACGCGGTTCTTAGTCATACAACTTTCCGTAGAAGGTTTTACTGTCACAAGATACCTTCGGAGAGTTGAATCGCTCATACATAATGTCCTGGTGTCATATGGATTACATCATCTTTAGATAGTCATCTGAAAGTTGAAGGTTCAATCCTCAGGCGATACCAAAAATTTCGAATACCTGAAAACTTCTCCCAGTCATGGGTGACGAAACAAGAACATGCTACCCTCGTGGATTAAATAAAGGGTTCCGTTCGAATTTCCATCCAGATTCCCGAGTTCGAAGAGATACACCTGAAGAAGGCCGGAGGTTACAGCGGCTGAAACGTTGTAATGATAACACTCAAGATGAGAAATGTGGTCCGATTAACCAAAATTATACAAACTGCTATTGTGTTATCCTACACCCAATTGTCAATCTGATTAATGGTTAAGATGTGACACTTCTCTACAATGTATAAAGTTAGGTTTGTTTATGTTGATATATTTGTATGTATAGGATTAACCCAAGTGGGGGATGTCCTCTTCTCTTCCGTACAGGTACTTTTACAGCGAAGCGATGTAGCTAGTCTGTTTCATTAGTATGTATCAAAGTTTCAGAGATCTGTTTACGGGATCTGTTTTCAGAAAAAGTCACCGGATGGAATTTGGCGGTGTGAATTTTTAACCCGTCCCACCACTAAGACCAGACAGATTTTATCCTAAATTCAGGATGACAAAATTGATGAAGCCCGGCTATCGACAACAATGTAATGTATCATATATTTAAATAAAATAATGTATATTTCCCATTGAAGAAACAATTAACACTTTAATGGTTTTCAAACTAACTTGTGATACACGATATATATATATATATATGTATATGGGTGTATATATATAAATATATATATTCCATGAAAAATGCCAGTATACTGAAATCATATGCCCTTAATAGAATTACATATAAACCAAACCATTTCATTATAACATCACTACAGCATAAATCTCTATGCATGAGTGGATGAAGTGTGTGAGGTGCGCTGAAGAAAGAAAAATTCCAACCAGTAAAATACATAGCCCTGTTGTGCTCGCATACCCTTAATGACTATAAAAGTAAACATTTGAGAATTTCCTTGCTTTTGTACATTTAGTGTATATGAATTTTCATCTTAACCCTATTAAGGGCATATGATTTCAGTATACTGGCATTTATCATGGAATGTCACTACTTTTGTAAAGGCTATGCCTCAATACAATGGTAATTTTTAAGGCTATTTGGAATTTTTTAGAAAACTAAGGTATATGGTAAACTGAAATTAAAATGCTATCAACTAGACCCTAGAACCTCTATCTCTGCAAAAAATCAGCTGAATCCATCAAATAGTTGATGAGATACTCGGTGGCACATACGTACGTACGTACACACAGATAACATGATTTCATGATTTAAATTTCTTGATCTCTGGATTGCCTTGACTAATGATTCTGAAATTCGACACACTTATAGAACCTATCAAATACACATTTTGTGCAAAGTTTTAACTAATTTGGTTTATTGATTTTTGAGGTATGATTGATCAAAGAAATGAGAGTTCCAGTATAGGCCATTCCTGTGTCTATTAAAGGATAGAGCGCTCTCGCGCCTCCCTTGATTATCATGGACACTATGCATCGGTACCTTTGGTTTCACGGAAATACTAGAAACTAACCACGCAGGATTTCACTCCCATGGTTGACCGGTTCATCAGCCGATTTTTTGAAAGGATGACTTACAATGGTAATCGCCCGTCCGGTGTTTACACAATAATCTCAGACTTTCTTACCAGAAGTACCATTATCATTGTGAATCAAGCTAACATTGCATTGGTTGATGAACCGCTCACATTTAATATCTTTAACTCTTCAGTAGTTCCGTGAAACCGACGGTACCGATGAATGGACAAAAGTAGTAATTATTAAATAAACATATGCTTTTGCTCACGTAATTGGGCACTCTTGATATTTCTTCTATAAAACTGAATAACACATATGTATGCATATATACACACACACACACACACACACACACACACACACACACACACACACACACACACACACACACACACACACACACACACACACACACATATATATATATATATATATATATATATAAGTTAATCCAACAAAATATATAAGAGGCAACTAATATCTTTTAATTAGTGAAATATCCGGATAAAAACTGAAGCTCAATATACTGGAGAAAGCATTAATAGCATAATATAAAATGAAATAATAAAATAAGGTGGGAATCAAATGTTATTAGAATTCAAATTTCAGGCAAAGTATCTTAAAGTCCTTAACT
>OY744548.1:62278336-62310836 GCA_963556195.1 Sepiola atlantica
TTTATAGTGTAGTATTTAACTGCTCTATATCAAGAAAATAAGCCGTAATCTTGTATATAAAAAAAAGCATATCTTCATTGTTAAAAGTACAAAGAAAACGAAGTGTGAATTCATGAGCGCCTTAGAACTCTTTTTAAACTCTGCGTCAATGAATACTTTTGGTTTATAGGCAGTCGCTTTCTTTCGTCGCCTATTTTCCGAATATGACCAACCGTTTTACGACATGTCACCTACACAACTTCCTTCAGTTGAGTATTCGTTGTTTTCGTTTTCCGGAGCTTTCCTCTATGTGTTGTTGTAGTAAGCAAACGTACTCATTTTACTTATCTAAGTGGCATATTTGGTTCGAGTCTGCTGCGATTACATATATATATATACATATATATATATATATATGACGTCACTTGCTTATAATGCATCATTCCTTCCCTTAACAGAAGTAGAATGCCCGACGTCAAAGCCGCCGTTAAAGTGTTAAAGTTATCATAGTTTATTCGCTGTTTACAATTGGCCCAGCGATTAGCGACGTCGGACTGGAGTTGAAAAATACTTGAGGTCCGGGGTTTCGAGTCGCATGACCGGTAGTGAATAGTCATCTCTCTATGCTGATGAGTCCCGATTGAAAAAGGACGAAACGTATACGTACATAGATAATAAACAATAACAAATATTATATATATATATATATATATATATATATATAATATTTGTTATTGTTTATTATCTATGTACGTATACGTAATATATATATGAAGAGTATGAACACAACACGCGATTAATCTAATTCGTTTAAATTGAGACCTCAAACAAGACAACACAAATATCTTAAATCTAGACTTCGAATGAAAGCTTATTTTAATTGAAATAAAAAATATACTATTTCGGTATCATACTATGATGGCACAACGCTTTACTTTCAACACATATGTTAAACGCACACGCACATATCCAAGGCAATAGCTGAATCCTTAGGAATTACGTCCAGTCTGTAGTGGAATGGGGACATAAATTGATGGTAACATATAACGACACAAAGCTAAGCCATTTTACTTAAGCAACTAATAGAAACTTTTTCAACACTGGATTGCCATGGATGATTACCCCCTACATGAGTGTCCAACGGTCAAACTCCCCGGCCTTACATTCGCAAATAACATGAATTAAAACAAATACATAGAAGGCATTGCTAAGACTGCTGCAAAAAAGTAGTATATGTCTATTGTGCTAGAAAACTTCTCACACATGTCAGCAGCCTATGTTTGTACGCATAGAGTATTGTTGTCACATCTGGGCTAGGCACAATCTACTAGTTTCTCCCTTTTAGGCTGGGCCTAAAAAAGAGTCGTTAATCGGATAAGTCCCTTACTCTCCTCCAAGCTCAAGCCACTGTCCCATCGCCGCAATATTGCATCATTGTCTTGTTATACAAGTACTTCAATGTAATGGGTTCCGATGAATTGGCTGCTCTAGTGCCCTCTTGACGTAATTATCCCCGACCAACTGGAGGTCCCCAGATGGCGGAGGGTTTTCTATTCTTATAGTTTTTCTCTCAGTATTTCTTTATATTATATATATATATATATATATATATATATATATATGTATATGAATTATTAAAAATACTGATGAGTAATTAGAACGCCATACAATTCATTTTAGTTTTAACTTGTTTTTCAATTTAATTTTCGAAGATATACTTCTTTGTCAGAATTTCAAATAAAGATATATTAAAATACATTTTATGTCTTTTATTTATCTCGTGTTTTTGTGTGCCATCAATTCGTGTATTAAAACAATTTTGGGATATGAGTCGCTTTAGTCAAGAACGGAACGGGGCAGTGCAAATTTCATAAGAAACTTTGTTCTTGGTTTGAAAGGCATTGTTTATATGGTAATATGAATTATAACAAATAATAAGAAACAAATACAACGCCATACAATGCATTTTAGTTTTATTAACTTTTTTTAAATTTGATTTTCGAAGATATACTGCATCATCAGAATGTATAATACACATACATTAAACTACTATTTTTTTCTATAAAAGAAATAATAAAAGCTCTTGAAAAGAGCAATATAGCCAAGTTCCATCCCCTTCGTTGAACACTTTATCAATGCTCACCATATTCAGTTCATAAATATACGTATGTTTCGTTATTTTGTGCTGAAGAAGAAATGTTTATTAAAAACTCCTGAAATATATGTACGCAGAAATGTTTTGAGTGTTATTATGTACAAATACAATTTTCATCTTTAATTTAGCAGAGTGAGTTGAAAGTGGAGATAATAGCTATTTGATTTCATGTTGAAAAGTCACCGAGCGTTGCGTGTGCAACTTAAACTTATTTTCTTACTAATATTCTTGCTTTTCCACATGGGGTATGGTTACAAAAATGAAAAAAATAAAAAAAAAATGAAAAAAATCTAGTTAATAATCCAAAAAGAAAACAATTATTTGATTTATATTAAACATATCCTGATTTATTTTCTGAGAAATAAGATTTAACCAAAAAGTTTGAATAATCTCCCGTTTCAACTCACTCTTTTAAATAAAAGATGCACATTTCGATCTGCACACAATAATACAGAAGCACCAGTTTATATACGGCATAATAGAATAAAAGTACGTAGACCGATACAAAATAGTTTGCTGATGTAACTGCTACATAACCCCTGTTAACGATGGTAGCCGATGAGGCAATAGGAACTACAATTGAAAATACAATTGAAAGAACATGGAAATACAAAAATAGAGTATATGACTCATAAACTTGAACAGTAATGTCTTTGTCATGCTACCAAAGGCAACATGTCTCTTTCGCTGAAAAAGAAGTGAGAATGTGATATTCTGAGTTGAACAAAAGGGAAATGTTCATTTGTTTAAAAGTGAAAAATGATCGGTTATTGTAAAATGCAAATGTTCATTTATTGAAAATGAAGAATTACAGATGTTTTAAAAATGGAAATGTTTTATTCATAAATAACATTTCACACATGGAGGTATTTATTACCTTAGGAAATGTAAATGTTCAGATATATAAAGTGTTAGAACACTTGTTCGCCCAATGGGCATGTCTACCAGAACGTGCACTGGTAACGTAAGTAAAAATACATGATTGGGATACATCTGGAGATACTATATCAGTTAACTTAAGCAATGGTATGGTAGGTGGAACATGGGGGTCCATGGTGCTGTTGTCTGAAAATGATCACATATGTCTTTCGACTGACACAGTCTCTTTAGTTTCTCCACTATCTAGCGTAAAATTAATTCTGTTACGAATTAGCTCACGATATGCACCGGAATAACGTGTTTTTTGTGGCGCGTTAAGCCAGTCATTCGGAATAAAAAAACGCGTGTCTATGGAAATGCCCTTAGATAAACCTGACTTGATGTTTTGAAAACGAGTGTAAATGGGTTATAAACTACTGAAATTGTATCTAATTGTTTTAACATAGATTTATAAATCTATTACCGTAGACTCTTAAGGGGTAGACATATGAGAACGATGGGGACGTACTCCATCCAACCCTGTGGATCAGGGGCTGCACGCAATGGGGTTTCTCATCATCCCCTTACAAGCTGAGTAGTAACTAGTTGTTTTAGTACGTTTAATACAAAGTATATTGGATAGTTCTTGGAATAAGTAGGATTCAAACGGTTTGCTACGATCAGTGGTAAGTGTTGGTGGGACACCACACATCGAAATCCAGCCCGCTGTAAGGGCACGCGTTACAGTCTCAGCAGAGATATAGCTTAATATGATTGCTTCAGTTCACTGTAAAAAAAGACAATTAATACAGGTCAGTAAGAATAATCTTGGTTGACCGGCCAGAGTAAAACAAATTCAATGTGCATGTGTTTGAATCTAAAATAAGGAGCGATGAAAATGCCAAGAGCAGATCGTACATGTCTGTGTACCTTCGATTTCTGAGAGGGTAGGCAAGGACGGGTTCAAGTAATAATTTTGCGTCTCAAGTAAGGCCAGAGGAACTGGGCTGAAATAAGTTTGGCCGTGGCATACGAAACTTTGTGAGCCAATCCGTGTAAATACGAAAAGATCCTTCAATTATTGTCAAAAACAAGTGGGCGAGGTTAACCTGTAGAAATCTCGCAACAGATTGGCACATCCGTTGTAGGCATGGGCATGTACTGGAATTTGCAATTGACAAACTGCGGAGATAAGAGTCAGATACTCTAAAGATGGCTGATCCAGAGCCATTTGGCAGAGGTCAATATATTCTGGTGTATAGATAGGTCTAATCGGTAGACAGTATAATGCGTCTGCAGGTATTGTTCTATTAACTGGATATATTCCGTATGTCGCTGGAGAACGTGGCAATGAAGTCCAAAGGTTCTGATTCAATAGGAGAATAGTTGTACGTCTTAGCACGTAGCGTAGACGTACGATGACGAGGATCAGTGTAAATGGAAAATTGCCGAACTTTTAACGCGTGGCGAAAAAGTTTTATAGCTAAGTTAATAGCCAATAGTTCACGTCCAAAATTACTTTAACAACTTTCAGTAGAAGTCAATCTTTGAGAAAAATATGGCAACGGTGGAATCTGTTGCTGATGAGGTTGCTGTAAGACTTCACCAACAAATGAACTGAAAGAATCAACGACAATAGGAAATTTGGATCAGCTATGGTATATAATAACAATGATGTATCTGCAAGCTTTTTCTTTGCTATATGAAAGGCTTTAAGCTAGGGGGTTATCAAGTGAAATGGGTTCATCCCTCAATTTTCTATTTTAAACAGATCAGCGAGAAGAGTGATTATGTCAGCACAATGTAGAATGAAACTTCATTATTAGTATTATTTACTCCTCTCCAGGAGTTAGGCACAAGGCCAGTTTTATCCTACTCCCACAAGTAAGATGTAACCCAAGGTCGGGTCGGAAAGTGGGGGTTGAAAAGCCAGCGCCCGAGAGGTGAGCACTCTTACCATCAAAAATTGCCTGGGCAGCCCCGTCGGCATTCTCCGGTAGGAGTGCCTCAGGCAGTAAGCAATAAACTTACTCCTCCCCCAAGAGGGGAGGCGAAGCCTGGGAGGGTGGACCTCCTAGAACTGCACAGGACAGACACATAGACCGGCGTAAATCAAGCCCCGAAGGCCAAGACAATACCAGTCTATGGGGTGCAGTATCCATCGGAACAGATACTACACTTTTAGTTTAATAATAGAAATAAATGTCGCAATTGACGTATTGAAATTGGGGGGATGTAGATCGAGCAGAAGATTGCGGTTTTCACCATGGAGTGAACTACCTTCCAGGTCTATTACATAATCAAAGAAAAAAAAGACCTGTGGTATAAAGCGTACAATTAATAGGATTTATTCTAACATGATAAGGTTTCAAACGCTCAGAAAGAATGCGAGAATGTTTTAAATGTCCCTTCAGTGAAAATATCGCTATAAGAATGTCGTCTATATGGTTATACCCGAAATTTAAGTCACGGACCTCTTTGTCCAGAAAATGTTGAAAAGTGCTAGCTGCATTACGAAAGATGAATTGCATAGTAAACAAAAACTACGATACGAGTATTAACAGTAGTCTTAAGAATATCTCATCTATTCCTTGGCCTTTTGGCTAAGATCAAAGTGTAGTATCTGTTCCGATGGATACTTCACCCCATAGCTTGCTATTGTCTTGGCCTTCGGGGCTTGATTTCCGCCGGTCTATGGGTCTGTCTTGTGCAGTTCTAGGAGGTCCACCCTCCCAGGCTTCGCCTCCTCTCTTTGGGGAGGAGTAAGTTTATTGCTTACTGCCTGAGGCGCCCCTACCGGGGAATGCCGACGGGGCTGCCCAGGCAATTTTTAAACCCCACTTTCCCGACCCAACCTTGGGTCACATCTTACTTGTGGGAGTAAGATAAAAACTGGCCTTGTGCCTAACTCCTGGAGAGGAGTAAATCAATACAAGATACATCAGTATTTGGTAGTAAGCCTTAACAAGATCCAACTTTGTAAATCTATCACAACCGTGCAATGATGAAGCGACATCTTGAATATGGTAGATAGGGTAACGACTGTGAAGAGTAGTAGAGTTCGGCCGACGAAACCCTCTTATAAGACACCAGTCCCAAGAACGCTTCAAAGCCATATGTAAAGGAGATTCGCTTAAGGGCTAGATGAGGGCCGAATAATACTAGGCTGAGATATGTGGTTAAATTTATGCTTGATTGTCTTCAACTTATCCGGAGAGAGGCGGCGAGGACGAGAAACGACAGAAGCAACGTTTTTTTCTTTTTAGTAAAATGCATTGTAGAATGAGCAAGTTAGTTAGCTACAGATTATACAGGACTAATACGCTCTTCGGAAGCTTTTCTACAAAGAAAATGATAGGTTAGTGATGTTTCTGACAAAGGGGGAAGAATTGCTGTCAGTCTGCGTCTGCGTATGTCCATCATCAAGTCAACGTATTGCAATAAATTAACACCTAAGATAGGGGTGAGGACGTCAGCAATGATAAATTTCCACGTGAAATAGCTGTTGTGTATTTGCAAGTTGCATCGTACAACTTGCTTAAACGTGGGTACTGGAGAACGGTTTACAGCTTGAAGTTGAAATACGTAGTGCATATGATTATACACTGTTGTAAGTGTGGAGTGCAGGCCCGCCCCTACTGTTGCTTGCATAAATAAGTAGAGGTCAGTCTTCATTGCCGCGTGCACAGAATAAGTACATGTGAGTAATAAGTGCATTGAATAATGAATTTTAGCACCTAAGAGGTGAATGTAACTATATAAGCATTGTGTAGTAAGCTTCTTTGACTCTAACACGATGCCATTGGCAACGAAAGCAGTCTTAATCTTGAAAATACAATTAGTTTCAATTAGTCATAATACAAATAATTCTTTTTAACCAATCAGGATACAGATAAGTTCCAATAGACGGCAAAATCTACCCTGAATGGCAAACGTCACGTGTTTAGACCAAGAAAGAAGGAACGAGTCGAAGTAGCATTTGCAAAACACTGTATCATTCGAATGACGACAAATGCTGCGCGTAAAACCACCTGCGTGCACTCAGAAAATGTCATAATCAATGCAATGAGGCGAACATATTTAGAAAAATATATGTAGAAAAACTTAATGCGAAAACATAATCCTAACAACATAAGTCTTTACCATATAGGACTACTTAGTATTATAGTTATTATGATGCAATTAACTTGGGTGTGAGGTAGCAAGTAGGATAAATCATGAGATCATCCACTAAGTGTCAGATGCATGCCACCTGGCGATTATTTAAAAATCAGCGGGAAAGCGGAAGAAAGGGAAAATGTTATGATTATTACAATTTCAAAAGTCGCAACACATCTTAATTCGATTGTAAATGAACAACAATTGAAAATGACTTTTGTTACAAAATCAACAAGATTTAATCGATAGTCCCTATTATTTCTCTACCCTTAAATGCTAATGTCTACAAGTCTCCGACTAAAAATCTGAACAAAATGCAATAAAGTAACATGTCAGGAATGAGAAAACCCATGTCAAAATGTGCTCACCGTAATCGATTTTCTGTAGATTGTCGATACAAATTGAATTGTGTGTGTTGTCATGTTTCTTTCAGTCCTTAAACGGCTGAATATGATCAAAATAACTTCAGTGGACACATCCATCGCTCGCCGTGAAAGACGAGAATTGTTAAACATTTTCTTTTTTATATAAAGAAGGTTGCGAAGGGCTAATTTCAGGTTTGTAGTTTTAATCGGGACGAAAATCAAAATGACTAACTTACTTGGAAAATAATGTCTGGCCGAATCTGACTGAAAGAGAAATGGTACATGAGCAAAAAGGGAACACAATTCTTCTACAAAATAAATAACGGCTTCACAACTAGCTATTAAGTTTTATTCACAGGAACAAAATGAAGCGAGTACAATGAACTGATTCATGTCGGTTAGATGATCCGGGATGATCCCGGAGTTCGATATCTAACTTTAGTCAGGGTTTTTTGTAATGTTAATGATGTTCTCATATTTTCTATGGCTTCAATAAACTAGAAAAGTTTTTTGGCGTGTTTGAATTTTCAAAAACTGAATCATGGACATGTGTTCAACATGCATTTTTGCACAAAACTCCGAAAAGAGACCATGCTCAAAAAAGCTTTCTGGGAACGGGGATATGAATAGATGGTAACATTTAATACTACTAAAACAAAACACCTTCCTTTATCAATTATAAGACTCTTTTAAAACTATCAATTGTTATGGCTAATAGCACCGTACTTGAGAGTCCATTATTCCAACCCATCTGCATAACATTGGCAGGCAACATGAATCGGAACCAATACATGAGAGGCATTGGCAAATATGCTGCAAGAAAGGGGCCGTTCTACGGTTCTAAATAACTTCTCACACTTGCCAGTCTCCTATATCTCTACAAAGCCACCATTCGACCATGCATGGAGTATCGTTGTTATATGTAGATTCGTGCATCAAACACAAGTAGTATTTCCAAATCTAGGTCCAATACTATCTACCAAGCTCCAACCACTGTCGCATCCCCGCAATCTTTCATCCCTGTGATTCTTTTCAATATAATTTGGTCCGACAAACTTGCTGCTCTGGTGCCCCTATGACATAAATACCCTCGACCAACTCAACAATCGGTAAAAGCCCCAGACCTTCACTGTGGGGGTTCTCCGATTCCGGTAGCTTCTTTCTTCAAATTGTTAGCATTTAGATATTATCCCTACTCCCTGTCTCTCTGACTGTACTAAAATGCAGAAATGTAAATGTAATGTGAACAAACATCTCGCTGCAAACATCCACGGTAAATATACACTTATTGGTACAGACTTTAATTCAGAGTAGCCGTTCGTCTCTTAGTGGCAATATGTATGGATTGTTGTTAATTAAAGTAAAAAAAAAAGATACCAGATTGCATAAGCTACTCTCTTTCTTTCTCCGTTCGTAAGATCTATCCTTTAATTTATATTTTAATTTAAGTAAATGTGAATTAATAGAATGTTTTATTATTTTAAAGTTTGTTGTCGCAGTAAACATAAACAAGATAGCAGATTCAGGGTGGGCCAAAATAAGGGTCCTATCTTTAAATTTGAATAACTTGAATTTGAATAACTTCCACAAAATAAAAGTTAAACTCACCAAACTTTATGTGTGTGTAGACTGACCCTTCCGAGATTTTTTGAAATAAACAAAACAAATTTTAGCCGAAAAACACTTCTTAAAACTTACAAAAACTAAAGTATTGTGTTTTACACTGTTTTGAGTTTTTTAAGCAAAAATAATGTTTTCTAAATGAGGGTACGTTCCTTAGGGCTAATACGGCTCATGCTTGCTTCGGAAGGGGTCCTTTACTTATTCTAAAAAAATTTTTTAAAAAAATCAATAAATGAAAAAGTTAGGAATTTTTAAAAATAGGACCCTTATTTTTGCCCACCCTGTATAAGCTACTTTCTCTTTTGAATTCTTCATTAATTTAAAAATAAATAAATACTAGTATAGCATTATCCGCTGACAGGTTAAGGTTTGAGTAAGTGTTAAGGGCAGACGTATGCTAAGGTTAGGCTTCGGATTACGGTTTAGGTTTGGACTGGTGTTATTAATAGGGTTGTGGTTGTGGTTAAAAAAGATGAAGGTGTAAGTCGAGTGTATTTTCTCGTTCGCTAGTATTTCGTGGCGTGTCGTGGACGGGTTCATAAATATTCTATCATGTTTGTCTATTAACTATAGACGGCAGCGTAGCCACTTTCAAACTTATATAAAAACCGACCATTCAAAAGCAATCCACCGAATAAAATCTGTAGAATTATAACCGCAAACAAATCCGAATAAACGTGAAAATGCTATAAGCGACTTTCTTTCTGGACCGTTCTTTTTCTGTTAACTATGTAGATAAAGTATAGAATTCCAAGGTTGGGAGGTTAGGGTTATAGTCAGCCTTTGGGTTACGGTTAGGGTAAGGGTTAGGGTCAGGGTTAGGGTTAGCCTTTGGGTTACGGTTAGGGTTATAGTTAGCCTTTGGGTTAAAGTTAGGGCTAGGGTTATAGTTAGCCTTTGGGTTACGGTTAGGGTAATAGTTAGCCTTTGGGTTAGGGTTAGCCTTTGGGTTACGGTCAGGGTTTGGGTTAGGGTTATAGTTAGCCTTTGGGTTACGGTTAGGGTTAGGGTTATAGTTAGCCTTTGGGTTAGGGTTACGGTTACGGTTAGGGTTATAGTCAGGGTTAGGGTTATAGTTAGCCTTTGGGTTACGGTTAGCCTTTTAGTTAGCCTTTGGGTTACGGTTATGGTTAGAGCTAGGGTTAGGGTTATAGTTAGCCTTTGGGTTACGGTTAGGGTTATAGTTAGGGTTAGAGCTATGGTTAGGGGTATAGTTAGACTTTGGGTTACGGTTACGGTTAGGGTTAGGGTTAAGGTTTGGGTTAAGGTGAAATTAAAGAAGAGAAGAATCGGTATGTAATTCCTTTCCACTGCAAGGATATGTGACACAAGGTCGGAAAGTGGGGGAAGAGTCAAGCTCGCGCCCCTAAAGAAGGAGCACTCTGGCCGAGCAAAAGTAGCCTGGACAACTCCGTCAGCATTCCCCGGTCAGGCGCCTCAGGCAGAAAGCAATAAACTTACTCCTCCCCAAAGAGGGGCAGCAAGGCTTGCGAGGGTGAATCGTCTAGAATAACTAAGGAGAGTATACCCCAACCTGGCAGATAAAAGGCCATCGAAATATTTCAGTTCCTGCCGGACTGATTGTCGACAACGTATGCTCTACTAGTATTACCCCACCCCCGACGTCCTCCATAAACCGAAGTTAATGAGACGGAACAGGCTAGGGCCGAGTCAACAAAAGAAAAGAGTCTGCCGAACAAATGTTTAAAGGTAGTATCTTATACACGTTGGTAGATTTTCGTCGTTGTAACTAAAGCCGAAAAGCATGTTTTATTTATTTAACTATATACGGCAGGGGTGGGCAAACTACGGCCCGCTGTCCGCATGCGGCCCGGCAATGTAATTCCTGCGGCCCTTCAAAATTCTAGTAAATGAAAAATGATTGCATTTTCGCTTTGTAATCCATATATTTCGGTTATTTCAGATATCATTTATATTGGAAAATATACTATGTGGCCCAGTATTTTTTTTTTTATGTGGTCCTTGCTCTGAAAAGTGTGCCTACCCCTGATATACGGCAACGTTACTACTTCCAAATATAAATAAACACGAAGATCGCCAAAACGTTCCACTGAATGAAACGTATATAAATAATACCGCAAATTCTAATAACTTAAACGAGAGAGATATAAGACGAAGAGAACATATACGAAAAGAAAGAAAAGGGAATAAGGAAACGAACTTCATTCGTACTTGATACCAGTGCGTTTTGCCAAAGCGAAGATGGCGTTCGCGAACTGACATTCTCGGACGCCTACCCATAGCTGTGCCATTATTCGTTGCACTGCCGCTGATATTCATCCGCCCTTGCCGACCGGTTCACGTGATATCTGGTGCGTTATTCGGTCGCATCGTGCCTCCGCGCCGGAAAATTAAAAGAGGGGAACACGAAGCGACTGCTTCCCTTCAGCGAGGGTTTAAAAGTAGAAACGTTCTTCATGAAGAATGCGAATGCACCGAAGTCACTTGCCTTCATGAATGAAACAGCGAGTGCAGAAGCGGCGTTGAAAAGTTGAAGTTTTATTTTAGTTACTTTTTATTTAAAATAGGGAGAACATAGAAAATATCAAAAAATAAAAAGGAGAAAAGAAATAACGAAGAAAGATATTAAACTAGGAACCAAAAACGTATGTACTACACACACACATATATATATATATATATATATATATATATATATATAATCTTAATATGTCCATATATCTTTATATGTGTATATATATATATATATATATATATAATGTGCATATATCTTTATATGTATATATAATGTGCATATATCTTTATATGTATATATAATGTGCATATATCTTTATATGTATATATAATGTGCATATATCTTTATATGTATATATAATGTGCATATATCTTTATATGTATATATAATGTGCATATATCTTTATATGTATATATAATGTGCATATATCTTTATATGCATATATATGTGCATATATCATATATACATATATATATATGTGCATATATCTATATATATATATATGCATATATATATATGTATGTGCATATACATCTCTCTCATTATATATATGCATATATCTTTATATGTGCATTTATATATATATATATGTGCATATATCTTTATATCTGCATTTTTATGTGCATATATCTTTATATGTGTATATATATATATATATATATGGATGCATATATCTTTATATGTACATATATATATGTGCATGTATCTTTATATGTGTATATATATATATGCGTGCATATATTTTTATATGTACATATATATATATATATATGTGCATATATCTTTATGTGTATATTTATGCGTGCATATCTCTTTATATGTGCACATATATATTTGCATATATCTTTATATGTATATATATATGCGTGCATATCTCTTTATATGTGCACATATATATATATTTGCATATATCTTTATATGTATATATATATATGTCTGCATTTATCTTTATATGTATATATGTGCATATATATTTATATGTGCATATATGTATTTATATGTATATATGTGCATATATCGTTATGTGTGCATGTATATATATGTGAATATATCTTAATATGTGCATATATATACGTGCGTATATCTTTATATGTGCATATATATATACGTGCGTATATCTTTATATGTGCATGTATATATATATATGTGCATATATATGTGCATACATTTATGCATATTCGTGCATATATATATTTATATATATATGCACATATATTTGCATATATCTTTATATCTGCATATATATATGTGCATATATCATTATGTATATATATATATGTGTGTGAATATATCTTTATATGTGCATATATATATGTGTACATATATATTTATATGTGCATACATATATATATATATATGCATATGTCTTTATATATACATATGTGCATATATATGTATATATATACATATATATTTATATGTGCATATATCTTTATATATACATATGTGCATATTGCTTTATATATACATATGTGCATATTGCTTTATATATAAATATATGCATATGTCTTTATATATACATATATGCATATGTCTTTATATATACATATATGCATATGTGCATATGTCTTTATATATACATATATGCATATGTGCATATGTCTTTATATATACATATATGCATATGTGCATATGTCTTTATATATACATATATGCATATTTCTTTATATACATATATATATATATGTATATATAATTAATATTATGCAATTATGTTCCGAAAATTCAACATCAGCAAAAATTAGGTCTTCTACATTTATTGTGTACATATGAAATTTCATCTTTAATTTAACAGTGAGTTTACACTTTTGTTATGATAAAATCGTTTTTCGATGATTTTTTTATCTCCGTGTTGTTGTAACTATAACCCATAATGGAAAATTCAGAAAATTAGTAAGAAAATAATTTTTAAAAATAAACGGAAAAGGATGATTTATCAATTTTAGCACACGACTTGCACGCACAGTGCTGTTCGGCACTTTTAATTTTTAATACGAAATCTATTGAAAGTGATCTTTCCATTTTCAACGCACTCTTCGAAATTAAAGATGAAAAATCCATCTGTACGCAATAACACAGAAGCACCTATAAACGCTATTCATTCTATCCCCGACCCTTGCAGGATAAAAACGCCATTGTTCATCAAAATCGAAACAAGACAATCATCCCCTGAAATAATTAATCGCATTTGTTGTTCATGGAAAAAAAATAGTTCCTGCTACTATATCCGTCAATTGTAGAGAGCGGATAATTGTTTTTGAACGAAAACGCAAATTAAAGTAAATTAATTTGCAAAAACTGAAACAAGCATGTTTCAGTTGCCATGTAGGGAAAATGTTGCAGACATTTGCACAGAAGAGGATACAATAGCCTAGCACCTGCCCAAATTTACCTTGAATTGCTGCGTAGTTGACACATTTATTACCTCCGTTGAAGGACTATTCCTTTGGTTAAATCGAAGTTGACGGTGAAATAGTTTCTTGTGGTGTCCGCGTAGACCCCTTTCTGATGAAAACGAAAGAGATGTTTTTGTTTCCTCAATATATAGTTTTAAAGACTTCCAAGAGTATATATATATATATATATATATATATATATATATATATATATTCAATTGATTTGGATAAAAATAAGACAAGCATGTTTCAGTTATAATGTAGGAGACGGTTGTAGATATATACAGTAGATACAGAACCCGAGCACCTGTCAAAATTACTGCGTTGTTGGCGCATTTATTACCTGTCTTAGGAATTGTATCGGAATCGGAAATTTAGAACAAAATCGGTAATTAGATCCCAATCAGGAAAAATATTAGAATCGTTCCATCACGTATATATATATATATATATATATATATATATATATATATATATATATATATATATATATATATATATATGTGTTATATAACTTGTCATAAACAATCGTAAAGAGGCGTCACATTTTATTAATCTCTTAATTATAATCAAGCCTCTCGTAATAACCAGTATTCAACTATCAATCTATCCTGTCAAGTAATTATGTTTTACCATTTTGTTGACCCCTAAACACGACATATTGCAACTCAAGCATAAGAGGCTACTGTGATAGGGGTCAGGTTTATATAGGGGAACCTTATGGGGACTTGGGCAGCAATATATTTGTTTATTACATTTAAAATTGTTCATGTTTGTACAGTCGGGAAACAGGGAGGAGGAAAGGAATTCCATAGGGGGCAGTCCGCAGAAATAAACTATTAAAGTAGGACATCTTTTGGCATCTAGAGACTTCTACAGTGGAGGGGTGGGATTTTGCTGATATTCGCATGGATAGGGTTTCTTTTTTCGTTTATACTGCACAAGTGAAGAACTTATAAAATAAGTACAGGGATGCAACAACGCGGCGTGCGACCGGGGGATGGAGCTTGAAAGACAATGTGTGACCTATTAGGTTATATACTTTTTTGGAACCCTGTCCTAGAGGGAGAGGGGAGTCGTTTGGTTACTAGACTTGATGTGGCAAAACTGTTTGATATATAGTCGAATGGTGGCTTTGTAGAGAGATATGATACTGGCAGATGGGAACAGGTGTCTAGCCGAGTAGAGTAAGCCCAGCGTTTTGTAGCAGACTTGGATGGATCTTTCATGTATGTATTCCGATGTTCCAAGTGAATTTTTGGCTGAGGAGTTTTAAGTTCAGACTCTCGGGGAAGGTGTCATTATCCATGACAATCGCTGATAGTGAAAGGTTTCGAATTATTGTTAAACTATTACAGTTAGTTGTCAGTATTCTTTAATATATGTCTAGCCTTTATAACTAGTGTGATACAATGAAGACCGACATGATAGGAAATGACTAATCGACAAAGACAAAAGAAAATACGGGATAGGAAATGACTACTCGACAGAGAAAAAAGTAAATGCGGGAGTGGTCAATTTCCATTGTTCAGGACAGGCGACATTTTGGGAGTGACGGCGTTTTGCGACAGTGAGGTAGGTTAGTTTTACGACACTTTGACGACAGTAAAGTTTATGGCAAAAGTTGACGAGTTTAGGTTTCGGAGAGAAGACGAACAGTTAGGATCGAACTTCCTGAGAGTTAGAATCGAACCTCCCGAGAGTTAGGATCGAACTTCCCGAGAGAGCGGATCGGACCGGGAAAACGATGAGATGAGCTGACGACTTTAGCAACGACAATGGGGGTCTCGACAGGCCACGTCGGTGTCACACACACTCATACGTTGTGTATAATTTAGTTAGAACTATATGTGTTTGTTGCCTTTCTTAAGAGTTGTGTTTCTTTTATTTTAACTTGTGGACCAGTGCTGTGCCCTCGAAAATTCGTCAGTGGATAGACGACTCGGCTGGACGATGAGGACAAAGAAGAAGACTACGTAAACACAACGTTGGGGTCGACGATCGTCGGGTGGGGCAGCATGGTTCTACACTGGTTACTCCTTAAAAAAAATGTCGGATTCTTCATACTGAACAAAGTAGAACATTTGTCTTCATTGTTATTCTAAAGGTTTTGTATTTCTCATTTTAGACTTGCTGGTTATTATCTGTCTACCATCTGTTGGTTTGGCGATTATTGGTACGGAATATTAGATTGAGTCGAGTCTAAGAGAATACTTCTGCGACAAAATTGAATATTTAGAAAAAGGTGTTCTTCTCAGACAAAAGTTCATTATTTATTTCAACAAATAAATATGCAACAAGATACCGCTGAAAAACTCTATAATGGAAAACTAGAAAAATACACGTTCCAGAAATGTGCAAAAGATTATTCCGTAAACTATTTGTAACAGTAATAACTTGTGCCAAGTATCTGAGGGGCACCATTCCGGACGGTTGAAGAATTGCAATTAGAAACGCACATGTTAGATGCCAAATATCAAACGCAATATATTCATTTAACGTGAAAACTAAATTAAATAAAAAACATTTCTATGCATTTTTAAAATGAACTAATGATAATTTTAGATCAAGACTGATTTATTTAATCCTTAAATGCTTTTGTTTCAAACATGAAAAATTCCAACAAAATGCTTATTAAATATATTATTTAACAAAGATGTTTCTTCACATCAACTATTTTCGCATCTGCAACGAGTACGTTTTACAAGTGGAAGTAGGTATTAGTATGATGTTGCATGAGCACACCATCTAAATAGGTAATACGTATCTTCGATGCAACGGATAGGTGTAATCAGTGTCATCTGCCTAATTTTAGAGCCTAAACTTCCAAAACTTGTTCAATATAATAGTAAATAAAAATCATTTTATGATTCTGTGGTGTATTATGATTATTTAAATGCATATATTGTAGACTTGTGTGATACATGTAAAACTTTATCCCATTTGTTGCACATTTGCCAAATTATTTGATTTTTCTTAAATAAATATATATTCTTCCAAAAATTAGTTATACTACTTTATATTACGACTATGAAACGGTTTTCACTTTTTTTCAAACCAATATAAAAAAATAAAGCATTTAAAGATTAAGAGAATTTGCACCTTAACTTTTTTTGTTTTAGCTATTAATCTGCACGTAAAACATCAGCTTTCTGTTCAGTATGCGTGTCGTTTCGAAAAACAGTGCCTCGTTTAACAGTTCCTCTCGCTAATTAGTAGCGGAAAGGGACGGTTTTCAAGCGGAATAACTCTTTCGTGAATTAATACCTGAAAAAGGTAACGGGGGAATAACTCGAACACATTTACAATATCGAAGATAGAACATTCCTGCAAAAGCTCCATCAAAAATTGGTAACTAATGAGATCGCCGTCTTTAACAGTTTCTTTAAGAATTCGAATA
Source organism: Sepiola atlantica (assembly GCA_963556195.1). Classification (NCBI taxonomy): domain Eukaryota; kingdom Metazoa; phylum Mollusca; class Cephalopoda; order Sepiida; family Sepiolidae; genus Sepiola; species Sepiola atlantica. The sequence continues at coordinate 62,295,768 of OY744548.1, forward strand.
AAGATGGTATATAGGCGATTAGATATATTTTATGCATTTTATTCCGATATAATTGTATATGCTGACTACCATCGCACAATATAGTTCTTAAAGAGAATGTTTTAATAGTATTATTATACTAATTATACTTATTATTATTACTACTATTATTAGTGGTAGTATTAATAATATTAGTAGTAGTAATACTATTTATTGATTTACTTATTTATATATATATATATTATATACATTTTTTAAAAATGTTATAAATATATTTTTTCCTCTTTGTGTTAATATGAATATAAATGTGTAAGTTTAAAACTTACAACTTTAAAATAATATTAACACAACGCTTTCAAAAAAAATACAAAACTATATATTCATTCCCACGCGTAACCCACCTCTCTTGAATAAATATTTTGAAAATCCTACCGTCTCCATGAGCCAAAAAGAAAAAAAAGACTCAAATTATTTCTGTGAATGATGATGCCTGGTCTGCAGCTGAAAATTAACTATTTTTAAATAAATAAATATGATTTGAAAAATAAATAATACTATTTATTCGTTGTTTCTTGTGTTTAAACTCACAAATTTATATATATATATATATATATATATATATATATATATATATATATATATTATAATATAAAATGAGGTAATAAAATAAGGTGTCAATCAAATTTTATTAGAATTCAAAGTTCAAGCAAAAAGTATGTTTTTGGGTTGCTATGTTTTGATATGTATTTTTGTGTATATAATTTTATATATTTTCAAAGCGTAATTTTATTACCTGTAGTAGTATAACTGCGGTAATGGTCCTCTGAAGAGAAGAATTATCTCTGAAAACTCATGAGCTAAGGACTTAAGGATATATTGCTTGAACTTTGAATTCTAATAAAATTTTATTGACACCTTATTTTATTACCTCATTTTATATTATAATATTAATGCTCTATCCAGTATATTGAGCTTCAGTTTTTATCCGGATGTTTCACTAATTATAAGATATTAGTTGACGCTTATATATTTTGTTAGATTACTTGTATATATATATATATATATATATATATATATCAGGTTCATATTATATTCCAATAACCATGTTTTTATTTTATTATTTTTATTTTTATATTTTCACATTCCAAAAAAACATAACATTTCTGTGAGATATATTTTACGGTCCGTTTCATTTGTCTTGTGCCAAACAACCTTTTAATATCAATATAGTCTCTGCAGCATAACAAAATCATCAAAAAAATTCAAAAAGATTAAAAAGTTCTTGGATTAAAATGTCTTGAAAAAATCTACACTATACAGTGGCTCATTTTTGGTTTCACTGTATAGTTTTTTCAAGACACGTTAATGCAATAACTTTTACTTTTTGTGAATTTTTCTGATGATTTTGTAATGTGGCAGATACTATTATGACATAAATATGTTGTTTGGCACAAGACAAATGAAACAGACCGTAAACAATATATCTAACAGAAATGTTATGTTTTTTGGAAATGTGAAAAAATAAAAATAAAAATAAGATAAAAATATGGTTATAGAAATATAATATGAACCTGACTTATATTTGCTCTCTTGTGACTAATTGACAATCATCGAGCTGAATCTTTTAAGGAGACTGCAAAGTAAAAGGGCACTGATAGTATATACTAATACATATATTGTCATTAATAAGTATATATATATATATATATATATATATATATATATATGAGAGAGAGAGAGAGAGAGAGAGATAAAATATGAGACTAAATGTGTACTATTTGAGAATTGAATCTATAGTAAAATAGATAGAGCAATTATGTTAATAAATGAAGAAAAAGATTAAGATGTGCGAATGACAAATCTATTTCGATCTTAGGTTGTTCAATGCAAAGTGTTCTAGCTAAAAAAAAAAAACATTTATTTTTTCTTTCCTTAAGCCAGGCTTTTCAAAGATGAAAATCTTATCAGAGGAATTATATAGATGGATAAGTTGGCAGGGGAATAGCCAAAATTAAAATTTTGAAAAAATTCAAGAAACCATATAAAGTAATGGAAAGTAAATGTGCGTGCGTAAAAATATAGAGCATGCCCAATTAAAAAAATGTCCGTTGGCAAAGTTGCCGGTGAACCTCAAAGACCATAAGGATCACGTTGAAACGCATCAAAGAACAACAAGAAAGTTATGACTAACATTTAAAGAATGTTCATGTTCCTGTATTATTACGACAAGTTGGTGGGGGCAGGTATGACACGCGTTAGAGAACGCAAATATTGCCTAATTGTTAGCGTTCGCTTAATAACAAATACTTGAAAATTGGTACTTGATCATACCTTACAAAACGCTGAGAATTATTTGGTGAAGGATCAAGGGTAAGTGAAGTAATCCTCGATGTAGTAGCTAGTGAAAAAGGAGCCTTCGGGTTGCCCTCGACTATGGTCAACCACTTTACTTTGTTTACGCGTAAAACTTCGGTAAAATTACGGGACTATGTACACTTAATTTCAGGGGCAACCATTCGTAATGGTAGAAATTTACCTAACTTTCACTTAGTTCACAATGTTCTTTGTTAAACACAAGTCTCTTCCATATACTTCTGCTTACTTTTCTTGTTTAATAATGATGATGATAATAATAATAATAATAATAATAATAATGATGATTATAATACTTATTATTATTATTATTTTCATTATTATTATTATTATTTTCATTATTATCATCATTATTATTATTATTATTATTATTATTATTATTATTATTATCATTATTATCATCATTATTATCATCATTATTATTCTTGTTTCTTCCTTTTTCTTCTCATATTCGTCCCCCCTCCGTCTTATCATCTTTGGGTACCTTTTTAATACAGTAGGACCCGCGCTAATAGTATCTCGGTGTCGGTGTTATCTGGATGTTTACGTGAAACGCCGGACAATGCCGAATAGAAAATCCGTTGACTTACTTGTGCCCCCCCCCCAAAAAAAAACACAAACGAGGCTGAATTTACAAGGGAAAAAACAAGCAAAACATTTTGTATGAAATAAATATTAATTTTTTGAAAGAAGATTCAAATAAGTGTTTAAATTTAGTTATTATTTTTACGTTATATTTTTTCATGATTTTAAAAACTTTTTTTACTGATTGCTTTTGTTGATTTAGTTAATGTTTAGGTTTAGGGTTAGGAATTAGTGTTAGAAATAATGGTTAGGGCCACCTCATTTGTGGCAATCGCGTTTCTTTCAATTTTGAAGTTTAGCGTTTCATTCAGTTTAAAAATTTAGCTGTCGTCTGTTCATTCGCCATGCTTTGGGGCTTTCTGGCATTTAAGGTAAACCGCCGGAAAAAACCGACGCCGAGTGACTTTTAGCGCGAGTTCTACTGTAAAAGGTACATATCTTTGTCTTTAATTTTCAACGTTACCCTTTCTTAACTTTCTAATTTGAATTTTCATTTACTTTTCATCCGCCCCTTAAATATTTTTTTTCTTCTTCTTCTTTTTCTTCCTCCTTTTCTTTTTCTTCCTCCTCTTCTTCTTCTTCTTCTTCTTCTTCCCCCTCTACCTCTTATTATTTTCTTATATCCTTTCCTTTTTCATATATTCCTTCACCTTCCTTTTCTTTTCTCCCCTTTTGTTCTCCATCTTTTTGTTATTATTGTGTTCTTCCTCTTCATCTCTATATTCTTCGTCTTATCCTTCTTCTCCATCTTCTATTTTTCTGTATCGATTCTGTAGACATTATTCAGCCCCCTACATTAACCACCCTACACCAAAATTCTCCCAGCCGCAAAGACAAATCGTCATTAAAAAATATGATTAATAAGAATCTAAATTAAATATCCGTCAGTTTCACTCCATCTCGATCACCCTATTTTTTTTAAAAACATCGGTAATTTTGCATACCGAAAAGTAGTTGTATTCTATAAAATTTTCATTTACAGAAATGATAGTTTCTCACTACAAGTAAGTACACTGAAAATGTCTGACATGAGTTACTGTTAGGTCACGACTTATTAAGGTCAATAGCTACTAGAGGATATAGGTTAATAAGTTGGAAACAATGTGCGCCAGAAGATGAACTAATTTTATGCATAATGTTTGCTTACCACTTGTATGACTAATCCTTTCAGCCACAAAGGGCGGAAGAGGGCGACAAATCGCAATCAATAAAATACAAATAAGTAATAACACTTACAATTAAATAACCGTTATTTTCACTTATTGCAATCTTCTATTCTCTTATAGACATTTTTGGTTTAACAGTAAAAGTGATCTTGATAATGGAATCATGTTTAGAAATCGGAAATTGGCAATCAAGGTTTTATGTAAAAATAGGTCCCTCAAAATTTGCTACTGCTTAAATTTCGGCGGAAGCTTTTTATTAGTGTGTAAAAAAAATATTTTTAAAACTAAACAATTAAAAACATATTTACCCCCCCTCACCAAAAAATTCCAATTATATAAAAATATATGATTTGATTATTTGTAAAAAAATAGAACATTAGAATTATAAAATAAATTGTTTTTATTTGTAATATAGAAAACATTTCAAATTATAAGAAAGTCGCATTCGATTATTTCTAATTAATATTTGTAATACAGTACAATTTCCAGTTATAAAGACCAGTTTAACTTTCTTATGTGTTAATTAAAAAAAAAAATGGTGACAACAGATAATTAATTGCCTACCTCTCCCCCCCCCCCCCAAAAAAAAAAAACACGTCCGACATTAAATAGAATAGGTAACTGTTTTATGATAAACACCGCTTTTAAATTTCCGATTTTTAAATCGGAAGACGCCACCAAGTAGATGTTTACTTTTTTTTCCTAATTTTGTATACTGCTAAAAAGAAATGTCATCCACGTGCTGGTTTTTATAAAGACGATGTTAAAAAAACATTTGCATTCAAGATCCACAGGGTTATGCACTTTTTGGGAACACAAACTTATAGTTTGCACTTGTTTTTACCTGATAAAAGACGCAGCACACAGCAATCTGCATATCACTGCATGTATTATGAAGTGCAGAATTTCAGGTATAATTACTTCTCTACACCCCATGACTGTCAATATGGGGATTATATATTAAAAACTAATGAGCTAATTACTGCTTTGAACTGCGTTGAAACGCGTGTTATCTATAATTAAATAAAAACCAGCTCGATTATGCTTAGCTCAGAAGGTATTACTCAAAGCTGGAAAGGTCGCGGAACTCAAACGTTGTCTTTTTCGAACCCTAACCCGATTATTTCACAGTTTAAGATGTTTGATGAATGTCACATTCATCAAACATCTCTCCAGGAGGTTAGGCACAAGGCCAATCTTATCTTACTCTCACAAGTAAGATGTGACCCAAGGTTGGGTCGGGAAAGTTAGGCTTGAAAAGCCAGCGCCCGAGAGGTTAGCACTGTGACCATTAAAATTGCCTGGGCAGCCCCATCGGCATTCCCCGGTAGGGGCGCCTCAGGCAGTAAGCAATAAACTTACTCCTCCCCAAAGAGGGGAGGCGAAGCCTGGGAGGGTGGACCTCCTAAAACTGCACAGGACAGACCCATAGACCGGCGTACATCAAGCCCCGAAGGCCAAGACAATACCAGTCTATGGGGCGCAGTATCCATCGGAACAGATACTACACTTTGATCTTAGCCAAAAGGCCACCAATCGAGTAGAGAAAGTAATTTCGTTCATAAGAGTCAGAGTTTTACCCGAGCTTCAGAGCAGTGTTTCTTTAAGTTAAAGTGCCTTAGAATGCACCAAAATCACTCGTTTGATTTTATGATAAAGACAAAGCCAATTATAACATCATCAAGGGAGAACGATTCAGTGATAACACCGAAAACGTAAATAGAAGTTTCAATAGTTATTTCCATCGAAAAGCAGCTTCTTCATTTTCTCCGTTTGGTAGCGTTTCATAACACACCACCTAAAAAGTTAAGGACCTTACATATAGAAAACACTCATAATAAAAAAGTGATGAAATTTCCTAAAATACTAGCCTTAAAATTGCACTTGTCTGAATATGATCGCAATACGATTATTAGATTACAAATTACAAGTGAAGCTACTGTTGGAAATATTCAAAATAATTAAAATATCAACAAGAACGAAAAAAATCGTTTCAAATCAAAGATTGTACAGTCCGAGCAGACAACAGAGTAAAAATAAAGAATGCAGAAAAACAAAGTAAACACACAGAACTTGTCGGACAACAACAAAAAAATATATAGAACATAAAGAATGTCAATGTAATACCAATAGTCGTAAGAGCACTAGGAACAGTCCCGGAGAAACGTGGAATGAGTACTGGGAGAAATTAAAATCAAACGGAACACTGAGACAATACCGCGGACGGCAATGATGAAAACAACTGAAATCTTAAGGAAAATCCTCGAATGCGGAAACTTAAATGAACTGCGAACGCTAAGCAGTTACATGTAAGTTTATATAGAAAGAAAACAAAAACACAGAAAGAGCAGCATCACATAAATCCAAGAAAACTGATATTGAAAAGAAAATGTTATAAACTGTCAAAAATAAACGAGCCTTGGTCCATACCACACAAAATAGATGTCCAGGCTCAATAAGGATCGAAAGACAGGGGAGAGAGACAGCACTAACCAAACTTCTACTTGAAGAAGTACGGAGAGTGCTGTGAGCTTGGAGAAGCTTATTACCATCAAAACCCCATAGAAGATCAATTGTCATAACCAGCCAAAAATCAATGGTAAACATCTGTTAAAATTGCGAGAATCCATTTGCAATAGTTATCGAAAATGATGGAGAGTACTCGGAATCTGGGGAGACTTGTTCTCATTTAGATTTCAGGGAACACCTACGGATATCATCACTGAGCGATCATAGAGTATGACCTGTGTTAGAACTCCTAGTGTGTTATAATAATGATGATGATGATAATAATAATAATAAAGTGGACATCTTGGGAGGCTTGTTTTCAGCTGTGACTCAAGGGAACACTACCGGTTATTAACAATGAGCAATCACTAACGATGACTCACGTGAGACCTAGTGAGTACAAATATTAATAATCTGATGAGCTTCCTCCGCCTACAACCCTACAAAAACCGCCCATACACGAATAGTGTAGAACAACCTGGTACTACAAACAATAGATGGATGAGGAACAACACCAAGCAACCCTCCACTGGAAATGTTCGGAGAGCACTAGCCTGTGAGAAATCAATGATAAGCTGCACAATGATTTGCAACGGTTATGGAAAGACACGGTGGGGGGATGGATGTCTGGGTAGGCTTGTTGTCCCTCAGATTCTAGGGAACACCTCTTATTGTCAGTGAGCAATCACTGAGTATGACTTTTGTGAAAACGCTTGCGAGTAAAATAATAATAAACATGATTATAATACGACTAATACGACTACTTCTACTACGACTACTTCTACTTCTACTACTACTACTACTACTACTACTACTAATAATAATAATAATAATTATACTACTACTAATAATAATTATACTACTACTAATAATAATACTACTAATGATAATACTACTAATGATAATAATAATAATTGTACTACTACTACTAATAATAATAATTATACTACTACTAATAATAATACTACTAATGATACTAATAATAATTGTACTACTACTAATAATAATACTACTAATGATAATAATAATAATTGTACTACTACTAATAATAATACTACTAATGATAATAATAAAACTACTAATGATAATAATACTACTACTACTACTAATGATAATAATAATACTACTAATAATAATAATACTACTAATGATAATAATAATATACTAATGATAATAATAATTATACTAATGATAATAATAATTATACTAATGATAATAATAATAATACTAATAATACTAATACTACTACTACTACTACTAATAATAATAATATAAACAAAAAAATAAAAAAAGAATCTAGTTAATATCCTCGCAACTGTTCTCCAGTCAGATTGACACCTCAAATTAATTGAGATGAAGACAGTTTTCTGGTCGGTAACTTCTGTCTTAACCCGTTGCAATTCAATTAGTCCCCGTCTCCAATATTAATTGAAACCTTCCCTCGTAAAATTAACTCATTTATTCGCGTCTTTCTTTGTCCCGTTCCCGCCACGACGTCTCTCTTGTGTTTATCACAAATATCTCCAATTCTATTACCCCAAAAAATACAATTTCCTCATATTTCCTGTTTTTTTTCTTTTCTTCATTCATTATCTTCTTTCTGATATGGGATCGTTTTGATGGCGTAGATAAATGACACAACTTGCGTTCATATACTGAGGTAGTTTGTCTCGTGCGCGTTGGTTGTGGAGACCTCGTTCTTCGTCCTAAGCTGGATTACCGATTTCTCGTTCCTCAGATTGGTGTGTTCTTTTTTTTATTTTTTTTATATGTTTTTACTCTTTGAAAAATCTTTTGGTCCAACGAATTTTTCTTGTTTAAGGTCATAAATTGAAATAAGTAAAAACTTTTATTTTAATTAAAATGTATATACAAATACGTTTCTGGTGTCAGTAGGAAACAGGGAGGTGACTTAATTTTATTTGTTTGTTGGTCCCCCGATTTATTTAATCGGGGATTTTTCTCCGCAACCATCCATTGAATTTCTCTGAAATTGTGCATAAAGTTGTAACTTTGGTCAGGTTAGAAAGTGACATTCTCCGATTTTTGAAAAAAAAATTGGTTAGCCACCCAGGGGGTCAAAAAGCCTCGAAATAGTAAAAAATGACATTTTTTGCCACATAACTGTTCATCCATCCATTCAATTTCTCTGAAACTTGGCCAAAATGTGGAGGCAATTGGTCCTAATAGAAAATAAGTATCGCTGACCTTGGAAAAAATCTGGTTCGCGCTCCCAGGGGGTCAAAAGCCCCCAAATGTGCAAAAAATGACCCTTTTCTCCCATAACGGTTGATCCATCCATTCAATTTTTCTGAAACTTGGCCAAAATGTAGAGGTAATTGTTCTGGATATGAAATGAGCATCACTGACCTCAGAAAAATTCTGGTTCGTGCCCCCAGGGAGTCAAAGGGGCTTAAAAAATGCCCCAAATTGCCCAAATTTATTGCATTTTACACTCAGCACATCGAGTCACATACAGAGGGGGACCACGCACGCGCAGCTTGTTTTATTTATCTGTTTGTTGTCTTTGTTTTACAGCATATGAACCTATTTGGGGTCATTTTATGCTGAACCACGTAATTCTAGTAAAAATGTGCTTTACGTTCGTAGACTCTTCAAATATCTATTCCTGTTTTCTTTATTTTGAAGTTTCCTGAAATTACAACTTCTGTTATATACAGTGTAAACAACAGCTTATTTAAAATATTGAAATAGTTTGCCTGGATTTACCTGATCGAGTATTGTTGTCACATCTGGGCTGGTGCATCATCATCATCATCATCTCTCCCTCCTTGACTAGGTCCAAAAAAGCATTGCCAACCTAATAGGACCCTCACTGTCAACCAAGCTTCAGCCTCTGTCCCATCGCCGCAATGTAGCATCCTTGTGCTTGTTTTACAAATACTTTAATGGATTATGCTCCGATGAATTGGCTACTCTGGTACCCCCTGGTACCTACTCATCAATTGGCCTTTTGGCTAAGACCAAAGTGTAGTATCTGTTCCGATAGATACTGCACCCCATAGACTGGTATTGTCTTGGCCTTCGGGGTTTGATTTACGCCTGTCTATGGGTCTGTCCTGTGCCGTTCTAGGAGGTCCACCCTCCCAGGCTTCACCTCCCCTCTTTGGGGAGGAGTAAGTTTATTGCTTACTGCCTGAGGCGCCCCTACCGGGGAATGCCGACGGGGCTGCCCAGGCAATTTTTAAACCCCACTTTCCCAACCCGACCTTGGGTCACATCTTACTTGTGGGAGTAAGATAAAAACTGGCCTTGTGCCTAACTACTGGAGAGGAGTAAATCAATACTCTGGTACCCCCTCGACATAAATTCACAAGACTAACTCGACAATCAACTAAATCCCATTCATTCTCTGTGGAGGTCCCCAGATGTCGGAGATCCTTCTACTCAAATAGCTTCTTTCCTCGTACTGCTGGCCTCTAGAACTCTCTCTCTCTCTCTGCTCCCTGTTTCCCCGACAGAACAGACATGCAGAAATTTAAAACTAATGTAAACAGACATCTCGCTGCGCAGGTCCCAAGTTAGGTTGACCCCCTAACTTCTCCCCTTTTCTTTTCTCAGTAGCCCCTTACGTCTACAGTGGCGGCCTGCCTTGTTTGGGGTGAACTATGTTTAAAAAAACAACAAAAAAAACAGGTAACTCCTTCACGTCTGTTTGTTTCGAATATTTGTGACGAATCTGTTCTAGGTTCAGATAATTCGTCAATGCATGACGTATCGCATATATCTATTTATATGGTAGGAAACTTCGAGTAGCTGACTTCCTAAGACGGTAATAATTAGTTATATTTGTGTGGCCTATATATTATGTGTGGATTAGAATGGAAACACAAACAAAACACGGTTAGCTTTTTATGCAAAGACGACTAGTGTATGCAAGCGCCACGCCTTTATTTGTAACAACAAAAAACACGAGCGCCCTCTAGGCAAGATAAAAAAAACTGTTACACACGGCCGGTATTTTCGGCTTAACTTTCTGCTTTAAGAACAACTGACTTCTTTGACATATAATACACTATAAACTCGTTAAAATATCACTTGCTCTTCGCTGGTGATTTTAGTAAGATTATCATTCCTTTCTACAATTAGTTTTCTATTGTATATAGTTGCAAATTTCCTGCCACTTATTTATTTGATATTTGTTGATTGTTGGTTTCAGATGTATGGCGGGAAATTTGTATTTCGTAGGCTTGCCTTTTTACCCCCTCAACCACTCAATATCGTCGCTAAAACAAAATTACATTGGTACGGTTGTGGACAACTCCTTGAAACCAACACGCCATCTTATCGAGATGACAAACAGAGCCACGCGGGATATTCACCTTATCTGATATATAACCTAATTGTATACGCTTGCCACCCCTTATACATATATCTTGAAGGGGTAATCCTTGAGTATGCAATACAAGCAATACATCCTCATCTAAAGAAATATATCGTACACGTAAAGCGTGTTAAACGGTTTGCAATCAGAATGGTGACAGGACTATTCACATTTACCTACAAATAGCGGCTCCAAAGACAAACTCCATTATCAGTTGCGAACCCGGGCATGCGAGGAGACTTGATTCTTGCGTACAAAGATCATCAGCAGGAAATACACGGAAATTGTCAGAAAACGAAAAGACATATAGAACATGAAAAAAGTCAATATGATACCAATAGTCGTAAGAAAACTAGAAAAGAATTCCGGAGAAACGTGGAAACGTTACCGGTAGTAATTGCAATCAAAGGGAGAACTAAGATAATACAGCGGATAGCAATGATTAAACAATCTGGAATCTTAAGGAAAATCTTCGAATGCGGAAACTCACATAAACAGCGAACGCTAAGCAGTTAGATTGAAGTTTCAATGGAAAGAAAACGAAAACATAGACAGAACACTATCACATAAATCCAAGAGAAATGATACTGAAAGAAAGCTATTGTACATCTGATGCGTGTTCACGTTTTGCAAATCAGAATAGTGACATGACTATTCACGCTTACCTACAAAGAGCGACTCTAAAAAATAAATACATTCTGAATTCCGAACCGGAGGATGCGAGGAGACATGATTCTTGCGTACAAGATAATCAGCAGGAATTTAAATCTACATTTCAAGGAGTTCTAAACCCCAGCGTGAAGTCGTTGTCTTCGCGGGCATCTTCAAAAAGATACACAAGCGTCGGTTTTGTCTCACTAGAAATACGGCAGCGTTCTCTGCCGGTGTTTCTGCTCCATAGCATAACATACCAGAAGAGGTTGTTACGAGGGCTGCTATATACAAGCTTAAAGCAGCCTTTGACCAACATTCAAACAATATGTCGATATATATAATTCTATCTGTTTCTTTACATGGTTTGTTGCACTTTGCTATTTGTTGCGCAATATAATTTGAATTTATGAGGGCGTCATACAATCCACTCAGACTGACGCTTATGTTTCGGGATGAACGAGTGCAGACATTGGAATAGCATATGAAACCACTATAGTGTTTCTTTTATGTTTATATACAGATATTCATATTCAAAATAAATGTATACATATACAGATCTTAGTTTATTGTTACCCCACAGAGATACACCGTTTTCTATCATTGTTGACGCCATTCCCCATCGGGCCGTGACTACAATCGTGTCAGCATGCCGACGATTACACTGGGCACAGAGATTTACTGAAGATGTCTAAATCTGCCCTTTTGGATGAAACCGCGGTACATTTCTGAAATATGTAATATACAGTATTTAAATAAATTATATATATATATATATATATATATATATATATATATATATAGTTCCTAGACTAAAGATTGCGTTAGCATGACACATCGATGTCTCTAGGTATTTAAATAATTAATATTTATTTATAAAAATATTATTGTTTATCAGCCCCCTTCCCACAAAGGCTGGGCACTTTCGAGTAGCTTTAATAACAAGCAGTACAAATAGCTATATGCACGATCCGAACGTCGTATCGTAGATCACTCTAACTGCCTAGTAAATAGCCGCCGATTTTCGCTATTTACAGTTAAAGTTCCTCTATATTTACTAACTAATTGGCTATGGCCGAATGGATAAGATCCCCCGACTATAAATCAGTGGCGATTTGTGTTCGCGGTTCGCGCCTACCGACCGTTGAGAATTAGTTCCTAGACTGAAGATTGCGTTAGCATGAAACAGCGATGTCTCTAGGTATTTAAATTAATATTTATTCATAAAAATATTATTGTGTATATATATATATATATATATATATGGCTACATATTTATTAATACAAACATTGTTGGCTACACATATTTTTGGCTAAGATCAAAGTGTAGTATCTGTTCCGATAGATACTGCACCCCATAGACTGGTATTGTCTTGGCCTTCGGGGCTTGATTTACGCCGGTCTATGGGTCTGTCCTGTGCAGTTCTCGGAGGTCCACCCTCCCACGCTTCGCCTCCCCTCTTTGGGGAGGAGTAAGTTTATTGCTTACTGCCTGAGGCGCCCCTACCGGGGAATGCCGACGGGGCTGCCCAGGCAATTTTTAAACCCCACTTTCCCGACCCGACCTTGGGTCACATCTTACTTGTGGGAGTAAGATAAAAACTGGCCTTGTGCCTAACTCCTGGAGAGGAGTAAATCAATACACATCTGATTACATATTTCGCCTACAGAGATAACTCAGCTGAGTTACTTCAAGTAAACCTGTTCCTATTTTCTTGCCTTACCTCGATAGAAATATTAGAGAAACGGTCGCTTTTTAATGTTGGGTAAATCCAGCTCATCAAAGAGGGGCACTCTGGATTGGAACTAAATTAAAAATTACCTCAGTCTAGAAGGAGTTCTCATTCACTGACGAAAGACAATATACGAAGTGTAGCAAAAAATAGATATTATTTTTTGTTCTCATAAAACAGTATGATGGTATCACCTTTTTCTTCTTGCTAACGTCATATCGCCATAGTGAATTACGGTCCGTGTATGGTGATGAGTCACACCCTTCATGAGTGTAGTTTGTTAGTATGCATGGAATTTGAGAGAGTACATTAAATCCTTTCAATTCCTTACAGGTAGTTTCATGTATATGTGTCTTTATGTCTGTTTTCTTTTAGATCATTTTGCTAACAATATCACTATATATATACACACACGCAACATTTGAGTAATTGTCGAATGCTCATGCACAGTTGTTTGGTGTAATCCCATGTGTTGTTTAGCAGATTATATTGAACTACTTGTTAAATGCACCTTCTGATCACGTTGACACACCGGATCCTGTTAGATCACCAGAGTTAAGCGATGGTGAGCCTGGCCAATACTAGACTAGATACTTTGTAGATCGATGAGAACGACGACATCCTTCATACAACTGCAAAAAAATAATGTCATTATCTAGCTCGAACGGGATATACATGCGATTAGAGACTGCATGTGAATTAAATATCATTTAAAACAGTTTTACTAGAATAGTGTATCAAGGGAAATTAGTCGGCCTAACTACAGCGAACGAATTTTCGCCATGTAACAAATACAGCTAACGCGTTTCGTGTTGTCTTTTTGGGACATCTGGTAGTCTCAAAGATTATAGCTTATGAGTTTTTCTCCCTGCAGTAGATGTTTTAACATAGTGCACTTCTCTGCAGAGCGGGATATACATGCAATTAAGGACCACTTCTGAAGTTAATATTGATTAGAAAATTCCTCTTTTGGGAGGAAACTCGCTGGGTCTGTCCAGGTTGAGTTATGCAGCAGATATATTATGATGCTCCTCGATCAGCTAATTAAAAATCGAAATTCGCTAATTTCAACAACTTGCGTCTTTTTGTATTGTCCAATAAATAGAGAAACCTGTGATGAAAAGACACATTTCTAAACACAACAGATTATTTAATCCAGTTAACATCATTCAAACTCCTAGGCCTAACCTTCACAGGTAACATGAATTGGAACAAATACATTGAAGAAATTGTCAAGGCTGCGCAAAGACAGTTGGCTCCCTCTACTGTGCTAGTAAACTCCTCACACGTGACATTATCCTGTATCCTTACAAAGCCACCATCCGTCCATGCATGTAGTATTGTTGTCACATCTGGGCTGGTGCATCACCTACTAGTCTCTCTCTCTTTAACAAGGTCCAAAAAAGAGTCGGTAACCTAATAGGTTCCTCACTGTCAACCAAGCTCCAGTACCTTCCCATCGCCGCAATGTAGCATCCTTGTGCTTGTTTTACAAATACTTCAATGGATTGTCCTCCGATGAATTCGCTACTCTAGTGCCCCCTCGACGTAAATTCACTAGACCAACTCAACCATCAACTAAATCTCATTCATTCACTGTGGAGGTTCCCAGATGCCGGAAACCCTTCTACTCAAATAGCTTCTTGCCTCGTGCTGCTGGCCTCTGGAACTCCCTCCCTACCCCCTGTTTCCCCGACAGTACTGTTACGCAGAAATGTTAAACTAATGT
>OY744548.1:62315836-62330836 GCA_963556195.1 Sepiola atlantica
TATATATATATAGAATAAAAACATGAAAACAAAGAAATATTATTAATGTATTCATCAACGATTCGTCATAATTATAAGACTTTCTCATTGTGATTTATCTTTAAAAAATCAGACAAGTAAAAAATGCTTGGAATTGATGGTTGTGGTGGAGCCAGCTCAGAACATGCGGCAACTTGAGCAAAACACAAACCATGAGATACAAATTGAGGATGGCAGTGACAAACAGGGGTTGGAGTATGAAATAATTAGAAAGTTCGATAGGTATGATGCCCCCCCCCTATTACTTCTCATGCAAAAACTTTTCTTCCTTAATCAGAATTTTCGTTTCTAAATAAAAAAGATCTCTACGCTTTTACATTTATATAATAAATTAGCGTTGCACGGGAGAAAGTACTACCTATTGCATAAAAAAGAAACGGCCTATTGTTCTCCCCCCCCTCTACTGTGTTGGTGAATGTTGTAAATTTTGAAAAAGAAAAAGAAAAAGTAGTAGAGTAGAATGGGATCGAACGCTGAAACTGGCGATCATGAAACCTGCTTTCTTAACGACTGCGCCACGGTTTCGAGATAAAAATGAATGTGAAAATAGTCGAATTAAGCTAAGCTTGTTTATTGGCAGCTTCTGCCGACATATATAAAGTTCAGCAATGACACAGTTTAGGTCATTTATTTGGGCAAGTTTTCTATAATATGCGTGTTAAACGTGTATGATTTTGAAACTGTAAATGTATCGGGGTCTACCAGTATCTTGGCGGCTATTGAATTAAATAGGAAGTCGATTTGATAAAGAAATTTTAGCCGCCATGTTTAATGAATAAATGTTGCAGGAACTGTGTTCGTTAGTTTCATTTGCTTAATTCCGGAATGAATATAAATGTAGAAGTCATAGGTAGAATTAGAAAGAACGTAATCTGATATTCGCGGAATATCATCGGAGTGAACGGGAGCGATCATTAAGTCTTTGCGTATTGCTTTATATTATGTAGTACATTAATACCAGGCAAATAATAAATGAGCACGGACTGTTTTGTGAAAAGTAAACTGTGTTTATTAGTTCCCGGTGTCGATGAGTAGAGTGACATTACATAATTGTTAGGGAGAAAGGTTTTTGCTACCACCTATATGGAGTTGGTGTGTCGGAGAGTCGGAGATGGCGGGCCAAATGTAATATTTAGTGTTAGGTAGGAAAAAATAATAAGATATTTACTAAAACACGCTCGAGTGAATAAATGTGATATAGAGGTGAGTTTAGTAGCCTGTGGTGCATGTGGTTATTTTCCTATTCTGTGAAGGTGCAGGGGAAAAATCGTCTCTACTTTATATATTAGAAGAATATATATATATATATATATATATATATATATATATATATATATATATATATATATATGTGTGTGTATGTATATATATTAGTGCAATATTATTTACCGTTCAGGAAGTGGAATATACTAAGAAAACGGCTATGTTTCTATAGCAAGTAAAACAGTAACAACACACACACTATATATATATATATATATATATATATATATATATATATATATAGGTACTAAATCTTTTTTTTTAATGCAACTTTAATTCCTATATAATTTATTTCTAGCTACCATATCGCAGAATGGTTCTTGGGTGTAGTGTTTAGATAGTATTTTATTATTATTATTATTATTATTATTATTATTATTATTACTAGTATTACTATTGTTATAAAGAATTTTATTTGATATGCAAATTACCATATCACACGGTAGTCTTAAGGGTAGTATATTATTATTATTATTATTTCATTATTATTATTATTTATTTACGTATATTTAAGTAAAATGTTAAGCTGAATTATTTCGACACTGGATTATTGGGGAAATGGTAGTTTTATCTGTACCATTGGAGAGCCATGCATATAACTGTCCTGTTTTTAAATCTCCTAAACAGTTACATGGTAAACAGCTGATGATCCCCGTGTAAATATAAGATGCTTACGTTAAGGTCCTCTGTTTTTGTTTCACTGTTAGATACTTAATCCCCCTTTTTATTTACTTACTATTATATATTTTATTTATTTATGAATTTTCCAACGAATGTTAAGTCTGCACTATTTTGGATTTAGTTAGTTTCTCTGGGAATTAAAACTGCATTTTCCTTTTTTTTAATATTTTTGTTTAAAATAACTCAAAGCTTATTTAGACTATATATATATATATATATATATATATATATATATATATATATATATATTTATGATCATCTACATACTGCAACTTTCGCGTATTACAGCACATCAGGGTGGCTAGACGTGGCGAGTGTTTTCAAACTGAGATTCAAAATTGGCTCATTTCTATATTTGTTATGGTTAGTGTCTATTTCATTCCAGACTTACCGGAATTACTCGTGATAATGCGATAGAAACACTCGTCCCCGTAACTTCCTTTCCATAGAATTTTGAAAAGCGATAGATTGTGCACTTCGAACAGTGATTCTTTTGTCAATGCCGCATGGAACACGACGGGCAAAATCTCGATAAGTGCGTATCACGCCCCCTTTTTTCCGCTCGTCGTATACGCCATTAAACGCCGCGATAAAAATGAATCATAGAATTGCAATAAGCCGGTCGCGAAGAGTTAAAAGCATATTCGAACGAGAATGGTTTACGATGGACGGTTTTGTCTGCGCAGGAAGCTGGACTCTTCAGAAAAGCTTATGAATATTTAAAAGAAGGTATCACTTACCTTTTCGTTTCGTTTCATAAAAGAACGCCGTCTAAAAGGGGAAACGAAGTGGCACCATAAATTAATAAAATGCGTTGTGTATATGTACGGTTGTAAGTTTGTTTGTACAGTAGATATACAACTTTAAAATTTGAAAATCGTCTTAGAAATCTAGTGGATGCTTAGTTCTCATTTTTCTTACGGCCCCTTTCGCACAAAAGCCAGCTTGTTATTCTTTTTCTATGTTATCCTTATTTCCAGGGGAGCCATTCGACTGAGCTCTGATCGCTTCTTCCTCCCTGTACGACTTTCACATGAATGCATTTTTTTTATACCACAATGATATACTTTTTCTTTTCTTCATCTGAGTGCCCAGTTAAGAAACACCCTAATTTTGATAACCTTCTTGGAATTACTGAATACTTATATTCCACCTGTTCCTAAAGTTGCTGCCCAAATTCATTATATAATTCAACGGCACCTGATATAATGTTTTACCGATGGAGTAATTTACTCCTCTCCAGGAGTTAGGCATAAGGCCAGTTTTTATCCTACTCCCACAAGTAAGATGTGACCCAAGCTCGGGTCGGAAAGTGGGGGTTGAAAAGCCAGCGCCCGAGAGGTGAGCACTAAAAATTGCCTGGGCAGCCCCGTCGGCATTCCCCGGTAGGGGCGCCTCAGACAGTAAGCAATAAACTTACTCCTCCCCAAAGAGGGGAGGAAAAGCCTGGGATGGTGGACCTCCTAGAACTGCACAGGACAGGCGTGCAGTATCCATCGGAACAGATACTACACTTTGATCTTAGCCAAAGGAGTACTGATGGCTTATCTGATTATGTGCTCACAAAACATTTACAGAGTACAGCATCGACTGAGCAGCCCAAGGTACATAGATCTAACTTAAACATCTCTGTATCACGTGATTATTGACTACGGCCGTGAGGATAGTTAAAGCGTGCACCCAAAGGTTGCTCTGTGGACCAGGTTCGCCCCTCCTGCCCGTCTGAAATTATCGCTTGAAAACACTTGTGAGAGTAAAAAGCCTGAAACGACGTCGTCTGTAGGTAAATATAATTAAATATTTATTCATACAAAAATATGATTATAGCACCTATCAGAAAAAAATAAAGGTGAGCACTGTTAGAAGATATCTATAATAGATATCCACCCCGAGCAAGACTCCGAGTAAGTTTGTTAAGTTCTCAAGTCTGTCTTGATATTTACGCTGTATTGAGTGTAAATATAACTTTGAAATCTCAGTACACGTAATTATGTTCTTATTGCTGTGATGATAGAATGAAAGATTGCGTAGTCAAAAGTGGTTCTTTGAAGCGGATTCGGGCCTGATAACCGTCTAAAACTATTACTTCCTAATCTGATGAGAGTAAAAAGCTCGAAACGACTTCGTCTGTAGGTAAATATAATTAATATGTATTTATAAATATCATATATATATATATCATATATATATATATCATATATATATATATCATATATATATATATCATATATATATATATCATATATATATATATATCATATATATATATATATATCATATATATATCATATATATATCATATATGTATATATATCATATATGTATATATATCATATATATATGTATATAAAATATATATGTGTACATATCATATATGTATACATATCATATATGTATACATATCATATATGTATACATATCATATATGTATATATATCATATACATATATATATCATATATGTATATATATATCATATATGTATATATATCATATACATATCATATACATATATATCATATATATCATATATATATATCATATATATATATCATATATATATATCATATATATATCATATATATCATATATATATATCATGTATATATCATATATATATATATAATATATATATCATATATATATCATGTATAAATCTTGTATATATATAATATATATATCATATACATATATAATATATATATATCATATACATATATAATATATATATCATATACATATATAATATATATATCATATATATATATAATATATATATCATATATATATATAATATATATATCATATATATATAATATATATATCATATATATATCAGATATATATATCATATATGTATATATATCAGATATATATATCATATATGTATATATATCATATATGTATATATGTATATATATCATATATGTATATATGTATATATATCATATATGTATATATATATATCTATATCATACATGTATATGTGTATATCGTATATGTATATGTATATATCATATATGTATATGTATATATCATATATGTATATGTATATATCATATATATATATCATATATGTATATATATATATCATATATGTATATATATATAAAATATATGTATATATATATATCATATATGTATATATATATCATATATGTATATATATCATATATGTATATGTATATATCATATATATATATCATATATGTATATGTATATATCATATATATATATCATATATGTATATGTATATATCATATATATATATCATATATGTATATATATATATCATATATGTATATATATATATCATATATGTATATATATATATCATATATGTATATGTATATATCATATATATATATATATCATATATGTATATATATATATATCATATATGTATATATATATATATATCATATATGTATATATATATATCATATGTGTATATATATATATCATATATGTATATATATATATATATCATATATGTATATATATATATATATCATATATGTATATGTATATATATATATATATCATATATGTATCTATATATATATCATATATGTATCTATATATATATATATCATATATGTATCTATATATATATCATATATGTATCTATATATATATCATATATGTATATATATATATATATACCATATATGTATATATATATATATCATATATGTATATATATATATATACCATATATGTATATATATATCATATATGTATATATATATCATATATGTATATATATATATCATATATGTATATATATATATCATATATGTATATATATATATCATATATGTATATATATATCATATATGTATATATATATCATATATGTATATATATATATCATATATGTATATATATATCATATATGTATATATATATCATATATGTATATATATATCATATATGTATATATATATCATATATGTATATATATATATCATATATGTATATATATATATCATATATGTATATATATATCATATATGTATATATATATATCATATATGTATATATATATATCATATATGTATATATATATATCATATATGTATATATATATATATCATATATGTATATATATATATATCATATATGTATATATATATATATCATATATGTATATATATATATATCATATATGTATCTATATATATATCATATATGTATCTATATATATATCATATATGTATATATATATATATACCATATATGTATATATATATATCATATATGTATCTATATATATATCATATATGTATCTATATATATATCATATATGTATATATATATATATACCATATATGTATATATATATATCATATATGTATATATATATATACCATATATGTATATATATATCATATATGTATATATATATCATATATGTATATATATATATCATATATGTATATATATATATCATATATGTATATATATATCATATATGTATATATATATCATATATGTATATATATATATCATATATGTATATATATATCATATATGTATATATATATCATATATGTATATATATATCATATATGTATATATATATCATATATGTATATATATATATCATATATGTATATATATATATCATATATGTATATATATATATCATATATGTATATATATATATCATATATGTATATATATATATATCATATATGTATATATATATATATCATATATGTATATATATATATATCATATATGTATATATATATATATCATATATGTATATATATATATCATATATGTATATATATATCATATATGTATATATATATATCATATATCATATATATATATCTATTGTATATATATAATATATATATATATATATATCATGTATATATATATGTTTATATATATATCTTGTGTATATATATAATATATATATATATCATGTATATATATGTATATATATCATATATAAATAAAGAGGTGTACTAAAAGCGAACTTTTAGGAAAGGTAAAACCCTATTGTGAAGAGTATACAGCTCAATATCCAGGATAGAGCAGGTAGAAATGAAGAAGAATGGAAAGGAAATAGAGAAAGCAAAAGCCAAATCAAAATTCAATTCAAAAGTTCAAAGCAAGGTATATTCCGCAAAAAGGCAATTTATTCAAGTTAAATTTTCCTGAAGCCAGGCTTTTCAAAGATCAAAATCTTACAATCAGAGGAAGTCGTTGGGACAGATAAGTTGGCAATGGCCAAGATTTAAAATTTGAAAAAATGAAATAAAAGTTGTAGGGAAAGAAACGCAGGGCAAAACTGTGCAAGGGTGCAAGCAAATGTCCGATTGCTAAAAAGTCCGGTGTCGAAGAGTCCAGCGGAGAGAATAAGATGTAGATAGGTAGGTCGTTAGAGGCACGAGAAGTAATGAGAGAGGTTTCAAAGTTAAATTCCAAGAAGCCACAACTTCAGGTACGGCGAAAATAGAAAATCCAAAGAAGGTAAAAAGTCCAATAAGAGGTACGTTCGATGATGCAGGCAGGCTCAGAGAAGATTAAGGTGGAAAATATTCGCCATTAAAGATACTTCCCGGGCGGAGATGACAAAGGAAAGTGTTTTAAAGTGGGAAAAAGAGGCAGCGAGAATATTTAAAAACAGTGAAAACAAGAATATAATATGCGACCAGTAGGCAGGGGAGGAACGGGTAAGTGGTGTGTGGGAGGAGAAAGGGACGGGTACGAGGAAAGAGAGGGGAAAGGTGGCGATGCGGTGAAGGAATGCGGATAAAACTAAGAGTCTGAGAGTGGGGAGTGAAACATAAAGTTGAAATTGTAAGTTAGCGTGAATTAGGATTCAACTGGAAAAGGGGAAGAAAGGAGTGGGGGTAAGTTAACGAATGTTTGGATAAGGGGTTAAAATATCAGAATATGTATAAGAACAGAGTTCGGGGTTTAGATGTTTAATCAAATGACCTTAGATATAAACAATGAGGCAACATATATTTGAAGGGTAGAACTAGAAAAATGAGTTAAAAATTAAAAGAGTAAAGATAAAAAATAAAGATAAAAATAGTATAAAAAGTAGAAATAAGCAAATAAAAAATAAAAATAAAAAATGAAAAATAGATAATAAGATTAGTCTTAAGCTCGCAGGGAAAATTAAGGATTGACCGAAAGAATAAAAAATAAAAAATAATAAAAATAAGATACTAATAATAGAATGAGGGAAAAGTCGATAAGATTGGAGCTCAAGAATAAAAATTAGAATAAGGAAAAAGAAAAAGGAAAACGAGACCTCGAGAGGATATCCGGAATGGGAATCTCCAAGGTGGAAAAAGATAAGGGTTGAAGTGAAATAAGCAGTTACGGGACGCTAGTTCAAATAGATATGGGAAAATATAAACTTTGAAATTTTATTCAAAAAAGTTATATGGAGGTTAATTAAGAAAATTGTTAAATAGGTTAATGAAGGCCGGAAGAAGTAAGAGATATACAAGGTTAAAGAAGTGACAAAAGATTAAGCCAGAGGGAGAGTGGAGATCGCAGTTTTTTTTTAAATACAAAAAAGACTCATAGAAAAATGTAAAATATAAAATATGTATCAGTAAACAAAATTTGCATTAATATATATTTATATATAACAAATATATATATATATGTGTGTGTGTGTGTATATATGTATATTATGTTTACAAACTTATTATTATTAATATAATTATTATTATTGTTACTCTTATTATTAGTAGGCTTTTTGGCTAAGATCAAAGTGTAGTATCTGTTCCGATGGATACTGCACCCCATACTGGTATTGTCTTGTCCTTCGAGGCTTGACTTACGCCAGTCAATGGGTCTGTCCTGTGCAGTTCTAGGAGGTCCACCCTCCCAGGCTTTGCCTCCCCTCTTTGGGGAGGAGTAAGTTTATTGCTTACTGTCTGAGGCGCCCAGGCAATTTTTAAAATGGCCAGAGTGCTCACTTCTCGGGGGCTGGCTTTTCAAACCCCACTTTCCCGACCCGACCTAAGGTCACATCTTACTTGTGGGAGTAGGATAAAAACTGGCCTTGTGCCTAACTCCTGGAGAGGAGTAAATAAATACTCTTATTATTAGTAGTTGCAGTAGTAGCATGAATATTATAATACACAAGTATAATTACTCTTTTTTATCATGTTGTCATCTAATATACATGAGTGTTTCTGATGTTTAATAAGTGATGTATGTAAATTACATGATAGTTATGCGAAGAAGGGTCAGTATTCCTCAAAATGCTGATAGAAATATTAAGAATTGATATTGGATAGTAGTTGAGTGTAAGACGAAGTGAAACAAAGAAAATATGATGTCAAATGAAATCCCTGCTATCGAAGGTTATTCATCTCCTATCCCCGGCGGGAAGATAAGCTACAAGGTCAGAGAAGCGGGATTTGAGAAGCCAGTGGCCTAGAGGAAGTGTACGATTGTCGAACAAAAATTTACCCGGTAGCCTGGTCGGTTTTTCCCGGTCAAGGGTTCTTCAAGCGGTTAACAATAAACTAACCCTTTCTCCAAGGACGAGATGGTAAAGCCTGGGAGTGTGGATCTTATAGAACTTAACAGAACAATACCCCAGACCGACATAAAACAAGCCCACAACAGCACAGAATTGGTTTGGTAGTTTGGTTTGGTAGTTTTGTTTTACGGCATATCAACCCTTTTTGGGTTATTTAATGCCGAATCTGGTCTTGTTTTCTTCGCTTTTTTGTTTCTTTCCCCTTTTAATATCTGTTTCTATTTAACCCATAGTTGGGACCCTAACAGGTACTACCACTCCGGGTCAGGGTGGACCTGGGAGCAATGGTAATTAAGAGGAGGCTCCACATTCCCCAAAGTCCGTAAGCCGGATCTCACCATCGGATGTAGTTTATGGTCATATTCAGGACCGGGAGTAGGGTAGGAAAAATAAAAATAAAAAAGGGGAGGGAGAGGGGGTGTTGTTTTTGTTTTTGGTTTTGTAGAACATAATTAAGTTTTACAAAAAAAAAAAAAAAAAAAAAAAAACGTCAATGTAGGTGAATTTCGTCTCAGGGAGCCACAGGGCAGCCTGATCTGGTATCACCAGGCACAGAATTGGTATGAAATACATATATAGGTTAGGAACAATATAATTAGTATTGAAAACATCATTTCGTGTAATTTACGCGAGTCCCGCTAGTTAAGAATTGATATTAGATAGTGCTTGATACCAGACTAAGTGAAACGAAGAAAATATAATGCCAAATTATATTCCTGCTATCGAAGGTTTGTTATTTCCCTCCCTTGGCGTGAAGATAAGACATGTGCCAGTTGACACGGTTAGGATTCGGATAAAAATTGTTGTTTAGGGTAAATACAATTTAGGCGCGCAGTGTGGATATAATTGTATTGGCGCGTGAAAAATAAAAAAATAACGCCCACGCAAATTCCGCCGTGGCCTTATATATTAAATCAACTCAAAACGAGCGGACGTAGTAGGGAGCACACCACGTGATATTTCTGTCCAATGGGATTTCTCCAAAGACATTTTTCTAAACTTTTCTCCTTAAGCTCGCTGGAGCCTATCCAAATAGTATTTAAGCACACATAAACATCAAACCCTCTCTCTCAACTGACTCTTCATTCGGAGGTTACACGCGTCTTACTATCACTCTTCCATTTCACCTTTCGCGCGCTTCATACAATTACACAGGCGAACATTACCTATTGCCTCTCTTAACATTTTATAACATATGAGCATTTCAACAAAACAAAAGACATTCTCCTTTTTACTTACCCTGAAACTAAAGAAAGGACTTCTGAACTCATTACAAAAGGAAATATGTTATATTTGTTAATGGTTTATTTCAGTGAATAAACTTCCGTTGGTTTTGCATGTAAGTCTTCTTATTATTATTTTTATTTGTGGAGGAAGTTATCACCAAAAAAAGGCATGACGACCACCACAGACACAAGGTCAGAAAAGTGGGATTTGAAAAACGAGTGGCCTAGAGGATTAGACCTCTTGCTGAACAAAAAATTCCCCGGTATTCCACAGTAGAAGTTCCTCGGGCGATCAACGATAAATTAACCATGGGCGAGGGGTAAAGTCTGGGAGGGTGGACCATATAGATCTGCACAGAACAATATCTCAGCCCGACAGAGAACAAGCTCAGCCAAACACAGCTCAAAATGCTCAAGGTATTGTGTACGTGATTTTCGTATGAAATAGCACTCCACGTTCTCATATACTTTCAACACATTATATATATGGGAAGAGAAGGATGAAGGTAATCCGACGTGATGGTAAAATGAAAAAGGAAAACCAACAACTGGATGTTTTTTATGTGTACATCAACGTTTCGTCTTTATTTATAAGACTTCATCAGGATGATGATATAGGGAAAAGATATCATGCAATCACAGATACATGTAGGGTAGACATGTTGGGAAGAAAAATAAAATAAAATGAAAAATAATGGCAGCGTCTTGCTGGACGTCCGTACTTGTTAGAGAATGAAAATGAGTGGGAGAAAAAAGGGGAAGGGTGGAGGGAGCAAGGACTGCTGTGGCTGGCGATGAGAGAAAGAGGTGGGGGATGAGCAGGGGTAAAATGGATGGCAGAGAGATTGGACGAAGAGGGGGAGGGGGTGTTTGACCAGATGGCTGTGGTCGAGATTGAAGGGGAAGAGTGAGTTGGAATGTTTGTGTGTGGGGGGTGTATGCAGGGAAAATGGGGATGGGTAGAGAGGGAGGGGGGCTGTGATTTTGGTGGATGGGCGAAAGTTATGGTCTTAGAGAGCGTTTGGAAAAAATGAGGGAATTTAAGAGGAGGTATGGGAGAAAATAGATGAGAGGGGGAAGAGGGAGGATTTGTCGTGATAGGGTGTGAAATATTTTCATTATATATATATATTCGTATTATTTCAGTATGTGTTTATGTTTTTGTATGTGATTGTATATCAACTCAATCAGTTTAATGCATCTTATTGACGGAGAATAAATACAAGCGGTCGGTTCTTTTCTGCATATAGATCTGATAGCGCGTTAATTGCTGAAGATTCTCGTGTAGAATTATATTAAGTGTGATTACACGCCTTCATGATTTCGGGTTGACGTTCAAGGATAATTTTCTTTTACACGATCTATCTTAAAGGATTTCGATGTTGATGAACATTGCAGATCTTATGTCTCATTAAAAGCAATCACAACAAGAGTCTTCTTTGGATATGAAAACAATGACATTTTTTTCATTAAAAAAGTGCTTCAGATATATGTCAATGAAAATTAAAATGACATTTTTTCATGAAAAAGTGCTTCAGATATATGTCAATGAAAATTAAAATGATATTTTTTTATGAAAAAGTGCTTCAGATATATGTCAATGAAAAATAAAATGACATTTTTTCATGAAAAAGTGCTTCAGATATATGTCAATGAAAAATAAAATGATATTTTTTTATGAAAAAGTGCTTCAGATATATGTCAATGAAAAATAAAATGACATTTTTTCATGAAAAAGTGCTTCAGATATATGTCAATGAAAAATAAAATGACATTTTTTTATGAAAAAGTTCTTCAGATATATGTCAATGAAAATTAAAATGATATTTTTTTATGAAAAAGTGCTTCAGATATATGTCAATGAAAATTAAAATGATATTTTTTTATGAAAAAGTGCTTCAGATATATGTCAATGAAAAATAAAATGACATTTTTTTATGAAAAAGTGCTTCAGATATATCTCAATGAAAATTAAAATGATATTTTTTTATGAAAAAGTGCTTCAGATATATGTCAATGAAAATTAAAATGACATTTTTTCATGAAAAAGTGCTTCAGATATATGTCAATGAAAATTAAAATGATATTTTTTTATGAAAAAGTGCTTCAGATATATGTCAATGAAAAATAAAATGACATTTTTTCATGAAAAAGTGCTTCAGATATATGTCAATGAAAAATAAAATGACATTTTTTTATGAAAAAGTGCTTCAGATATATGTCAATGAAAATTAAAATGATATTTTTTTATGAAAAAGTGCTTCAGATATATGTCAATGAAAATTAAAATGACATTTTTTCATGAAAAAGTGCTTCAGATATATGTCAATGAAAATTAAAATGATATTTTTTTATGAAAAAGTGCTTCAGATATATGTCAATGAAAAATAAAATGACATTTTTTCATGAAAAAGTGCTTCAGATATATGTCAATGAAAAATAAAATGACATTTTTTTATGAAAAAGTGCTTCAGATATATGTCAATGAAAAATAAAATGACATTTTTTCATGAAAAAGTGCTTCAGATATATGTCAATGAAAAATAAAATGACATTTTTTCATGAAAAAGTGCTTCAGATATATGTCAATGAAAAATAAAATGACATTTTTTCATGAAAAAGTGCTTCAGATATATGTCAATGAAAAATAAAATGACATTTTTTTATGAAAAAGTGCTTCAGATATATGTCAATGAAAAATAAAATGACATTTTTTCATGATAATGTGCTTCAGATATATGTCAATGAAAAATAAAATGACATTTTTTTATGAAAAAGTGCTTCAGATATATGTCAATGAAAAATAAAATGACATTTTTTCATGAAAAAGTGCTTCAGATATATGTCAATGAAAAATAAAATGACATTTTTTCATGAAAAAGTGCTTCAGATATATGTCAATGAAAAATAAAATGACATTTTTTTATGAAAAAGTGCTTCAGATATATGTCAATGAAAAATAAAATGACATTTTTTCATGAAAAAGTGCTTCAGATATATGTCAATGAAAAATAAGACATTTTTTTATGAAAAAGTGCTTCAGATATATGTCAATGAAAAATAAGACATTTTTTTATGAAAAAGTGCTTCAGATATATGTCAATGAAAAATAAGACATTTTTTTATGAAAAAGTGCTTCAGATATATGTCAATGAAAAATAAGACATTTTTTTATGAAAAAGTGCTTCAGATATATGTCAATGAAAAATAAAATGACATTTTTTCATGAAAAAGTGCTTCAGATATATGTCAATGAAAAATAAAATGACATTTTTTCATGAAAAAGTGCTTCAGATATATGTCAATGAAAAATAAAATGACATTTTTTCATGAAAAAGTGCTTCAGATATATGTCAATGAAAAATAAAATGACATTTTTTTATGAAAAAGTGCTTCAGATATATGTCAATGAAAAATAAAATGACATTTTTTCATGATAATGTGCTTCAGATATATGTCAATGAAAAATAAAATGACATTTTTTTATGAAAAAGTGCTTCAGATATATGTCAATGAAAAATAAAATGACATTTTTTCATGAAAAAGTGCTTCAGATATATGTCAATGAAAAATAAAATGACATTTTTTCATGAAAAAGTGCTTCAGATATATGTCAATGAAAAATAAAATGACATTTTTTTATGAAAAAGTGCTTCAGATATATGTCAATGAAAAATAAAATGACATTTTTTCATGAAAAAGTGCTTCAGATATATGTCAATGAAAAATAAGACATTTTTTTATGAAAAAGTGCTTCAGATATATGTCAATGAAAAATAAGACATTTTTTTATGAAAAAGTGCTTCAGATATATGTCAATGAAAAATAAGACATTTTTTTATGAAAAAGTGCTTCAGATATATGTCAATGAAAAATAAGACATTTTTTTATGAAAAAGTGCTTCAGATATATGTCAATGAAAAATAAAATGACAGCAACACTTTATAAAGTTTTATTTGGTATTAAAAACGAAAAGAAAATGATAGATGATTTTTATTTTTATTTTAAAAATACAACTATGCATCGTAGACAAAGGAAATCAACAATTATCGGATGTTCGACATAGTTAATGACCTAAGATTCACTGATTGTCTTCCCTTGGCGCCAACAGTGTAAAATCGCTAAATTAATATTATTAATGTATTTTTTTTATAATTCTACTTGATAATTTTCCGTAAATTTCCGTTTTACAGTAATATTTGTCAATACCAAGTAAGTACTTCATCTAGTATCGCTGTCATTTTATTTTTAATTG
>OY744548.1:62343336-62353336 GCA_963556195.1 Sepiola atlantica
AAGCTTTCAATACTTTCAAAATAATATCAAAACAGTTTTGAAATGTTGAGAATTATTTAATAAAGATAGTCTCAATATTAATATTTTGTTAATTAAAAGACTTCAATTTTTTTAATTAACAACATATTACATAATTTTTTTCACCAAGTGGGGGAAGTGATTATTTTATTTGAGAAATATTTTATTATTAATTTATAAATGTGATTTTTTTTATAAACTTATTAAGAATTTATTTTAAATTTTTATACATAATTGTTATAAAAATTTGTGTAAAATTTCACAGGTGGTGACAATCTAAATAATATGTTGTTTCGCTTAAAATTAAAAACTATTTTAAAGGTTTGACTATGTATAAAAACACCCGTCTTTCAAGTTTGACACCTTTCAGCTTGGATTGGAATAATAATAAGTCGACATGTACATAACATGACGAAATAATAAATTATATAAATAGAAGCATTCTTTTTGTTTCAAAATGGATGGAAATCGCGCGTAACGGGACTACCCCCCCCCCACTCTTCTTCACGGCGATAAGTTGAAACACAATTCTCTTGATAAGACCTGCATATTTTTATTGTTTGCTGTCTGCTGCTCTTACTGCTCCGAGTGCGATATTAAGATTTTTGAATACGTGAAGTCACACCTGAAAAAAGTTCGGAAGTTATATCGTCCGAAGCGATGTGTGAATAATCACTAATATGAGAACATTAGTTTGAATAATACAAATAATAAAATTAGCAATCCTCATCTAAAAAATCCCAAACATAATAAGTAAATTACATAACACTGTTAAAATATAATATTAAAGAGTATGACATCACATGGCTAAAAGAGAGAGAGTGAGAGAGCAGAAGACAGTTCCTTTGAATACACGCAGCGCGTGAATGTATACAATGATAGGGGCTGACAAAATATAATTAATTAGCGATTTCAATCGCTCTCTCTTTCTCTCTATGTACCATTGATCAGTTATATAGAACAACGGTCAACTTTAATAAATGTCCGTTGTTTTTAACATAAACATTAAATCGAATTTGTGAGAAAAAAATTCCAGATGAGAAGAATATCTGAATAATAAAGAATAATGCAAATTATCAATCCCCATCTCAAATGTTTTTTAAACATAATTAGAAGGGGTGTACACAGCATTAAGAAAACGCTTTTTGAAATGTATCATAGTATTTTGGAAAAAAAAACAAGAAACTTTAATATATATATATATATATATATATATATATATATATATCCTGCGATAAAGCGAAGTTCCGTTCGAGCGTAGAATACTAGCAACAACAAGACGTTTGCTCCTGCTTCCTAGGTAAATGTAGCTTAATTTATATACGTGTCTGTTCATGGATCAGACCGAAACCGGTAAACGACTCTTTTTGATGAGTGATTTCTGTGTTTAATAGTTTTATCTTTTTCCTTTTTATGCATGCACGCATATATATATATATATATAATATATATATATATATATATATATAATATATATATATATAATATATATATATATATATATAATATATATAGTTATTGATTGTTAATATCATGTAAATTGTTTTTTTTATTCCAGAATTTCTAAAAAAATTTAGCACAAACTTTTTTGCGCAAATTTCATAAACTGAGTTAATGTTATCTTTTTTTAAAGGTGAAATTTATCTGCCAAAATGTTTTAATAATGCGATTAAAATGCAATAGAAAATATGAATGATACGATTTCTTAATGTGTTTTATGTAATAATCATGTTGGCGTGTAGAAGACGTTATTAATTTGTTCAAGCCCCGTAGAAATAGATATAAAGGAAATGAGCATTCGTCAATGATATTAAAAGCGAGTACATCGAGCTTCAAATTATCAAATTAAATTGAATTTTACAAAAACAAACTACGATACAATGTTGCCAACAAAAACTATCGGTAAGAATTCCATTTGGATTGAGAGTGAGAACGGAAGTTGGTATAAATGAGCATCGTACTCATTTTAGCCGGCTCGATTTTGGACTAATAGATGATGATGGCTAAAACCCTATAAGAATGGTTTACTTATATTACTTTTGACGAAACCATGTTGTTGTTAATGTATCAATTTGGTTGCAACGTGTTCCTGAGATGGAACGTTCTTACAAATATTTTGTTCATCAAATTATATATATATATATATAGTCTTGGAAGTTTCTCAACCATTAAAACTATATTAAAAAAAAACTGAAGTCCCAAGTCGTTCAGTGGAAAATCACTTGTGTAAGTCAATTTACCTTGTTCAGTTATTATATTAGTTTGCTTCTAACATTATTTAAGGGATCATCAGTTGGTTACCATGTTTCGGGAATATATATATATATATATATATATCATGCCACTTTATATTAATGTTATTAACACTTATAAAATATGTTTAACAAACAGACCCTGTTTTTTAAGCTGAGTAACCACAGAGACGCATGATTTTTACTATGTATTGCGCGATCAAAGCCGTCTCTCAATCCCCCTCTCTCTCTCTCTCTTTATCTCTATGTGTCTTCCTCTCTGGTTCTGTAACTACCATCTTTAAATATATATTTCTCCAATTCAATGTTGTTGTCCATTCTGTCTAATAGATTTTCCATTCAAAAATTGGCAGTCGGGTGGACTTGATGAAACGATAGTAACGACCTAAGGTATCGATTGGTGTGTATAACAAAAGTTATACACACATCAGACGACTGATACATGACACATATTCAAATAAACATATCCTGAAATAATGATTATAACCCGGATGTAAATCGCAAGAATACTATTAAGAGTTTATATTCAAAGGTACTCACAATTAAGATGTAATATTCAAAGCCGTTGAAGATAACGGTTAATAATATACGAAAACTGTGTTTAGTTTTATCTGCATCTGCAGAATATTCCCTAAATAACAATTAAAACATGATTAATAATCCGGTGATACCAGATCAGGCTGCCCTGTGGCTCCCTGAGACGAAATTCACCTACATTGACGTTTTTTTTTTTTTTTTTTTTTTTTTTTTTGTAAAACTTAATTATGTTCTACAAAACAAAAAAAAAAAACAACAGCCCCTCTCCCTTACTCCCTCCCCTTTTTTATTTCATTTTTAGAACTTGAAGCATAAATCTTTTACTATAATGACCAGATTCGGCATTAAATAACCCAAAAAGGGTTGATATGCCGTAAAACAAAACTACCAAACCAAAAACGATGATTAAACATTTGAAGATATAAAGAACTTGAAGCATAAAAACTTTTACTATAATGACCAGATTCGGCATTAAATAACCCAAAAAGGGTTGATATGCCGTAAAACAAAACTACCAAACCAAAAACGATGATTAAACATTTGAAGATATAAAGAACTTGAAGCATAAAAACTTTTACTATAATGACCAGATTCGGCATTAAATAACCCAAAAAGGGTTGATATGCCGTAAAACAAAACTACCAAACCAAAAACGATGATTAAACATTTGAAGATATAAAGAACTTGAAGCATAAAAACTTTTACTATAATGACCAGATTCGGCATTAAATAACCCAAAAAGGGTTGATATGCCGTAAAACAAAACTACCAAACCAAAAACGATGATTAAACATTTGAAGATATAAAGAACTTGAAGCATAAAAACTTTTACTATAATGACCAGATTCGGCATTAAATAACCCAAAAAGGGTTGATATGCCGTAAAACAAAACTACCAAACCAAAAACGATGATTAAACATTTGAAGATATAAAGAACTTGAAGCATAAAAACTTTTACTATAATGACCAGATTCGGCATTAAATAACCCAAAAAGGGTTGATATGCCGTAAAACAACACTACCAAACCAAAAACGATGATTAAACATTTGAAGATATAAAGAACTTGAAGCATAAAAACTTTTACTATAATGACCAGATTCGGCATTAAACAACCCAAAAAGGGTTGATATGCCGTAAAACAAACCTACCAAACCAAAAACGATGATTAAACATTTGAAGATATAAAGAACTTGAAGCATAAAAACTTTTACTATAATGACCAGATTCGGCATTAAATGACCCAAAAAGGGTTGATATGCCGTAAAACAAAACTACCATGATTAATAATGTAGAACTTTTGTTCGTTCAAAAGAGAAATAGGGTCGCCGAAAATACTGGAAATTTAATTTGAGATTTTCAAAAAAATTTTGTTTGTTTTAGAATACTGACTCAAAACTCGTTAGAATTGTATTCTACGTAAATTCACTAAAAGTCAACAATTAAAAGATTCTTATGAAAAAAAAAGCGTCACATCGCGACTTTCGTTTACCCTCAGTGGGCAACCTTCAGTTGGCAACTTCCAGTTGGCCACTTTCAGTTACCAACTTTTATGTGGTCTGTCCTATAAATGCTAGCGACAATAGTGGTAGACTGTGAAACGCTTAACGTGACAACCTTCTGTTCACCATCTTCAGTTGTCAACCTCTACAGTGTCCGTTCTGCAAATACTCTAACAAATCTAGAAAGAATTGGAATAACTCACTGTTGCAACTTTCAGTTAGTGGTGTTCAGTTGGTGACCGTCAGTTGGCAACCTTCAAGTAGTCATTTCTGTAAATACTAAAAAATACTTAAGAAAAGATTGGGAAACTGTTTAGTGAAACCACTTTTTAAATTCCCTTAAACCTTGTCTACTGTAATTTTTTGTTTTTTTACTAAAACACGTAATAATTAATAATTAATAAATAATAATAAATAAAATACATTTAAATTCCGTAGCCAATGAAAACTTAGTTTACATAATTTTCATTAAAAAATTATAGTTTTTTTAATAATTTTTAACTCTAAATCTCAACCCTTACCTTAACCATTACCCATGACGCCAATAAATGAAAAGATAATTTACCTAATAAATATAACATAAAATAAAATATTTTTTTACGTAGCAGATCAATAAGTTGTTTTGTTAAAATTGGAGTTAGTATTGAATTGTTTCTATTCAAAAACTCAATCTACAACTAAAAATCTAAAAGAACAATTCAGCTGTGTACGTTTTTAGTGTCGAAAATTTTCTTTTCCAAAGAAATAATTCTGATATGATCAGTTGCTTTTTAATGTATTTATATACCTATAATATTACCAAATATTCTGCAAATGCGACTGATAGTTTCTATTGGCATAAGTGTTAAGAGGAAACAGTCTGTTGAGCGTGTGCTCCACGGATGGGAAGATCCACGAAAGAAAATCTCTATGGAAATATATATCACATCACATTTAAATAACGCGTTTATATAGTATTTAATCTGTTTAAAAAAACCCGAATATTATTTTTAAAATGGGTGGCCTCCAATGTAGGCAAAATCTACTCAAGGATAAGTGAAAATGACTCATAAGAGAATTTATGTCAAGTGTTTATTTACATTAGATTTGAAGAAGACTATGTTGTTACACTCGGGGAAGCAAATTCTGTTTTTGGCGACATTTTCATGGTTCTCCCTTGAATTTGTCATGTTCACAAAAAAGGGTCACGTAAAGGTTGAAATGTATTAGAAAAAGGTGATATTAACCCGACCGGGTTGGAATTGGTATTTCCAGCATTTACATGAGAGACGACGTGAACATTGCCAACTGGATGGAGCCTACTAGAGGTGGTCAACTGAAGGTGGCTAACTGAAGACAAATGAAGGTTGCCACATGAAACAGTTTTCCCAATCTTTTCTTAAGTATGTTTAGTATTTACAGAAATGACTACGTGAAGGTTGCCAACTGAACACCACTAACTGAAAGTTGCAAAAGTGAGTTATTCCAATTCTTTCTAGATTTTTTAGAGTATTGGCAGAACAGACACTGTAGAGGTTGACAACTGAAGATGCTGAACAGAAGGTTGTCACGTTAAGCGTTTCACAGTTTTACCACGATTGTCGCTAGCATTTATAGGACAGACCACGTAAAAGTTGGTAACTTAAGGTGGCCAACTGGAAGTTGCCAACTGAAGGTTGGTAACTGAAGGGGGCCAACTGGAAGTTACCAACTGAAGGTTGGTAACTGAAGGTGGCTCACTAGAATCGCCAACTGACGGTTGGTAACTGAAGGTGGTCAACTGGAAGTTTCCAACTGAAGGTGGTCAACTGGAAGTTGCCAACTGAAGGTAGCCAACTGAAGGTAGACTAAGGTTGCCATGCGAAACTTTTCCCAGTTCTGCCAAGCGTATTTCTAGTATTTACAGGACAAACTAAGTAGAGGTTTCAAACTGAAAGTGTCCAACTGAAAGCAAATGAAGCTTGCCACGTTAAACAGTTTTTCCCAATTCTTTCAAAGGTATTTCCAGCATTTGCAGGACTAATCAAGTAAAGGATCAAACACAACTGGTCAACTAAAAGTTCCGAACTGAAGGCAAATGAAGGTTGCAAACTGATTCTTATTCCCAGTTCTTTCTAGAGTATTTCTAGTATTGACCAATATTCACAGTGGAAGCGATGCTTAAGAACCGATAGGATTCGAACTCGGCACGCCCATGTCGTCAGTCTTTTATTTTTACAAGTCATCACTAATCAGGGTCCACTCAAGGATAAGGCCTATTCAGTTTGACAGGTCGACGGTGAAACGCCGCGAAGATTAATAACGATCGTTGGAACAGGTCAAAATGTGACAATTTACTACGTCGGAATTAACTTCCTAAATTAAATAAATAGTCCATTCAATGTTGACAATGATGCTTACATATATTGAAGCTACACAATTCTAAATATATATTTTTTAATAAAGGTATGTATGCTTATACGTGTTTATATATTTATATGTACAATATTTACTCTTAAACTAATTAATCAAACATTCTGACTTCTTCGAACACACCTGGTAGGCGTTGGCTGGATAAGTATGGGCTATATTTTGTTAAATGTAGGTTCATCTAATAAGGCACAAAGGGTGGGGGAAATTAAATACCTCCTATTTGGGTTAAATGTATTAAAATCATGTTTTTTTTAATGGAAATCGCCTCAGATACGGACAAAATCTACTTGATGTACGAAGTTAACAAGAACCAAATATAATTATCACAAAGACAAGATATGCTTATTACCCCTAGTCTTGACAAGACCAAGGATACATTTAGGGGAAAACAGTCAGCAGGAAGAGAGTTCCACATGCCTGCAGTTCTTGGAAAGAAGCTACTGGAATAGGAAGCTTATATGTGTAGACCACTAAGGCAACGAGTTAACTAAGCTGGAATAAGTAAAGCAGGAAATAGATCTTACAATTCCGAAGAAGATATATCATAATACTACTTATATGAAAAGACTGAGACTAGTAACATCACGTTAGTGAAGGAGATAGAGTGTGTGTAGAGAAGTAAAGTGTAAGGTCAATCAAATTACAGATACGTGTCTGCACATTATAAATCCCCTCTGAAATGGGACAGAGATTCACCAGCATACATATTAAGAAATTATTTGAATTATTTAAAAACGGTTTAGGGAGCATTATATGGGTATAATCTTCCATTTATAAATTCAACTCTGGGAGGCTTGCATTAAATTTGATTGAGCAATGAAACAAAGTTCAGTTAATTTCAGTTTACTTGTAATTTATCATTAGCTCAATTGTTAAATTTACAATAGTTTCAAAGATTAAAAATCATATAATGGATTTTGATCAAAATTCGAATAAGGATTCTAGACATAAGGTTTTGTTTAATTATTTATTGATTTAAGGAGACATACAATTGTTCAAACCTCGTATGTTCTGAAAATTCATTTTACCTGACCCGGGATTGGTAGTCTTTTAGAATAAGTAGAAACGAACATCGTTTCCGGAAATCCTGGGAATAATAAAATCATTAAAATAATATCGTGCATATACGGGTGTTTTTTTTGCCCATGGATAACTTTGCTAAATAAAGATTAAATTATTTTGGATTGGAAAAATATAAAGAGTCTCCTTAGACAAGCTTTCCGGTTTTTAAATCGGAAATTTACAAGCGTTGTTTTTAAATAAAGCAGTCGCTAATCATTTGAATCTCCTTAAAGTTAGACGGGATTTAAAATGTCACTAGTTTACACACGTGGTAGTCAGTCATGTAGAACATTTGCGAAGGTGTAGTTCGAATGTTAGACCTTTGTTCTTCAAATAATTCGTTAACAGATAAGCCATTAGCAATTATGAATGAGCTATTAGAACTCGAACCAAACGGACTATTGAATAACTAAACTTCGGTTACGAAGGAAAACACAGGTAAAGAGGAACAAACAGGAAAAGAGGGAAAAACAGGAAAAGAGGGAAAAACAAGAAAAAGAGGAAAAAACAGGAAAAGGGGAAAACACAGGAAAAGGGGAAAACAGGAAAAGGGGAAAACATAGGAAGGAGGAAAAAACAGGAAAGGAGGAAAAAAGAGAAAAAACAAGAAAAGAAAAAAAACAGGAAAAGGGAGAAAAAAATGAAAAGAGGAAAAAACACAGAACAAGAGAAAAAAAAAGAGGAAAAGAGAAAAACACAGGAAAGGAGGAAAAACAGGAAAGACGGAAAAAACAGTAATGGAGGAAAAAAGAGAAAAAACAGGAAAAGGGAAAAAACAGGAAAAGAGAAAGAAAGAAAAAGCGAGCCAAAATAAGGAAAACTACGGATGTGAAGTTCTAGGGATTTTTGTTTTCTTAAAAACAAAAAAATTACAAAATTCGGTAATTCCACTCAAGAAGCAGACAACTTGTATCCGTTTCATTGAGAAAATTCCGTTGGAATTTGTTACGGTAAAATGTTCCAAGTCCTACGTCATATATGCTACATATTCTCCACAGATGCAAAGACAGAATGACCTGAGATTGCTAGTTGCCAAAACAGATAAGGGTTAGTTTAAGATTAGGTTGGGGTTAAATTAGGGTGAAAACTGTTCGGTTAAAATTCTGTAGACTTACTCTAAATATTTTCAAAAACTGCATTACCATAGGAATTACTCGTTGCTTACAGACACACCAATTCACACGTTCTCTAACTAGCGATTTTACATCTCTTGAATTACACGCAAGAAGTAATTTCATTTTTATGAAACAACACATTAATGCTAAAAAATACCACCTAATTGATTAAGCAAGTTTCTCTTATCGAAGAAACGCTTACCGAAAACAAAATCTGGTAACTGTATCTGCAATACACCTAGATTTAGTTATGTTAGTATGTAATCGCAAATTCCTTCTTTAGAGTTCAAAATACACAAATCCGAATACAACCGCCACACATTACCTGTGGTAGCCCCAATGAAACACATTACATTTTTCGTACAAAATCACCACCTGTGCATAGAGGCGAGACAAAATTACAATTAGATAAAGATGTGACAACGAGTAACTAGTTGTAAGTCAAATCACACCAGATTTTTAAATAGCCGAACATTTCAACTAAACAGACGATACACTCACAAACATCAAATAGATTTTAATTGTCACATATTCCCCATCCAATTGTGCCCACAAACAGAAAGAAACAAAATGGATTTTAAAACTGAATACACACAAAACAGGTGTGGACAGCGATATAGGTGTCTTGAATATGTATAATCATTTTACAGACTTGTGATGTTTCTGTTTTGGAGTTAAACTCTGTTCACTGAAGGAATCAGTAACTGTAATTCGGGACGAGATGCACGTGCATTTAAAAACAAAAAAGCGCGTTTCTTTGCCGATCGGTAGAGATTTCGAGTGAACTGGCTTGCACGTTAAGAAAAGAAAAGACGCTGTTCAGAGTTGAAAATTCCAGTTCATTTCAACGATTTCAATTTCATTCATTGTTTAATGATTGTTTGACAAAGAGCGAAATTATAAAAACTGCTCGAAATATAAAAATAACACCAAAAATGCTACGTGCTTTTTCGTTTCCTATAAGTATTTTTGTTTGTGAAATCTAAAAGAAATTGATTATTTTATCCAAGAAATGGATTTCATATGATATATAAAAATGAAGTACAACGTAATCACATAATTACCGGTGCAATAATTTATTTCGACCCTGTGGCATTTTCAAGCACCAAAGCGAGGTGATTACA
>OY744548.1:62363336-62400836 GCA_963556195.1 Sepiola atlantica
AGATAGATCTATATAGAGATATATATATATATAGATAGATCTATATAGAGATATATATATATATAGATAAATCTATATAGATATATATATATATATAGATAGATCTATATAGATATATATGTATATAGATAGATCTATATAGATATATATATATAGATAGATCTATATAGATATATATATATATAGATAGATCTATATAGATATAGATATATATATAGATATAGATATATATATAGATCTATATAGAGAGATATATATATATAGATAGATCTATATATAGAGAGATATATATATATAGATCTATATAGATAGATATATATAGATAGAGAGAGAGATATAGAGAGAGATATAGGGACGGTTTGGACCGCGCACTATGTAGTAGACATTGTGCGACTCTGTGTTTTCCGGAACATTTACTTTGGACTAGCCTTCTTCGGTGCGTCTTCTGACGGAGAAGATACATTATTCCCTTTCGACGGATTATCAGCTAATACCTTCAACTGCCGTTTTCCCGCTGTAATCAATCTTTTGAACCCTTAGCTGCCATACATACTCGCCACGGATGCTTGAGGCTCACGTTACAATATACATTGCACCAAGTTTATGAGTAACAACAAACTAACCACCTATGGAGTCCAATAATATTTTAGGGGTACATATGATTTTATGAAGGTACTAGCTGACTATGCCAGCTCGCTATCGCTTTTTAAACCTGCACGAAGGATTTTGCTTATTTTAAAAATATGGGAGAGGAAAACACCTGAAGAGAAGAGCAACAAAGCAATGAGAAAAATAACATCGATTGGGTGAAAAGGATAAAGAACGGATGGGTGATTGTTGGGTTTTATGACATGTCAGGGCATCGTTTAGTTATGCAGAAATGCTGAAACCGTACATAATAGTTTATATATGATTGGTTTGTAGATTAATTTTTTTTTAATCAAGGCCATCCATATAAAAGGCCAGGCTATCAGGCATTACATTAAATAAAAAAAGTTATATATTACACTTTTCGTTAATCGGTTTGCTGTAAAGACAAGGCAAAACAGTTTCGTATTTATTCATGTAAATAGATATTAACATGTTGTGCGTGCTTTCTTTTTTACGATATGTGGCGTGGTTCATTAACGGGATGTAGCAGTTAGGCACACTTTACTCTTTCTCTATGAACCATCGCTAACGGAAGTAAGGGCGTGGTGGGGAGAGTGCAGTTAGTCATACTTTCCCTTTCTGAACTTATGCCTCGTTGATCTTGTTTGTTTTGTGTAAATTACATTCTGTGTAAATTACATTCTTTGTAAATTTACCAGTAAATATTTAAAGAAAGGGTTTATAATAATTAATTATTTGTGTATTAAATTACTTTAATTAGTTTCTGGTGATATGGACAACAATATTGAATATATATGGAAAAAATAGAACAATGAAAGTACGAATGAATAACATCAAACATTAATTTATTAGGAACTGTTTAAAAAATGTGGTCTTCGTTGCTATCAGTTATACAGTATTAGACAAGAACGAGCGAGAACCAGAGCAGCAAGTTAATAGAGATTAAGTCCAGTTTCAATTGTTATTTTTCGGTGTTAGTGCACTTCAACAATCGTTCAGCCATTTTATGCGAATATCTTACTTTTTGTATCTGTGTGATTTATAGATTAATTGGAATTTAAGGTGCCTTTTGTTGCATACGACACGTAGACTGCTTTTTTACCAATATTTCTCACATACAGCGCATATTAATCTCAAATTTTATTTGCAAAATATCTAATATTAAAATGTTCGACGTATATAAAATAAAATTGAAAGCCTGGCGACGTCAGCAAGCCTCTCCGAAGTTTACCAACGTGTCAAATGACAGTAATATCCTTTCGCTATGTACACCTTAATTCTGAGACCTGACACCACCACCCACGTGACACACAAGTTTGTTACTTTGGGGACATTTTTTGTTTGTTTATTTTTTCCCATGATGCAAAGCCGACAAGACGGATTTGGTTTCAATTTGGCATTTGTATTAATCAACCTTGATCACCTGCCTTGATTAATTCAGGTTATTTTGGCAAATTAAGTTATAAACGCGAATTAAAAGAAGAAAAAAAAACTGATGGATTTCATAAACATTTCTTCTGTTATTTATTAGATTATAACAATTTTGGTTGCCTTGCTAAAACAATTTTTGAAAATGTGTCGAAATGCCCGCCATCTTGTTTTAGATACAAGAAAATATGTTCGGTTGCTGATTGCTAGATATGTCCTTCACGTTACAATCTGAAATAAGATTTAGCGCGCTAAACTTGCATTTTTTAATGTATATTTCTCTTTGTATATAAAGCAAAGTTTTTCGTGTGTATGTGCATCATCGCCACAGCCGTTTATCATAGACTCTTCGCTGGCCAAGGGCATTGGTTCACTTTGACATTTGCATGGAAATGCAACTTGTAAATGTATCAGTATCCTTCACACGCCTCTAGTATTTGGTGCTCTCCCTCATCGGCTTTTGATCCATCACGACAGATCTTTACGGTGTCAGTGTGGTGCTTGTATCAATAAGTGTGCGTGTCTGCTGCATTTTTTTTTTTGGGGGGGGGGGGGTTATATGTCAGTTTGTGGGGTTTCTGCCAGTTTTAATCCTGATCTAGAATTGAAGACTTACATCAAATCCGTTGACAAGATCACTGGAAAAAAATCGTTGGATCACTCCACCGCTCCCGTTGATATCTCACTCGTAACGCAATCATTTTTCTTTAAAAGAGTCAAATACGTCATAAGATGGACTACTGTTGCTTCATCTGATCCTTTTGCTGGCTTGACAGAGTACAAAAACGCCTTCGAAGTCTAGTGGGTAGAGTCTTCTTCTCATTCCTACTACCGCTTTCTCACAGAAGAGCCGTTGCTAGTCTTTCTCTACTCTATCGTTTGATGATAGATGATCGGTTGTGCTTCAATCTATGATCCCCCTGTAAAAATATTATGTCAAAAAACTCACGTAGCCACACTTACTGTCAATAATGTCCTTTTCTCGCTCTCTGTTCCTAAAACAAAACTAACTTCTATAAGCAACGTTTCCTAAAACTACCCGTCTGTTGATCTAAAAACCGCGAGACGGCTTCCTAGCTGACCGCAACATTGACGTATTCAAGTCCAACGTAAACAAATTCTTGCTACGCCGTCTTCCTAGATAACAACATTCTTCTAAACTTCCACCATCACTCACTAACACTAATTAACCATTATCGCGAGTGGAATTTAGGGTCTGGATAAGAAGGGACTATTTAGTAAAAACATATATTTTACTCGTTTGTAGTTCATTCTATTATCTTAATTCGATTCATATTTCAACTTTCTATAATTTTCACATGCTAATATATAAGTACATAGAGTTATATACATATATAGACACACCTATACACACCCACCTATATACAAACACACACGCATACATACGGGAAGAAAAGAAAACGACCTGATACCTATGAATAAGGAGAAGGTTCCGCAGTGCAAGCGAGACTTCAAAGGCGGCGGTTTCAGAAACGCGAAGAGCAGGAGCGCTTGGTAATCGGAGTATCGAAGTACCGGAATAATATAAGTTTACCTATGTTTATGGCACAGCTGAAGCTTTATTGGCTATGGTACCCAAGCCCGTCTTGCTGTTAGGCTTATAGATATAGATATAGATATATATAGATATAGATATATATATATAGATATAGATATAGATATAAACATACATATAGTTAGAGACATAGCTACATATATAGACATATATATATAGATATATATATATATATAGAGAGAGAGATAGATATAGATGTATAGGGAGAGCCTGTGAGTGGTTATAGCACTTGTCATTGGGCTGGACGATCCGGACGATCCCACTCACGGCAGGGAAGGTTCAATGCAGCGGAAGGAGAGGGATGGGCTCCGCCTTCCATATGCTGTGCCCTAGACATGGGCAGTGTGCGATGTCGTCCAGGCTATGCGACCTTTACCTTTTTTCATATAGATATATATACATATATATATATATATAGATATATATATATATATAGATATATATATATATGCATATATAGATATATATATATATATGCATATATAGATATATATATATATATGCATATATAGATATATATATATATATGCATATATAGATATATATATATGCATATATAGATATATATATATATATATATGCATATATAGATATATATATATATGCATATATAGATATATATATATATGCATATATAGATATATATATATGCATATATAGATATATATATATATGCATATATAGATATATATATATATGCATATATAGATATATAT
This sequence comes from Sepiola atlantica, assembly GCA_963556195.1. Classification (NCBI taxonomy): domain Eukaryota; kingdom Metazoa; phylum Mollusca; class Cephalopoda; order Sepiida; family Sepiolidae; genus Sepiola; species Sepiola atlantica. The sequence continues at coordinate 62,367,669 of OY744548.1, forward strand.
ATATATGCATATATAGATATATATGCATATATAGATATATATATATATATATATATATAGATATACATATGCATATATATATATATATATATAGATATACATATGCATATATATATATCTATATATATATACAGATATAGATATAAATATATAGATATAAATATGCATATATATCTATATATATAGATATAAATAAATATATATATATATATATATAGATATATATATATATAGATATACATAGATATATATATATATAAATATACATATAAATATATATATATAGATATACATATAAATATATATATATAGATATACATATAAATATACATATATAGATATAAATATAGATATACATACATAGATATAGATATAAATATGGATATACAGATATAGATATAAATATGGATATACAGATATATATATATATATATATATATATATAGATATACATACATAGATATAGATATAAATATGGATATACAGATATAGATATAAATATGGATATACAGATATATATATATATATATATATATATAGATATATATATATATATAGATATACATATATAGATATACATATATAGATATAAATATGGATATATAGATATAAATAAATATATATATATATATACATATAAATATACATATATAGATATAAATATAGATATACATATATAGATATAGATATAAATATATAGATATATATAGAGATATATAGATGTATATATATATACATATATATATATATGCATAGACATACACAGATATACACATATATAGATATAAATCGATATATATATATATACATATATAGACATACGCAGATATATACACATATATAGATATAAATCGATATATATATATATACATATATAGACATACGCAGATATATACACATATATAGACATACGCAGATATATACACATATATAGACACACACAGATATATATAAACACATATATATATAGACGTATATATATATATATATAGATAGATATACATATATATAAATATATAGATATATACCCATATATATATTATATATAACCATATATATATATATATAGATACATATATATAGAGATGCATATATAGATATAAATAAATATAGATATAGATATTATATATTTTTGAAAAAACCATAACAATGTGAAGTGTTAACATAAATGTTATTTATTTTAACACTACCGATTGTTTTTTTCAAAATAAAATATAATACTATTACGAAACAATTGTTGTAAAATATGTCGAAATACCGTTTCTAATTAGATATAAATATATATATATATATATATATAACATAAAATATAATAATACGAAATCACATAATTGTCGATGCAATAATTTATTTCAACCGTGCTGTTTTTTCAAGCATCACTCAGACAATTACATTTTTGAGACTGATAGAAAATTGAATTTCTCTACGACAATTCAAACACAACCAGAGAGAGTGGTGGTAGCAACCAATTTGATACACTTTTTATAGAGAGGGGGAAATTTAAAACTTATATTTAACTATGGCGGTCGAAGGGGAGGGATCTTTAAGTTAATCAACTAAAAATAGCCGTGTCAAATTTATGACACATACGACTTGACGATATCATACATATAGACAACTTTACTCACGCGCATACACAAAACTAAATACGCACACATCCTATGCACACGCACATACATAATCTCACTCGCACATTACCATAACAAAGCATAATCACATACACAACTTTTATTCATACATCTCTAGCCGAGACGAAATGCGTCCGGCGAAACTCGTGTTCTCAAACTCGGTAGGAGAAAAGAAAGAAAGAAACAAGAGAAGAAATAGACAAACCGCGTGTCATAGATTCCCAGTCCGTTTGGATTCCAAGAAAGAGAATCTAATTGAAATAAAATTATACGCACATACATATATGTATACATACAAATCCATACGCACACACACATACATATATACACACACACACCTACATATATGCATATATATACATATACATATATATATATATATATATATATATATATATATAGCATGCAATGAAGTTGGTGTGGGTGTTTTTAAGAATAGAAAAAATAGAATCTTCCTTAAACATGATCAAGAAATAGACATTGATATGAAACTTCAAAAATGATACGCATATCGAATAACTTCGTACAAGAGCGAAATAACGAATGAATATATATGCCATGTACTTCAGGTTGTGCTGATTCCTGCGATAAACGTTGCAAAATAAGTATCGATTTTTTTTAGCCGACCATAAAATAGAGCAGATGTCGAAATATCCGTTCACAGTTCAAGTTGCCATCTTAAATCTCATAAAGAAATTGAGATTTATTTAAAATGTCCTAACTAAAGATCACTGAAGAAGAAATACACGACACAGTAAGGAAAAGGCAGACAGCTTGTGTCAGATATGCGTAGAGGCAAAAAATAGAAAACATGATACGAACACAGAGTTACTCCGTACACGAGCGAAACAACGAACTAGTATTAGTGTCATGAAACATATATAGCGAGGGTGCATGAAATACACAATTACTGACATGGATCGATTGCCTCTTATTAGATCACGAGCGGACGTCGAAATCTGAGTTTTAATGTTTCTGTTTTTAATGTGAAAAAGAAAACTGACATTAACGTAAGTTTTAGGAGTATAAGGACAAATGAAGAAGAACCCCTAAGCCGTCAGTGAGTGTTGTATTTGTACATAAGCAAACAAAATATAACACTATATAAGATTCATTTTTAAACATGATACGAATATGGAGTCACTTCGTACAGGAGTGAAAAACATAACGTAAACGAAAACTATATAACCCAGTTAGCGTGGTTCTTTGAAATAAACAATAACATATTAGAATATGGTTCTTTTCTATCCGACTGCACAACAGATCGGACATCGAAGTATTTGCGATAATTGTATGTCTAAAATCGGACAAGTATGTAGGAAAAGACACTTTTTAGGACGCAATAATAAATACTAGGAATACAATAAGAATTCCCGAGTTGCTACATTACAATAAAACGGTGCTACTTTGGCATGATATCTACACAGAAAAATATCTACACCCTACGCATTGATCTTTCAATTCCGTGTGTATATGTGCTATGGTGTTAGGATCGAAAAATTATTTTGATGATTTACGGAAAAATTACGTAAAATTAATAGGTTTTCATTAGCGTAACCTTTCTATTCGTCGAATAGATTATTGAGTTGTCTGCGAGTTATCGTTAGATGATTGTGAAAGTATCGCACGGTTCTTTCACTTAACGGTAAGTTTAAGGGTTAGAGGTTAGGGTTAGAGTTTAGGGTTAGAGGTTATGATTACGGATAATATTAGGGTGTTAATTTTATGTATATTTCATTCTTTATAGATTTAAAGATTAACATTTGTTGTATCCGATATATTTTAAGTACTATTATCGGTACTATTGTCGATTTTACTTTTTGCGAAATTGCATGATTAAATGTTCTGGTGTTCACACATTAACGAGACATGTGGGTTATTTTTTTTGGTAAAAGATGATGTTGTTCTCTCTTAAATTCTGTATGTGATTATATTATAAGGGGGGTGCGCTGATAAAAAAAAACATTTGGTAAATACCTACAATGTAATACAAAATAAATGTGTCTACATTTGTTTAGAAAAGAACTTGGGACTGATATAAATAATGTTTAAATTGTATTTATGTAAACTAATCGTGTATATATATATATATATATATATATATATACATATATATATATATTATTTCATCAACTCAAAATATATTGGCAATACCAACAATCGTGTGTGTATATATCATATATATATATATATATATATATATTATTTCATCAACTCAAAATATATTGGCAATACCAACAATCGTGTGTGTATATATCATATATATATATATATATATATATATATATATATATATATACGTATATCGTGTTAAAATAGATGTGTATTTATATTTTATCAATAAATACACTAAACTATTCAAGGTATAAGTTCGGTGATAAGAACAGAGCATATATAGATAATTAATAGTACACTACATTTCACTGACTAAGTCTTCATTTCATTTTAGACCAAATCCAAAGAAATTCGTTGTACTTGACGATCCGTTCCGTGCAAACATAAACAACCATGAATAGAGAATATACCCAGGATATTTCATCTATGTAGCTGTTAAAAAGCCCAAAGATCGTTTCCAGCCAAAAAGTTATGACCCAAACATAGATAGAATATTCAAGACTTACATTGAACCCTTTTCATCTATCTCTTTCAATATCTATCTATCCCTCACTCTCTCTCTCTTTTTCTCTCTTTCTCTTTCTCTCTCTCTCTCTCTCTCTCTCTCTATATATATATATATATATATATATATATATATATAATTAGTATATGAGAGAGATAGATAGAAATATATATATATATATATATATAATTAGTATATGAGAGAGATAGATAGAAATATATATATATATATATATAATTAGTATATGAGAGAGATAGATAGAAATATATATATATATATAATTAGTATATGAGAGAGATAGATAGAAATATATATATATATATATATATATAATTAGTATATGAGAGAGATAGATAGAAATATATATATATATATATATATATATAATTAGTATATGAGAGAGATAGATAGAAATATATATATATATATATATAATTAGTATATGAGAGAGATAGATAGAAATATATATATATATATATATAATTAGTATATGAGAGAGATAGATAGAAATATATATATATATATATATATAATTAGTATATGAGAGAGATAGATAGAAATATATATATATATATATATATAATTAGTATATGAGAGAGATAGATAGAAATATATATATATATATATAATTAGTATATGAGAGAGATAGATAGAAATATATATATATATATATAATTAGTATATGAGAGAGATAGATAGAAATATATATATATATATATAATTAGTATATGAGAGAGATAGATAGAAATATATATATATATATAATTAGTATATGAGAGAGATAGATAGAAATATATATATATATATATATAGTATATGAGAGAGAGAGATAGAAATATATATATTATATGAGAGAGATAGATAGAAATATATATATATATATATTATGAGAGAGATAGATAGAAATATATATATATTATATGAGAGAAAGAGATAGATAGAAATATATATATATTATATGAGAGAGAGAGATAGATAGAAATATATATATATATATAGAGAGAGAGAGATAGATAGAAATATATATATATATAGAGAGAGAGAGATATATATAGAAAGATATATACATAGAGAGAGAGAGTCAGAGAGAGAAAGAAGCAAGACAAAGAAAACAAAAAAGGGGAAGAAAGAATAAGAACATCACAATTAAAGTCAACATGAATTAAATCAAGTATATAAAACACTTTAGATTATAAGCCTGTAAGTATAGACAAACATTTAAGTGTCTGATTCAATATACAAGCAACTTACAGTGAACATATCCCCCTTCTCTCTCTCTCTCTCTCTCTCTCTCTCTCTCTCATATACATATATACAAAGAGAAATAGAGAGAAAGATGGAATTAGAGAGAGAGATAGAGACACAGATATTGAGGGGAGAGAAAAAATCAAGAGAGGAAGAGAGATGTAGATAGAAAAAGGCGACCCGTAGTAAATGAAGTATATAATTAAATGAAGTAAAAAAAGTTGAAAGTATATAAAAAAAACTTCTCATTCTAATTGTAAATTGAGTGCACAATTCAAGTGTCTTTTTAACTGTGTATTACTGATAACATAACATATCATTTGTAAGTTGATGATTGTAATTTTCTCCAACAATTTATTTTTCTTGCCAATGGCTATTTTTTTTTTTTACAATCCAACTAACACTTGTTTATATTATTCAGATATTTTTTTACTCTTTTGTTCTTATTTACATATACTCCGTTTGAAAAAAAATTTGTTTTTCGAAAAAAAAAAATGTGTTTTTTTTATTTTCAATTAAAAAAGATAAAAACAAGAACTACAGAAATTACATCGAACGATTTATTTTTATTACTAGTAAAAGTAAAGTGGGAGGTGCCCTTGTGAGGTGGATGACGAAACAGACTGCCGACGTTGGTGTCGCAAGTTCGGATCCAGTATTTTCCATAATAGAACTTTCATTTAACGATGTGGGCAACCATTATGTTGTCCCTCCTACGAGATAGCCGGAAGCAGAAAAAAAAAACGGTCAACGAAGTTGTACTATTCTTATTCATACGATTTTTTATGCCTGAAAATGCTAGACAAATAAGAAAATGAAGTTAAATAACATGTTTCGTCCATGGTATATATAGTCATCAACAGACGAACTGTTTCGCTGTATCAGAGTTGGGCGCTACTGCAGAGACGAGGACCACTGTTTGATTGATGGCGGCGGAAACTGCCGACTCCTCTTCGGGTGAATTCGTCCGAAAACGTGAGCGACGGAAAGAAATGTTATTTTGGGGAAGATAACTGTTGAATTGACAAATGAGGATGAGTTAAAATTATGAACATTTATTTATTGAAATAAATTAACAAATGAGGACTGTACCTAATGTTTATCAAAGTTTTATTTATTTCGTTTTTTTTTTAAATTCAAATGTATATCAAAGTGTTATTTATTTATTTGTTGTACATAATGTTTAATTTGTTTCAATAAATAAATGTTCATAATTTTAACTTATCCTCACTAGTCAATTCAACAGTCATCTTCCCCAAAATCAAATTTCTTTCCCTAGCTCAGGTTTTCGGACGATTTCTCCCGAAGAGGAGTCGGCAGTTTCCGCCGCCATCGATCGAACAGTGGCCCCCCGTCTCTGCAGTAGCGCCCAGAGGTGTTAAGTTCAGCTTGACTAGCACATGCCCAAAGCCAGGATCGAATGTAGTATCATCTTGTTTATAGTGAGCGAGTTTAACTATTCGGCGCTATAATTGACATCTCAATTATTTATATGAAGAATAACAATTACCAGAGACTGCTGGGATATATGAGCGAGCAAGCTTTCGCTCTAATACATTATTTTCAAGCGATTTGTTTTAATTTATAAATCATTGTTTGTCATTCGGGGATAAATTCACTCTTGGTTAAAGTCTGTATGAGATGTTGATCGGACAATATTATTTACGTTAAAGATATGAGCTAGCACGTTTTTCATCTAATAGACCATTTTTAAGCGATTTTATTTGTTTATTAATTATTTCTGTTGGGCATTCAGAGATCAAATCCATCTTTATATAGTCCGTATGAGATGTAGATCGGACGATATTAAAGCCTGTCTACGTGGTGCGTTAAGGAATAGTCTTTTGACACTTTTTTGAATATCGCTTCGTCTTTGAATATTTAAATATTTTTAAAAAGCAAAAAAACAATCTTTGTTTTTCTTTAAAATAATTATATCATTTACCTTAAATTTTCGATTTAATAGATCATTTTCAAGCGATGTTTGTTTTTATTAATTATTTATTTGGGGCATTGAGATAAAATCCATCTTAATATAGTCCGTATGAGATGTTGATCGGACGATATTAAAGTCTGTTCTGGTGTCGCACCTTTCTACGTGCTGGGTTAAGGAATAGTGTGACACTTTTTAAAATATCGTTTTGTATTTGAATATTTAAATATTTTTTAAAAGCAAAAAACGATCATTGTTTTTCTTTTAAATTATTTTTTTATTCACCTTAAAGATATGACTTAGCATGTTTTCGATCTAATAGATAATTTTCAAGCGAGTTTATTTAGAGATCATTTTTATGTTGTCCTTTGGAGTTAAACCCCTTCTTGATAATGTCGGTATGATCATTTTTATTTTAATATATGTATGTATAGTTTAATATATATATATATATATATATATATATACATATATATATATATATATATCCATTTGTAAAATGTTGTTTCAACATTCATTTATTATTTTGTTATTTTATAATTTTATATAACGCGTTTCAAGCGGTGGTCCGCTTTCATCAGATATGTAAATCCATTTGAAGAAATGTCTTTCGATTTGAAAGAGTGTTTCATTTGAGAAAATGTGCTATTGTTTGGCGAAAAAATTGCAAACAATAACACATTTCCTATATATATATATTATAATATAATTATAATATAAAATGAAGTAATAAAATAAGGCGTCAATCAAATTTTATTAGAATTCAAAGTTCATGCAAAGCATTCTTAAGTCCTTAGCTCATGAGTTTTCAAAGATAATTCTTCTCTTCAGAGGACCATTACCGCAGTTATACTACTACAGGTAATAAAATTACGCTTTGAAAATATATAAAATTATATACACAAATACATAAAAATACATAACATAAAACATATCAATCCAAAAACATGCTTTTGTTGAATCCATACAGTCCATCCAGGTCATACAAGTTGAGAAGCATAATCAGGAAGGACATTACTCCAAGATACAAACAGCACCTTGATTGACACCTTATTTTATTACTTCATTTTATATTATAATATTAATGCTCTATCCAGTATATTGAGATTCAGTTTTTTATCCGGATGTTTCACTAATTATAAGATATTAGTTGACGCTTATATCTTTTGTTGGATTGCTTCATATATATATATATATATATATATATATATATTCAGATATGCACACATATAAATGTATATATATATATATACACACATATAAATGTAGATATATAAATGTAGATATATATATATATACACACATATAAATGTAGATATATAAATGTATATATATATATAGATATACACACATATAAATGTAGATATATATATATATATATATATATATATAGATATACACACATATAAATGTATGTATATATATATATATATATATATATATATATATATATATACGTGTGTGTTTGTGTTTAATTAAATAATGCTAAGTTCTGTTGGTGTTGAACTAATGGACTCCCAGTAGAATATTGATAACTGCACACGAAGCGCTTGGCGAGACTGATTGATTTCGACCCCAGTTCGATGACGTTGACTTGGTTGACCTTTGCATTAAGAGCGTTGATAATATTCACAGACGTTTTGCTCTGCAGTCCTCTGGGAGAGAGAAAGAGAGACGGGGGTTGGTCATCGAATGGATAAATGATGGACTCGTAGGGGAATGAATCTAGCTGACCAATCGTGTGGAGAAGAGTAAGTTTTGATGATGGTAATGAATTTCATAATGGGGAAACGGTAACGATTTAATGATCTCTAGACTTTATGACGTCTAGTCACGGTTGGGACTCGATAAAATAAATAAAAACAATCTGATTGGAAGCAGCTGAGCAGGTACCCATTTCAGGAAAGTGTTGGTCATGTATTTCATACCGTCTCTATCTATATTTCAACTCTCTCTCTCTCTCTCTCTCTCTCTCTCTCTATGTATATCTTGTTCTTGTACTCTTTTTATATATGTATACTTATGAATACTTCCAGAAAAGTTTGATTTGAAATAGGTTTTCTGGATTTTTATACTCTTTTCGTATTTTTCTTCATAATTTTCTCAATTATTCGAATAATCGTTCCGGCTTGAAGGGAAGTTGTCATATATTAATAAGATACAATTCGACATATTCAAAATATATTAATTAGAATTTCAAAAATTCAAATCGAATTCAACAAATCGAGTTCCGGAAATTTTAATTCTGGTAAAACATCTTTGGATATCCTAATGGGGAACATCTTAATCTATTGGAAGATGCTGTACATTATCATTTTGATTATTCCGTCGACTGTTCTCATCTTGGATTTTATTCTCGCTACGTTTCGGCCGATGTAAACTCCGACCTTCTTCAGCTGTATCTTTTCGAATTAAGAAATCTTTCTGTCGAACTCGGGAATGTGTACGCAATTTCGAACAGAAACATTTATTTAATCAACGGGTCTACCATGTTCTTGTTCCGTCAACCAAGACCGGGTAACCTTTTTGCATAACTCGTAATTCTATTCTGAAGATTAAACCTTTAACCTCAAGAAAACTGTCATTTAGATGTGAATATTATCTACACTGTATCCGTTACGTCACGGGCCCAAATAATATAAATAATCTAACCCCATGTTCCATATTTTGGTACTTGTCCAGATATTGACCCTAATTTCCGTAACTGCCCGGCAGCAGCGAGCCGACAGCTAACGGAAGCGTCCGAGACCTGCCGAGTCGGCAGACGACAACAATGTAAGACGATGAATATACGTAAAGAAAAAGAAATGCATATATTTTTATACAAAACATGAAATAAATGAACAAACCCATAGCTGAAATAAATAAACTTTTTTTTATTAATATTTTTTAACCATTTTTTAAAAACTTTTTGTAGAAACGCTAACTTTTTTTTACTTTTTAAAACCATTTTTTTTTTTAAATAAACTTTTTTTTTACTTTAAAACGCGAAAATAATAGAAACTGTTGTTTTTTTTTACTTTTTAAAACCATTTTCTTACTTTTAAACTCTAAAATAATAAAAACTGGTTTTTTTTAAAACTTTTTTAAACCATTTTTTTTTGTAACTTTTTTTTTGCAATTACGCATTGTTTTTGTTGCATTATTTTAGCTTTTTTTAGTTTTTTTTTTTTTTTTACATTAAGCATTTTTTTCCTTCATTAGATTCTTTTCCTGGAGGGGTAAGTGCTTGTTTTTTCTTTGGAGGGGGGCTTAGCGAAATACAGGCAGAAGAGGAGGATGGGGTCGTCGTCAAGGATGTGGAAGGAGGCGGAGCAGAAGAGTGTTCCAGGAATATTTCTCCGTCACAGTCTTTCGCGGTACTAGCCGGCAAAGTCGGCCGCCGCCGCATCGCATAACTTTTGCCAGCAGAGCTTTCTGCTGGCAAAAGTTAATGCACTGCTCCGGAGAGGCAATTGTATGACACAGCACTTCGAAATTCATCTTCTACAATTGCCAAGCGTCTCTCCTTCAAATCGCTATCGTCTGCTTTTGACGCCAGCCTCGTTTTCGACTCGGCAGGTCTCGGACGCTTCCGTTAGCTGTCGGCTTGCTGCTGCCGGGCAGTCACGGACATTAGGGTCAATATCTGGACAAGTACCCATATTTTTAACAAAAACATGAGATCCGTGGTTGTTCTACGGTCTATTTGTGGACTTCGATCTTAGAAAACATGTTCAGCAAGTATTTTAGTAAGTGAATGCCTCTCTTGTTAAGAAGGGCTCAACTCTGATTCGCTCCTAGAACTGGATTGCACTCCAGACCTGTAATGGACATCTACGCAACACCTCTTTCCTCCTACAATTCACGACCCTTCTTCATCATCCACAGTATTATTTTAGTAAGTGAATACCTCTCTTGTTAAGAAGGGCTCAACTCTGATTCGCTCCTAGAACTGGATTGCACACCAGACCTGTAATGGACATCTACGCAATTAGATAGATGGTTATGGTTATGCAGATTAATATATACAAGATAGATATGTGACCATGACCAACACACCCAACCGAGTACAGTGGTTTACACAACGCCCTGAATCCTTTAAAATATCCCCTGAAGGGTTACTTATCAGCTCCAAACATACCTGAATGCTTATGATAAATCGAATTTATTGATAAGGTTGATCGAAAAATCAGTGTACTGCTACAGAAAGTTCCTCACGCTAGACGCAAATCTTTACCTGTATGAGAGTCAGATTCGTCTTAAATTAAATACTGGGCATGAGCACTCGTTTCTGCCTTGACCAATCACGAAATCAAGTCGAAGGTGAGATCTACTCTACACCCATAATGCTGCTTTTCTTATGGAACAGACGTTGCTAGTCTTCCTCTAGCGTTTCCTTATTTTCATGGTAAGTGCTTGAGGGTATCTTTTACGACGCTCAGCAGACTAAAAACGCTAAAAAAAACAAATATACAACAAATTAAAGTAACTGTAGGCGATAAAAGTTATTTTCAAACTTACCTGTGGCATTTGTTTGTATTTTTAACCCGTTTGAAGTGCTATTTATTAGAAACTAAATTGTTCGTCACACCAAAATCGCAAAATCCAACAAGGCGGTCGTGGGGGGCTATGTAAGAGAATCACGACCGACCGCCATTTTGTTTTTGTGCAAAAAAAAAAAAAAAATTTTTTTCTACATCTAATAAAAACCCATCTATACTATGTAAAAATATAAACAAATATCATAGCTAAGTAGGAAAATATCTATTCTCGACCTAGGTCGCCTTTACTTGTTGCATATTTATGTTTTTAATCACTGTATCGTTCGTTTTCTTGAACCCGTTCACGACTCTGCTGAGCGTCGTAAAAGATACCCGTGCTTGACTTAGGTCCACCATATTGTTTCCTGCTATAAAACACTCAGCTAAAAAACTCATCCTCTAATATATTCCTATGTTCCTCAGTGTACTAATACCCAAAATGAATTTCTATGAACGAAGTTTCTTTGGAAGTACTTTCGATGTGTGGAACACAATATCATGTGACTGATTCCCCTCCGACTAAAACAAAGGCTTTTTTTATTCAAATCGTAACACTTATTTCGCTCAGTCATTTTAAGTTATAATATTTTGCCCATGTCATCTATCGTTTCAATCCTCTCATCGTGATATTTATCGTCGTACAGATCTGAATAATACGTATCCTTGAGTGGTGTGTGTGCCTTTATAAGTTGTGCCCTATTATAATATCATCATTATCTGTTTGTTTTAACATTTTTTGCATGCTTGTATGTGCTGGACGATTCTTAGAAATTGACTTCGAAATGTACCTATCTCTTCCCAGGTCTTTATTAATCCCAATTTCTCTAAGTGCTATCCTTATGACTGTCTTTAATTTTTTCTTTGACCTTACCCTGAACCGATCTTCTTAGCTCAACTGTTCTACATCTAATAACCAAAAAACTCATGTTTTCAACATTCTTATACCATCGCAGGCTCTCGCTTTGCATAATCTCCCTATACTGGTCAGAAACATGATTAACTGGTGAATTGTGAAAGAGAATAATTATTGTTTTTTTATATTTTTACTCTCGCAACGTTTGAGAGGTAAATGAGTACTATAGTTGCACACTCAGATATCTATGTATCTCTAATGGAGATAAAGAGTTAGCCCCAGGAAAGCGTCCCTTGATATCTGAGACTTTACACTGAAATTAAATGAAAATATGGAGATAATTTGAATTCCTACAAGACACTGTTGTCGAGTGTCTAAGGTTTATAAGTATAACTTGGCATGACGATGCTTCCCCATACAAGGAAACCCCGACCAAATATTCAAAATAACATCGTATTCAAAGCCCAACTACGATCCTTTCTGTACGACTACATACTGGCTTATACGAGGAATTGTTAACCTTCTCCAAGTGATGTTGCCTCTAGTAACAGAATTAAGCGAAATACCCCACCAAACTACATGGATTTATGTATTGGAATCTGTTAATATCTTGAAACCACATATATCTAGATACTCCACCAGACTAGATGAAGTATGGTCTAGAGACCATAAGAAATATATATTATAAAATACTAAACTGTTCACTTGGGGAGAGGAAATTTTAAGTTCTTCACTTTTTTTTACTCTCAACGTTTGAGAGATAAAATGAAAAAATTAATTGGGCATTCGGTTATCTATGTATCTCATAAACAATTCGATTGTTAGTCTAAGGACAGGGCTCTTTGATATCTTAAAGCTTACACTGAACTTAACTTAAAAAATGAATTAGTGTTTATCTTCCTCTGAGGTGATCAGATCTAAGACTGTCTTCAAGACTCATTAACCATCCATCGTAATTTTTTTTTTACTATTATTTCTTACAGGAAACGCTCGCTGAGGTTCCATTACTATGCATCACGATACAGCGTGCATATACCTTATATACTTTGTCTGGTGGTAGACAGTGGTTATCTTTCGCTGGTTCGGAATGCCGGAAGTTCCATGAACGTACTCTACCTTATCCTACCTCTTGCAATCGTTAGAAAAACTAAAAGAAATATTTCTGCTCTATCTTTAGCGCTGTGTTATCGCCAAATAAAATAATAAAAAAAGTCAATGCCATCTCGGTAATTAATGGTGGAAATTGTTCTGATCCTATTTTTGGTCGCGCAGTTGATTCTTATAATATCACTTAAGACCTTGGTCTAGTGTTATTTTCGGATCTGATTTCATCAGGAATCGGCAGATTATTTCACTTTTGTTTACGGTTTTCTTATATATTCTTACGTGATGAATTACGAACCCTTTTCTTTATACGCATTTCTTTCCTCGGGCAGTTTTCGTTTTTTTCCTATTCAATCTGCAATATTTTAGTCTAAGTTATTTTGGGCCATCTGCATTTATCGATGGATATGTGATACTGTCTTAAAAGCATGGGATAATTTACGTATAGTAGCAATATAATATATATATATATATAATATATATATATATAATATATATATATATAATATATATATAATATATATATATATAATATATATATATATAATATATATATATATACTATATATATATATAATATATATATATATAATATATAATATATATATATATATAATATATATATATATAATATATATAATATATATATAATATATATATAATATATATATAATATATATAATATATATATAATATATATATAATATATATAATATATATATAATATATATATAATATATATAATATATATATAATATATATATAATATATATAATATATATATAATATATATAATATATATATAATATATATAATATATATATAATATATACATATATATATATAATATATATATAATATATATAATATATATATAATATATATATAATATATATATAATATATATAATATATACATATATATATATAATATATATATAATATATATAATATATATATATATATATAATATATATATATATATATATAATATATATATGACACCGGTTTTTCCCGTTTTTTTCGACCCTCTCGGTCTTCTATTGTTGTCTTTTGAAAATGAAAGTTTTAAGATTACCTTTTGCCGTACTTTTTATTTACCAGACAGTATTTATTATTCTGGTATTTAATCAGTTTTTTCGTGAAATTATTAATGAATCGTTTTGAGTTTCACTTTCTCTCATCGTTTATTTCTGTTCACTTTTTCCATCTTCCGGCAACTACATTGCATTGCTACAGCCTCGGACTACTAACCTGCACTTATATATATATATATATATATATATATATATATATATATATCCGTGTGTTTGTGTGTATATGCATCTTAGATAACTGTGTAGACGTTAGGTTCATGTATGTACATACAGTACGTCCCAAAAGTAAATAATAAAAAAATGAAATCTTCTGAATCTAAACAAAATTATATATTAATGTTGATGAAAATTTCACTGAATATACTCATTATGGACTGATACCGAAATTTTCAAATGAATTAGAATAATATTATTAAAGTTATCCACCATTTTACATAGTTCAAGTGTCCAAAATTAAGGAACATTAAGGAAAAATAATTGTTTAAAGTTTAAAACAATAGTGTTTGTTTGTATAAAAGGATAACAATAAATGTTCTAAACTTTTATTATCATCATTGCTGCAAGTCACGCATTACACTGGTCAACAAATTTTTCTTTTTTTTTCTTTGGCAGACCATCTAGGAGTGTTTTCTGGGGTTTTGAAGGTCGCTGATTACGAATATAACATTGGTTTTGCCAGATTGGTCCTAGTTTAGAAGATACTGATAGCCCCAAATAAGCCTAAACTGCTAAAATTCTCCCTTAAATACTTCAATATAGAAGCAGTAAATAATAATTTTCTGATATTATTGAATCATTATAATGATTATGTATATATTGAAGTATTTCAGGGAGAATTTTTATATAATTATTTATATAGGGAGAATTTTTATATAATTATATACTGTAATTACTTAATAACATGTTCCATAAATATAGTTGCAGTATAAATTAAACAGTAATTAAGAATTTTCTTTTTAATTCCACAGTTGAAAATGAGTTCCAGAGAGAAAATGAGTTCTTCTAGAAGATGTTGCAGATATGAACCGGATGTCTTTTGTTACATCTGTGGACAGTATATGATGGCACAACAAAAGAGGAATATACAGACTTTGTCAAGAAGGCGTACAAAGCATACTTCGATATGATACTTGGTGACCAAGACAAGTCTTGGGCCCCACATATGGTGTGCAAAACCTGTGTAGAAAGTCTCCGCGGTTGGACCAACGGTAAGCTGAAGTTGAAGTTGAAGTTTGCTGTACCAATGGTGTGGAGAGAGCCCAACAATCATTTTGATGACTGCTACTTCTGTCTCAATGACATGACGGGGTTTAACAAGCACAAGAAAGCAAATTGGCAGTATCCGAGCCTGGATTCTGCTATCCGTCCTGTTGCGCACTCTGAGGATGTACCTGTGCCTGTTTTCACCAGTTTGCCTGAAATCGATGAAACCGAAGAGATTCCAGCTGATCTTTCAATATCAAGTGATGATAGCTGTAGTGACTATGAAGAACCCTCAAATGGCCCTCAGCTTTTCAATCAATCTGAACTTAATGACCTAGTGCGAGACCTTTGTTTGTCGAAGGAGCAGTCTGAAGTTCTTGCATCACGACTCCAAGAGAAAAACATTCTTGATTCTGGCACAAAAGTAACATACTATAGGACAAGGGAAGGCAGCTTGCTTCGTTTCTTTTCTAAAGAAGACGACCTGGTCTTTTGTAATGACGTTTCTGCACTTCTTAACTGCATGGGGATCTCATCATATGACCCAGCAGATTGGCGTCTCTTCATAGATAGCTCGAAAGCAAGTCTAAAAATTGTACTTTTGCACAATGGCAATAAGTTTGCTCCTGTACCAATTGGCCATTCTACCAAGATGAAAGAAGAGTATGATGCTATCAAATTTGTTCTTGAAAAGCTGAATTACAACACTCATAAATGGCTGATTTGTGTGGACTTGAAAATGGTGAATCTTCTGCTTGGTCAGCAAAGTGGGTACACAAAGTATCCCTGCTTTCTTTGTTTGTGGGATAGCAGAGCAAGAATCCAGCACTGGAGAAGGGAGAACTGGCCAGAACGAGAAAGTCTCGAAGTCGGCACAGCCAACGTCATCAATGAGCCTTTGGTACCCAGGGATAGAATCATCTTCCCTCCATTGCACATAAAACTAGGGCTCATGAAGCAGTTTGTTAAGGCGTTGAACAAGGATGGGGATTGCTTCAAGTACATATGCAGGCAATTTCCAGGTCTTTCCATCGAAAAAGCTAAAGGTGGCATCTTCGATGGACCTCAGATTCGAACGCTCATGAGGGATTCTGACTTCACTAATCATATGAACACGGTTGAGTTAAATGCTTGGGTGTCCTTCACAGATGTAGTGACAAACTTTTTGGGAAATCACAAAGCTGACAATTACAAGCAATTGGTCCGTAAGATGCTTACTGCATACGGAAAACTAGGGGCAAATATGAGCATTAAAGTTCATTTCTTGTTTAGCCACCTCGACAGATTTCCTGGTAATCTTGGTGATTACAGTGAGGAGCAGGGAGAGAGATTCCATCAAGACATACCAACAATGGAAGAGAGGTATCAAGGCAAATGGGATGAGCACATGATGGCAGACTACTGCTGGAACCTTTTGAGAGACTGCCCAAAAGTTGCTCACAAGCGAAAATCGTATAAACGTCAATTTTAGTTTTGTGAATAAAATATTGTTTTGTGTGTTCATTGTAACTAAGAATCTAGTGTATAATGCTTTGCATTAATTTATGATATATAACTGATTATGTAAATGTTTTTTTTCACTTGGAGAATTAAAATTCAGCAAATTTTTAGCAAATTTTTTGTATATCCTCGAAATCTATGAAAAGTGTTCAGTTATAGGATAAATGAAATGATGTTATATCTAACTTAACTTGTTAGATTGAGATTTTACACTGTCTTTGTGGTTTAAGATCATCATAAAAATCAATATCTGACATTTATGCACTATTTAGCCGTTTTTTGTACGTTTAGCTATGGTCGCGAATGGGTGATTTCAGACAAACGACCCCCTGTGATAACTCAAAAACTAGAGCCAATTTGAAAAAACTAATGTCAGATTCGGATTCAGCGCCCTTGAAAACCCCAGAAACCAATCTTACTTTGCCTGCCAAAAATATTGTGTTGACCAGTGTTATCAATCAGGTCAAAAAGAAATAAAACTGATTTCAGCGACAAAGCAAAAATCGTCAAATTAAGAAAGGTAAAGTTGACAATGGAAGAAATCGGAAAAGGTGTGAAACGTTCAAAAAATGATGTAAGCCGAGTTCTGAAACTCTATAAAGGAACTGAAAGGTTTAGTTACATAAAAACACCTGGTATATATATATATATATATATATATATATATATATATATTTGTGTGTGCGTAATCTATTTATGGAAAATCATAAGCACAATGGCGGGCGAAAAAATGTGTTCCTTAGTATTTCGTACTGAGTGTTTATGTCGATTTTAGAAGTAAGTATAGTTAAAATTTCTTACTTTTTTCTTTCTTATAAAGTCTATAGGCAAATTTGAGATGTTTTTTTTTTCTTTTAAAAGCCTTTAATGATGTGTTATATTAATAATTATTATTATTTGTACTAACTAGGAGTAATCACACAATTCATTGTGTGTGATTGCTCACCGACAACAACCGGTTGTGTTTCCTGAAGTCTAAGTAACAAAAAGCCTCCTCAAATGTACAGTACTCCTCACAAATTTTCGATAACAACCGCAGATGACCTTGTGATATCGCCACAACCGCCTAGCATTCATTTCTCGCTGGTAACGAGCATTCGTCTCTTTTGGGATTGTGCTGGCAAAAATTTGTCGGTCTTGCTATCTTACTTGACGCTCCAATAATAGGCTGTGTGGTGTCAGCCGTGGCTGGTACCATAACTTTTGGGGGAGGAGGCTGGGGGCAGTTTATGATTTTATTTTTCAGTTTATGTTCCTTGGTTCGTGTGGTAGTCCTCTTGTGTTTTTATTATTGTAACTTCCATGTGACTGGTTACAGTTTGTAGATTTTACGAGTTGGTTTCTGCATTAAAAGATTTTCCTGAAGATGTCATGTTTTCATCATTGCCGTACTTTGTATGGTCTCAATAATCCCTTTGATTTCAATTCTCCTAGTCTTTTTCCAGTTGTTTGGGGGACAGTTCCTAGTGCTCCTACGATTATTGGTATTATATTGAAGTTCTTCATGCCCCATAACACTTACAGTGCTGTGGCAAGTTTCGTGTATTTGGTTCGTTTTACCGTCTCTTTGATATTTACTCTGTGGTCTGCTTGAACGGCAAAATCGACAATTTGGCAAGCTTTTTTCTTGATGTTGACTGTTATGACATCCGGTCTCCTTGCTGTTATGAGTTTATCCGTGTCCACCTTCATGTCCCAGAGGATGTTTGGATTTTCATTTTCAAGTAGTCTTTGGTGTATGTTTGTAACATTTGTGTGCATATTCGAAATGCAGTCGTTTGCATAGTTCGCAGTGTACTGCTTTCCCCACGCAGTCATGTCTGTTTTTGTATTCTTTTTTATTTTATTTTCATTATTAGAAGTAGTAGTTATAGTAGTATCTACATAATTACAACTATTAATAAAATCCTCATTATGACTATTATTATTATTATTAGTAGTAGTAGTATCTTTATTATTACCCCTATTATTATTATCATAATTATTATTATTGATATTGTCCTCATTATTATAATTATCATTATTATCATTATCATTGTAATTATCTATATATTAATACGATAGCGTGTGTGTTCGTGTGTAACGCTTCCGGCAAAAGCTCTGCGCATGCGTGCCGCACCTAGATTTTGAAAAACATTCAACTCGCCTAATTTTCGAAACATTTTCATGTATTTCCCCTTTCGCGCAACGGTTAGCGACGTAGTATTTTTGACTTCGATCCCAACCAACCTCTAACATTTTTTCTACATTTCGAGGAGAAGGGGAAGAGAGGTAGGGAGGGGACGACCGGAAAGACACATATTAATACACTAGCGTGTGTGATTTTGTGTGTCATGCTTACATCAAAAGCAACGACCATTCCGAATCTTTGTATGCTACTCATGAATTGGCTTGGCCTTTTGGCTAAGATCAAAGTGTAGTATCTGTTCCGATGGATACTGCACTCCATAGACTGGTATTGTATTGGCCTTAGAGGCTTGATTTACGCCGGTCTGTGGGTCTGTCCTGTGCAGTTCTTAGAGGTCCACCCTCCCAGGCTTCGCCTCCCCTCTTTGGGGAGGAGTAAGTTTATTGCTTACTGCCTGGGGCGCCCCTACCGAGGAATGTCAACGGGGCTGCCCAGGCAATTTTTAATGGCCAGAGTGCTCACCTTCTCGAGCGCTGACTTTTCAAACCCCACTTTCCCAACCTGACCTTGGGTTACATCTTACTTGTAGGGGTAAGATGAAACTGACCTTCTGCCTAACTCTTGGAGAGGAGTAAATAAATAGTCATGAATTGGAGCCAAATTTAATTTAATCGAAAACATTTACAAAGTAAGGTTTAGTCGTCGAAATATTACCTTCACTAAAAATATTGTATATAAAGAAGCTTTGTAAATTGTTTCATGTATTGCTCATTTTTTAAAAATAAATATACAAGTCCAAATCTTATATTTTATTCAAACATGTATAGGTTAGGAACAAGATAATTAGTATTAAAAACATCATTTCGTGTAATTTACACGGGCCCCGCTAGTTATCATTATAATCATTGTTTGTATTATCGTCATCATTGCAATTATCATTATTATTTTTATTACTATCATTACCTCACTTTATTGCTAGTAGTAGTATTATGTTATGCATTTTTATTCCTATATAATTTGACTATCGTATCACAAGATAGTTTTTAACGGTATTATTTATTATTTAGTAGTATTAGTAGTAGTAGTATTAGTACTATTTGATAGTAGTGTCAACCTTTGGATGGTTTTAGTTAGATTTTTCTTTATTGAGCATCAAGTCAATTCCCTTGACTTTAGACATTCAAGCTGTACCTTAACACTTTAGCCGTTCTAAACAGGCAAGCCTTTTGCAGAATTTTAAATCTGTTCAAGCTATTAATGGTGTTTTTTTCGTTATGGTTCCAAGCGTTCTAATTGCAACGGAAATCACCTTTGCTGCTTTACATTTCCATAGTCTAACTAATTTCCATTTTAGATCTTTGTATTTTTTCGTGTTTTTTGAAGGGACAGGCTATATCAATGAGTAAGAAAGTGATCTTGTTTTTATTTAGAAAGTAAGTCGGGTTCGGAATGTTCAAAAACCTTAGCAGTTTGTATGCACATCCCCAAATAAGTTTGCCATTGTCGTTTTCCTGTAACACTCTGGTGTATGCTCATACCACTTCTCATGGTAGTTCAACTCATAAAGTGTGCATATATTCCAGTATAGTGCATGACCGACTTTGTCGTGTCTCCATTTGTTTATACTGATGCTGTGCTAGCATTGGGCATTCAGATACAATATGTGGCAAAGATTGGTCCCTTTAATTACACAATCGGCATAACGGTTATGGTACAGTTTGCTCAATGTAATGTTTGGTGAACCTCATGCGAGTGGCTTGTTCCTAGGGTCCTATTAAGGTTCCCTCACTAGCTTTTTTTAGATTACCCCTGATTAACCAATTCCAGCTGCCATTAGCTCTAAATGCAGTATTCTTAAAGGATACACTGTGTAGATTCTTACTAAATAATTTTAAACCTCTCTCTCTCTCTTTCTCTCTCTATTTCTCTCTCTCTTTCTCTCTCTCTCTAAACCTTTGATTCTTATTCACCCCAGTCCTTAGCATTTCCTCTATTTTCACTTCACAAAGATGAATCTTATTACTTTCAGAAATATATTTATATAGACAATCCTCTTCTATATTCACGACGTCTTGACCACTAATTATCCCTGTGCCATCTTTCTTTCTAGATAGATACAATCGATCTGCATCTCTTTTCTTTGCAAAAGCTCGATAAATCGTAACTATTTGTGTTTTTGTAATCACAACATGGTAGTCAATCTACATTCCAGTCAAGTATACCGGCAGTAAATCAAATGACATTGATAGCGTAGATTGCATTTCAACTGTGGAGGTGTGATTAAAGAATAATTCTTACTATTATGTTGTACTCAGCTGTGACCTGGTTTTTCATTTCATTGTTTTTAATCTTATCTGCCTCACGTATTCCGAAGTATCTGTAGCCTTTCTCACTGTCTGAATTCTTTATCATATATGTTGTTGGGAGTCCAAGGTCATCTGAGTGGACAAGTTTAACTATTTTTATAACAAGAATGGCACGTTTAGTTATGCTAAATTTCATGTGTATGTCGTCAATAAATAATCTAACCGTATTCTTTAGGGTATCAAGTTAGTTTTCGGTCTCTTCAATAACTCATCTATAAATAGTAAGTAGTTAGCTATAGGAAGTCCTTTCCCAAGTTCATATCCTGTATCCACATTACGTAAGAGAAGTGCTATTAGGATC
The DNA here is from genome assembly GCA_963556195.1 of Sepiola atlantica. Taxonomy (NCBI): domain Eukaryota; kingdom Metazoa; phylum Mollusca; class Cephalopoda; order Sepiida; family Sepiolidae; genus Sepiola; species Sepiola atlantica. The sequence goes on from OY744548.1 coordinate 62,390,169, forward strand.
AAACTCATGCCATAAAGCAAAGGGGGAAGACTATCGCCCTGGAAAACCTCTCATGATTTTCACTTTATTTAGTGCAACACCTTCTAAAGTTTAATTGGTTTTAATTGGCATTGATAGCATAGCAGTAATATCATTATTATTATTATCAGTTTTATTATTATTGATATGTTTTTTCAATATTGTACTATCAAGACAGATTTGCACTACTCCATCTTGAATTTTAGTCAAAACGAAATGTTGTATAGTTTTTTCTTCAAATCACTATCAGACGTCTACCTTGAAAACAACATGAACAAAACCATCAGTGCCCTTATTTTTTTATACCACACATTTACTAAATCAAAGATAAAATAATTTGAGAAATTACTAACGTTATATGTCTACATAGAATATAAAACCATTCTACATAGAATATAAAACAATTCTACATAGAATGTAAAACCATTCCGTCCGAATTGTCTTTTTAATCTTAGCATAAACCATTGTGACGTCAGCAGAAAAACGAGATTCAATGGAATGACCTTCTCTTTAAAAGGTCCACGCCTAAAATCGACCAGGCTGAATGCCGTAGCAAGTATCACGTAGGGCATGTATATAATATCATAGATAACAACCTTCGCAATATGGTATATTTTTAAAAAGTTTATTTAAAATACAACCCCCATTTTGATGTAAAACTGACAACCATATAACGATTTTATTGGTAGAGACTTACATGATAAACTTTCACCCTGAATAAGTCATACTAGTCAAGCTTCGTTTTCTTATCATTTATATTATTATTATTATTATTTATCTTATTATTTACAGTATTATTATATGGGAAATGAAAAAGGAAAACCAAAAAGGATTTTTTTTTATATATTCCTACACGTTTCGTCTTTATTTGTAAGACTTCCTCGGGATGATAATTTAAAGAAAAATGTGATGCAAGTACGTGAGAATATTGGGTTGACATGATGGGTTGATGAGAAAAAGTGGTAGCCACTACTGGATGCGTAGGACCGAGGTCTGGGCTTAGTGAAGTCAGTAGCATGGAATGAAATTATGAGGTTGATTCTGAGTGAAAAAAAGTGGAGGGGTAGGGGTGAACGGAAATAATGTGGATGGCTGTGAGTGAAGAAGTGGAGGGGTGGGGAAAGAGGATGAGAGGAGGGAGGCTCTGTTATTTGTGTATTATTATATATAACTATAATTATGGTTCAATAATCTTATAAAAAGGTAAACAAACTTATTATTTAGTCATCTAATTTACGTAAATGTTTGTGTTGACCACGCCTTTAAGAGGAGTAATGTTTTTTTTATAAATGCTCACAGAGACATTAAGAATTATTAAAGAATAGTTGAATCAATATAGAATTAGATGAGCGAGAGAAATCCATGTGTATATTTATATGTATTTGATTTACCCCATAACTAATAAAACGTACATTATGAATTTAGGGAACACAAATGCTACGTGTAAAGTTGCTAAATATAATTCGTTAAACCGAGGCGCAAATCTCAGCGGGCAACGTTTTTTTGCCATCATATTTTGGCAGGCTCGGGGTATTTTGTTCAGATATTACTGTGAGAAAAAATAACTTCTAAGACGAATATTATGAAGCCTTATTTGTGCGTTTGAAGGAAGTTACCGACAATAACGGTCACAAACGTGCGCTCTATCAAAGAGAATAAACCGAGTCACAATTCGGTCGCAACGATGGAAAACTACATTAATTGCATATCGAATTGCCTCCGCACATACACTGTTATCAAGATATATCCCTCAACGATTATTGGCTGTTTGCATACCTCAAAGGAATTGAAGAGAAAGAGAAAGACATTTGCTCCAATCAAAAGTTGATATTAAAACCGAGCTGTATTTTGAGTCGAAAGACAAATCGGTCTACATGAAAGACATCGAAATATCAGATAAGCCTCCGAATTAATATCTCAACCTAAAAGCCTATGTTAATGAATCAACTCAAATGTTGCTTAAAACCTGTAGTGTTATGACGTAGTTCCAGGGTATTAAATTCCCTCCCACCGCAGCAATATGTTACACAAGATCAGAAAGTGCGGGTAGAGTCAAGCCAGCGCCCCTAAAGAAGGAGCAATCTGGCCTAGCAAAAATAGCCTGGGAAACCCTGTCAGCATTTCTCGGACAGGGCGCCTCAGGCAGTAAGGGATAAACTTACTCCACCCAAAGAGGGAAGGAAAGGCCTGGGAGGGTGTACCTCTTAGGACGACCCAGGACAGTATACCTCAGCCCGGCAGATAAAAGGCCAACGAAATGGCTCAGTTCCTGCCGGACTGATTGTCGAGAACGAATCCACGACTGGTATTACCCCATCCTGACGTCCTCAGTCAACCAAAGTTAACGAGAGCAGGATATATTTTACGCTTCAGACCAAATAAAAATTGTTTTAATTTTGTGAAGGGGGCAAAATTGTGGGCGATCTTCCTTTAAAAAATAATTTTAGGGAGAAAGTTTTTATTCATATCTCATATCTAATCTAAAAATTATATGCGAATCAAAACTATTTCTATTTCATGTGCGAGTATGTTTTCAAATTAAGGGGTTTACGTTTGAGCGGTTAATGTGAACACATATGTTGAGATCAATAAGTTGAAAGCAAATTTAATTTCAGGGAATATTCTTTTAGCATTATCGAATATATATATATGGGGTAAGGTACACGATAATTCATGAAAAAGATGTCGTGGTGGACAAAATGTTATGAAAAATGACAAACGGAAATCAAGTTTGAGTGCAGCAAAAAAACAAAAACAAGAGATGTTTACCGGTTTCGTTCTGTTGGCGAACGTCTCTAGAAATGAAGATATGGAAAAAATGAATTCATTAACTTAATTTGTAAAGACGTTCTGGAACAGAACGAAACCGGTAAACATCTCGTGTTTTTGTTTTTCTCCTGCCTTTTAACTTATTTTCACTGTCATTTTTCACAAATATCCATATATATATACTATAAATATTTGTTATTAAATATTAAAGTGTTTATAACCTACAGACGATATCGTATCTGGCTTTTAGATCTCATCGCGGCAGGAGTGGTGGTTGTAGGCAGTCGCACGGGATCGAACGCAGTTAATTAATCCAGGCTATAATTACGAGACAAATTAATATATAAGTTGAAAATTATGAAAGCAAATGTAATTGCGGGGAATTTTGTTTTAGCATTATCGAATATATATATATATATATGTATGTCTCAAGCGCTTCCTCGGTACATCTTATATTTTCCCAAAAATGAACATTTGAAGAATATTACTAAATTGTTACCTAATATATATATATATATATATATATATATGGTTGAACTTTAATGCCGCCTTGACCACGACCATCATTAAGAAGGCCTGTGTGACTGAAAATGACGTCATACATTTTGGTGCGAGCGAATCATGTCGAAAAAGCAGGCAAGTAGTTTTTTGCAAAAAATATTAGAAAACGTTAAAAATTTCAATAAAAGAGAAAAGAAAGGAACACGATCTGATCTATACTGAAACCGAACTTATCCAATATTAATTAAAAATAATTAACAAATAAAAGTTGTGCTGTTTTTGCATTCAAGTAAATACACATTGTAGCTTCATGAGTTTTAGAGACTACAATTCGTTTAATTACTTTGATTGTGGTCAATCTGAAAATAATTTACGTTACAGAAGCCATTAAATGAAAAAAAAAACATGCAAAGCCGATGATGTTTTTTTAAAAGTTAGACTATAAATTTGTGTTTTGTAGAACTATTGTTGGTTAAGATGTATATAATTACGTATTCTTATTTACTTTCCTATTCATGAGGGCAGGGTTTTACACAAGGTAGTATTTGTTTTTGTTTTCAATATTGTACTATCAAGACAGATTTTCCCTCCATCTTGAATTTTAGTCTAAACGAAATTTGGTATAGTTTTTTCAAATCACTATCAGACGTCTACCTTGAAAACAACATGAACAAAACCATCAGTGTCCTTATTTTTTTATACCACACATTTACTAAATCAAAGATAAAATAATTTGAGAAATTACTAACGTTATATGTCTACATAGAATATAAAACCATTCTACATAGAATATAAAACCATTCTACATAGAATGTAAAACCATTCCGTCCGAATTGTCTTGTTAATCTTCTTAGCATAAACCATTGTGACGTCAGCAGAAAAACGAGATTCAATGGAATGACCTTCTCTTTAAAAGGTCCACGACTCAAATCGGCCAGGCTGAATGCCGTAGCAAGTATCACGTAGGGCATGTATATAATATCATATGTAACAACCTTCGCAATATGGTATATTTTAAAAAAGTTTATTTAAAATTTAACCCCCATTTTGATGTAAAACTGACAACCATATAACGATTTTATTGGTAGACTTACATGATAAACTTTCACCCTGAATAAGTCATACTAGTCAAACTTCGTTTTCTTATCGTTCGGTCAAACCTCTCCAACCACCTATTTTCATGGCAAATAACACCCTACCTGAGAGTTTAACATTCAAACTCCTCGGCCAAACCTTCACAGGTAACATGAATTGGAAGAAATTCTTTGACGATATTGCCAAGGCTGCAGCAAAAAAGGTGGGGTCCCTATACCGTGCTAGTAAACTCCTCACACCTGACATTATCGTGTATCTCTACAAAGCCACCATCTGCCTATGCATGGAGTATTGTTGCCACATCTGGGCTGAGGCATTATCCACTAGTCTCTATCTCTCTCTTAGACAAGGTCCAAAAAAGAGTTGTCAACTTAATAGGTCCTTCACTATCCACCAAGCTCCAGCTCCTGTCCAATCGCCGCAATGTAGCATCCTTGTGCTTGTTTTCCAAATACTTCAATGGATTGTGCTCTGATGAGCTTGCTGCTCTGGTACCCCCACGACGTACATTCACTAGACCAACCCGACAATCTGTCAAATCCCATCTATTCACTGTAGAGGTCCCCAGATGCCGAAGAGCTTTCTACTCCAAAAACTTATTTCCTCGTGCTGCTGGACTCTGGAACTCCCTCACTGCTCCCTGTTTTCCTGAAAGTACTGATAATGTAAAACTAATGTAAACAGTCATCTCGCTGCGCAGCTCCCAATTTAAGTTGACCCTCCCAAAAAGCTCTCACTCTCTTTCTCGGTAGCCCCTTACGTCTACAGTGGCGGCCTGCCTTATTTGGGGTGAACTATGTAAAAATAATAAAACAATAAAAATTCTAGTAATAGATGTTATACAAGGCAATGACAACGTGTTACTTTTATATATTGTTTTTAGTTTTCTTCTACCTAAAATAACGCAAACACCCACTGACGTGTAAGAGGGCCACTGTTATAGGGGTCAGACTTAGAGGCAAACAGCCTGATTGGGCAATTGGGTAGCAAGATGCTTGTCCATATTACCCATAAATGTCTGCTTATTCGTACGGTCGGGAAAACAGTTAACAAGAAAGTAATCTGAAGAAATGAAGCTCTCAGAATGGAGAATCTTCCAGCATATACGGAGTTCTATATTGTTGGTGCTAATCGGATTGGTAGGAGTATTTGCGTGTAGGTTGTACATACATAGTAAATTAATCGGATCACATTACGTCGAAGTACTTGTAAAACAAGTACAGAGACTTAACTATGCGGTGATGCGACACAAGCTGAAGCTCGGCAGACAGTGCGGGACCTATTAAGTTATTGCTGTACGCCTTTTGAATGCCCCTTTTAGGTGGCTAAGTTTCCAAGAGACTAAACCTCCTACATTTATTACAGTGAGATGCGTGTATTTTTTTTCCAAAGAAACTAAAGCTGAAGTTTTCTAAAGATTTCATTATTTTTTTCTTTATGAATCAAAAAAAAAATAATGGCCGTTCAACTTTGCACATGTTGAAAAGCGTGGACAATAGAAGTGAAATATGCAAAATTCGCCGTTCGAGATAACATTAAAAGAAAAAGGCTTTAAACGCAATTCTCAGAGACAGCTCAAAAGCCTTAGAAACAGCCGAAACAATTTAGAAAGTGTTTTGAAGGATCTTTTTAAAAAGGAAAAAGCGATCGATCGATATTGAAAAGAAAATAAGAGTCCAGGCTGGCGTTTCTTGACTGAAACATCTCTAAAATTCTTAAAATTCATAGAATTGTTTAGAATTTTTCATAAAAGAATTAAGAACCGATGAAAGAACAAATGAAACGTTAATTTCAAAAGCGTTGGGTAATAAATAAGACGGACACAAACAAAAGAATGCGGTAATGGTGCCGGCCAAACACGGCTAATGGAGTGACCTAATCAGGGGCAGTTTGATTTCGTCTGCAGAAAAACTGATAGGAGAGACAATGTTTTGAATAACAAAAGAAGTAGCGTTATGTAAGGCGAGCTTACTTTCTGTTAAACTGGCGCACACTTTTGTATTTGTTACCCGGGTTCGAATCGAGTCAAATCCATCGAGTTTAAGTAGTAACACACAAACCGGCTTAGAAGCATTACAACTTCCGTTCTAACATGAGGCCAAAACCAAACCGGTGTTGTTCGGAAAAATGCCATCTGTATATGTTTGGTCATAAATGTTTGTTGATTGAATCTAAAACGTTGTCTATCAAACGAATCACATTTTGTTAAAATCCACTTTTAACATGGAGGATTCTGGGAGCATCGCACCCATCGTATTTTTAGAAAAAAATAAAAATGAGATTGTTTACTGACAAAAATAATATTTAAAAAAAAAAGTTATTTTACGGCTCATCAAATTTCGGTGAAGTCACAGAATAGTTAACAAAAGCAGCCCTTACCCCGCCCTCTCGATGTTTAGAATGGATGTAAAATGGATTTATAATTGATTTTGAATACATTTTGAATACAGTATATTTAACAAAAGCATCCTTCTATCCGCCCTCTCGATGTTTAGAATGGATATGAAATGGATTTATAATTGATTTTGGATACATTTTGAATACAGTATATTAAACAAAAGCATCCTTCTATCCGCCCTCTTCATGTTTAGAATGGATATAAAATGGATTTATAATTGATTTTAAATACATTTTGAATACAGTATATTTAACAAAAGCATCCTTCTATCCGCCCTCTCCATGTTTAGAATGGATATGAAATGGATTTATAATGGATTTTGAATACATTTTGAATCCAGTATATTTAACAAAAGCATCCTTCTATCCGCCCTCTTCATGTTTAGAATGGATATAAAATGGATTTATAATTGATTTTAAATACATTTTGAATACAGTATATTTAACAAAAGCATCCTTCTATCCGCCCTCTCGATGTTTAGAATGGATATGAAATGGATTTATAATGGATTTTGAATACATTTTGAATCCAGTATATTAAACAAAGGCATCCTTCTATCCGCCCTCTTCATGTTTAGAATGGATATAAAATGGATTTATAATTGATTTTAAATACATTTTGAATACAGTATATTTAACAAAAGCATCCTTCTATCCGCCCTCTCCATGTTTAGAATGGATATGAAATGGATTTATAATGGATTTTGAATACATTTTGAATCCAGTATATTTAACAAAAGCATCCTTCTATCCGCCCTCTCGATGTTTAGAATGGATATGAAATGGATTTATAATTGATTTTGGATACATTTTGAATACAGTATATTAAACAAAAGCATCCTTCTATCCGCCCTCTTCATGTTTAGAATGGATATAAAATGGATTTATAATTGATTTTAAATACATTTTGAATACAGTATATTTAATAAAAGCATCCTTCTATCCGCCCTCTCCATGTTTAGAATGGATATGAAATGGATTTATAATGGATTTTGAATACATTTTGAATCCAGTATATTTAACAAAAGCATCCTTCTATCCGCCCTCTCCATGTTTAGAATGGATTTATAAAAATCCGATTTGTATGATAGGCCTAGAAAAAACTTTCCCAGAATCTAACATTTAATTTTTTTTTAAATATTGAATACATTTTGCTTTTTTTACTTGTTGACCAGAAATATACAGACGACATTTTCCGTACTATACCGGTCTGGTTTAGGACTCATGTTAGAACGGAAGCTCAGCGGCAAGGTTCCGATGTTTCTAAGCGCACAATTCATTTTATTGTTCGGGATTTTTTCGATAATGACAGATGATTTAGATTATTTGACTAAAGTAAACTAAATATAGCGCACATTCGAGCTTCTTACGCCTCGTAACTGTTACAGTGAATGATCAGTTCATTACTTTAAAAGTGAATGTCCGGTTAAAGTTTAGAAGTGAATTTTGTACATTAAAATATACAAAAATATAAACATACCTAACTTCATCAAGACAAGATATAGTGTTTGTATGTATTATATGTAGTGTTGGGACGATCGATCGGAATCGGGAATCGGAACTTTAGGGGTATCGCAATCAGTATCGGCATCGATATATATGCGAAAAAAAAACTGTTTTAGTTTTGTTTTATTTGTTTGTTTTTGTTTAAAACTTTGTCTAATTGCTGGTACTAATGATAAAATAATAAATATTTACTGATATTAAATTACAGTGAAGCCAAAAACTTTCAGATCACCCCACAACTGTATGTTCACGCTTGCGAAAAGATATTCACATATTACATGGGTTTTATGGTAATAATTCAATGCTTCTAAAGAAAAAAACGACCAATATTTAAAATAAAATACGAGCGTACCCGGCACTGCCGTTCTACTCATAACCGCGAATTACATCACAGCGGACAATACGTCGTCTCAACACAAGGACGTCTTATCGATAAACAAAACTAAGAGTTTGTTTATTTTTATTAAAAAATAAAAGAGAAAAAAATCTCTGAGGATAGAGAATGTCTCCGAAATTAATAAGATAAAAGCAAGAAAAAAAAAAGAAAGAAATTTGTCTTGCATTGTAAAGGGTTTTATTGTCATTTTGTAATACTTATCATTCAATGCTTATAAAAATAAAGAACGACCAATATTTAAAATAAAATACTAACGTACCCGACACTTCCGTTCTACTCATAACCGCGAAGTACATCACAGCGGACAATACGTATAAAAAGAAGAACGACCAATATTTTATATATATATATATATATATATATATATATATATATATATGTATATATCCAAGCAAGCGTTGTTGAACATCACGGAGCTTTCTCGTTTGTAAATCTTCTAAAACCGTCGAGCTATCCTTCTGGTTTCAGGTGGCAATCCGAAGAGTGTTTCCCCGATTGTTCTTGATTCGGCAATTCTTTTTCTCGAGCGCTTTCGACTTGCTAGTCGTCTGCAGGATTAGTGGGTTTTTTTTCTTATTAAAAAAAAAAAAAGGAATAATTGGGGAAATACTCTACGCATTGCCACCTGAAACCAGAAGGATAGCTCGACGGTTTGAGAACCTCACAAAGAAGATTTACAAACGAGAAAGTTGCGTGACGTTCTACAACGCTTGCTTAGATAATGACTTTCTGCCTCAGTATATATATATATATATATATATTTGTATATAATTATTTTCCATATGTACTGATATGCACATAATCCGAGACACTGGTACGTCGACGTTATCGAAAAACAGCTGTTAGAAACAAAGAGCTCATCAGCCGGAAAGAAAAGCTGATCCTACCCCCAGATAATATTTGGGAAGAATGAAGTGGGTAAAAGAGGAAAAAGGAAACAACATTCAAGATTTAAGATTGAAATGACTACGAGGTAATTTGAACAAATCTAATTTTAAATTTTATAATTACGTTTAATGTTTCTTTTTTCCCCATACTTCATTCTTTCCAAAAATAATTTCAGGGTAAGATCAGCTCGTGAAATCCCAGTTACTAACAGATGTTGCTCGATAACATCGACATGCCAGTGTCGCAGAGTATGTACATGTATGTATAAATAAAAATAATTATATATAAAAGTTATATCTAATATTAAGCAAGCACTCTTTATAAGCCGGTCTAAATTCTTAAGATGTGTGACACTGTGGATGTATACTTTACCTGTATTACTATATATATTCATATATATATATATATATATATATATATATATATATATATATATGTGTGTGTGTGTGTTCTTAGTCGTGGTTATCTATGCTTCTCTAGAATAATATATTTTACAATGGCCGACTGCATATTGTAAATGACGCAAGTTTCTTTTTACAGAGGAGAAAAATTGCGCACATGTCTCTTTTTTTGCGCTGAACGACGCAATCGATTGATTCTAGCAATTTTCCTCGGCAAAAAACGGACCATTCGCTTTGTTAATGATTATCAATTATATTTCAAAGGAAGTTTTGTATTAGTTTTTTCTTTCGTTGATTCGAATGCCAATGGCCGCCAAACGGTGGCCTGGTTTAAGACGACGGGTTGGGTTGGCGCGTTACTCTGGCAAAAAAAACACAAAGTGTCAAATCGATCGGTGTTCTGTTTTCTCTTGTCGATAAAATGACGTTGAGGACAAGAGAAAACTGATTGACTATTGACAATAATAGGGTTGAAGAGAGCGAGGTGATGAACGGACGCTGATGCGAGAACGAAAAAGAAAGATATTTGAAAAGCAAAGAAGAGGAATGGACGTAGAGGGAGGAGGATGGGAAAGGTGTTAATAAATACTTGATTATTTAAATAAACAAATAAAAACGAAATACATCAGGGGTAGGGTTAAGTTTAAGGTTAGTTGAGTATTGACAATAATGGGTAAAAGAAAGCGGGCGCTGAAA